>JASJSC010000045.1:0-112516 GCA_030450195.1 Saccharomycopsis sp. KB-2023a | reverse complement strand
GTGTATGAATGGATGCTATGGAGATGAGACTGTAACAGTGGACGAACGTACCGATGAGTCGTCATTTTACGGTCACCAAAATTAATAGGAGCAGCGGTCGCCATTAGCGCCAAGGTATTTGCATGGAACTTGAGCATATCATTAAGTTCACATTGCAACTTCTTAAATGATCTTATAGATTGGTTGTTTGTTGACCATTGTGCATACAGACTGAATTCCGGAAACTCTAGTTTAAAACAACGTTTTGCGTACATGTCAAAGGGGAGAGTCATTTTGAGGACTCCAATGAAAACATAATGCAATTTATTCAATATCTCTTGAAATTCTTGGATTTCCTCATCATCATCTTTAGAAATGAACTTTTTAAAAATAGCTTCACTCTTAAAATTGTCTGGCAAAAGTGATAATTGTTCTGTAGCCCATTCTTTGTAAACATTACAAAACTCTTCCTCATGTTCTTCATCCTGTAGTCTTTGTAAACTATGAAAGAATTCCATCACTCTGTCTATTTCCAAAAATATCTTTGAAAGCTCCTCGGAATTATCAGGCGCCATGATTGTAAATCGAAGTAATAATATAAAATTCTAGTAAACAAATAAAGAATTGTTTTAAGAGCTCGAAGTATATTTTTGTTTGGAATTGCTATTGTAAGGAAATGTGTGAAATGAAGGAAGAAAGAAGGACCTGCATGAGGGAACCACAAATATAAAATATTACGTAATATTCTGGACTGCCACATCCATCGATTTATCATTATTTACTGCGTTAGTATAAAATTTTGCATATGTTTAATTATCAAATATTTATTTATTTATTTATGCTTATTTACACTATATCTTTATTAACATGCATGTTGCTGACATTCAAAAGCTGATCAACCATGCCTGGATTGAGCGCCTGATACAATTCTGACCAAAATGATTCACATTTAAATCATTTATAATATCCGACCAATCACTAAGGATGACCAACCAGATACTTTTACAAATCAAACATTTAGATAATTACATTCACATTTTCTTTTGGAAAATATTCATTGAAAAACGCGATGTTTGTGAGGTCTGGTTGCTACGTCATAGTACATCGATAAGCAAAAGACCGGCTGCAGGCAGATACACGGCGCGACGAAGCGAAGAAAGCCGGTGAAATATTTTTTTTTTTTCCTTTGGCATCAAGATTTTTTTTTGTTGGCTGTGTTTTTATTTTTAATTCTTTAAACGCCAGGTGGAATCCACAAAATATAAGAGAAAAACAGAAATAAGAGAATACTGAATAACTGAAATAATAAAATAATAAAAAAAAGAATCAAATACCATCAAATATATTCGGAAAAGAAAATGATCTACTGGTTACTCTCTCTCTTCTTAAGTATCTCATTAGTTTTTTCTACTGATACGGACTCAGGCACATTGTCATCATCATCATCCCTATCTCCCACTTCAATCTGGGTTACAGGGACTCTCAACGGTCAATTAGCCACTTTCGAGACCACCTTCAGTCAAACTTTCATGATCACGTACACTTCAGCCACGATAATGTCACCGGTTACATCCACCTCTTCTTATGATTACTCTAGTGCTAGAGAATCACAATCGTTAGCAGACGCTGCCACTACTAAAAATTTTGCAGTTAACAACAACGCTAGGCGAAATGGGTTGTTTGTTGCCCCAGGGATCGCTTTGGCCCTAGTCAACATGATTTAAGATTTGAGATTGTTCACCTCATTTGCATTTACAGTTTTCATAGAATATTCATTCATTTAGGTAATATATGTACTTCAAGACATTCTCAAGTACTTGTCATCAAATGACTCTCCATGAACTTGTCCAATTTCAACAGTTTGTAAATTGTCAAACTTACCAGTAAATGCATTGTTAGCCCACCATAATATCTTACTGTACATTATGTAGCCACCATTATGATAACTAATTCCATGGTTACTATCAGGGAATATCATCAAATCGTAATTATTCTCAACGTTAGCCAAATTCAACTTATCCAAAAATTTCCAGCTGTTTTGTATATGAACGTTATCATCACCAGTACCATGCATTAGCAAAAATCTTTTTTTGTTTTTAAAATTACTAATATTGAAATTACCAACCGCAGAAATTCCATAATTAGGGTTTTCTTTAGGTAATCCCATATACCTTTCAGTGTAAATACTATCATACAATCTCCAGTCGGTGACTGGAGCTCCTGAAATTCCATATTTGATAACGTTTTCAACATCATTCTCCAATGTTTTCAAAGTCATGTATCCACCATACGAATGTCCATAAAGAAGAATTCGCTCTTCATCAATAAATTCATATTCACTATAAATCTTAGCAGCTTTAATTTGATCAATGGTTTCATAATGACTTAGATTCTTATAAACAATTGATCTAAATTCTTTGCCTTTGAATCCAGTTCCTCTGCCATCAACGGTAATGACAACCGCATTTAAAGTTGAAGCAATAACTTGAAGTATAGAAATACTAAATCGACTATTAATTAATTGAGAGTTTGGCCCCTGATATAAGTAAATGAACAACGGATATTTTTTGGTTTCATCAAAACCAAATGGTTTAATTTCTCTAAGATTACCAACAACACCTTCATGCAATCGAATTTCTTTATATTCAACAGTCGGCAAATCATAGTCTTTCAAAGTTTCAATTAATTTTTCGTTGGTAGTTAAGTTTCTTCCAATAGCAAATTGATCAATTTTTTCTTTGCCACTAATAATCGTTTGATATGGAATTCCCGGTCCCAAATTTGATAACAAAATGTTTTTGGAATCAGTCGAAAATGATGCTGAGTAATACCCAGGAACTGAATCATCAGTGAGAGAAATAATCTCCTTAGTAATTAAATCAACACTGTATAAATGTCTATCAATACTTGAATGTTTAGTTGAAATGAAATATACTTTATTCAAGTCAGAATCAAATGAATTAACACCATTAACAACCTCATATTCACCTTGAGTTAATATTATTGCATCACTTGAATTAACGGGAGTGAAATATCCTAAATGATTATAGCCATCGACAATAATGGTGTCAATGTATCCATCAAATGGTCGATTTTTATTTTTAGGAACATAAACTGTATCATGAGTTATTTCAAACCATCCATTCCCAATAGTTTCATTTCTACTAACAGAAACTTCTAAAGTTTCTGCATCAATAACAATAACTTTCAAAACGTTTGAAATTCTATTAGTACTTCTTAAGAACACTTTCTCATCTCCAACCCATAAAACTTCCGTGAAAAGGTACTCTTCAAATTCATCATATCCAAAGTTATTAACTAATTCACTCGAGTTTTCATGTTGTAAACTGAAAACATAAACTCCGACTTTTGGATTAGAATATCCTGCCTTGGGGTACTTGATTTTAGTTTCCTTAGGATAAGAAGAATCATCACCCTCCGGAACATAAAAATCTAATGGGAAATTCGGAACTTTGGTGTCATTGAATTTTAAAAATGTAATAAATTGAGAATTTGGGGACCACCAAAGAGCATGGTCTCCTTCAAACACTTCTTCTTCATAAACCCAATCAGGCTTACCATTAAAGATATTCACATTGCCATCCAATGTGACCTGAATAGTTTTTTCATCTTGTTTAACATAGATATTATTATCCTTAACATATGCTAATTTGGATGAATCTGGTGACCATTTAACAAATGAAATTAAATTCTCATTATCTAAGCTGCTAATTTCTTGGGCCTCTACATTCAATACCCAATATAAACTTAACCCAGAATGTCTCCATATTTTAGTAGTATTGGTCTTCAATAATGCAAATCTCAAATTTGGCGAAGCAACCAAGTCATCAATTTTGTAAGTAATACCGCCTTTTTCGAATATGCTTGAATTATACAAGATCTTAGCATAACCAGTATCATCAATTTTGTTAATAATATATTTTGAATCTACATGAGTTAAGAAAGTTCCCGAATCGTTCGAATGAATCCATTGAATGTCTTTAACTTCGGGAGAAAATCTCCCAGTCCTAAGTTGAGCCAAAGTAATACTTCGATTCTCATTTATCAGGCCATATGGCTTTAAGTTAGAGAGAAAATCTTTTGGTAATTTTTCAATGGCATAGTTGGAAAACAAGAATAATGCTATCAACCCACAAAAAAATAACCAAACAAATCTTCTTCTGCTTCTACTTGAAGATGACTTCTTCTTGATAAGGTTTACTTCGGAGAATGAACCAGATTCAAGCTGAAAAAAGAGTTCATTATCATCCTTTAACAACAACTTCTCCTTTGGATCGTCCTTATAATTGTCCATTTTTGTCTATATTTGTTGTTGTTGCTCAACTAATAAGCAACAATTGGTTTATCTTCTCGTGATTTTCCCAATTGGGTAACGAGGCAGCTGCCGCTGATTAAACATATATTACGTAAGTTCATGGATATATTACGTAAGCGATGACCCACAAAAAAATTAAATTTTTTTTTTTTTTCACACTTTTTTTTTTTTTTTTTTTTTTAATTTCGTGCTTCAGCAACCGTGAGAGAGGATAGGTAAATAAAAAGTAATGGTTAAAAAGAGTAATAATTCAGATGATGATTTCCATACTGCTGATGAAGCTAGTGAAATAGTAAATCAAGATATTGACGCGATTGAAAGTAGTGAAGATGAAGCTCCAGAAGAAGAAGGCATTGAAGATGCAAAGAAGCAATTGGAATCAAGAGAAAAACAACTGAATGAATTAGAAATACAAGCCAAGCAGAAGCTTAAACAGCAGAGAAGATTACAAGATTCCAAATTTAAACAACAGAAGCAGGATAAACGAAGCAGGATTGAGGTGCCTGATATGTTACCTGAAGATGTGCTAGAAGATCTTGCCAAAGACGATGAAGAAAATATACCAAAGAAGAAGGGGAAGAAAATAAATTTTAATGACGAAGAAGCTATAGAGAATATTGTGAAAGACAATCAGTACAAATTATCTAAACAGCGTCTACAGAATAAAACCACTAAGAAGATTGGATCAATCAATGTCAAATTATTGAAATCAAAAGCTGCTAACAAACTCCCACCTGTTTCTCAAGCCAATGTGAGTTTGATGAAGAATAAATGGTTGAAACGAGGGTCTCTTCATAAGAGAAAAATACCGAATAAATGAATAAATGAATCCATCTATCTGTACGAATTATAATTATATGAAATTCCATTGAAAATGAGGTTTATGTATGTCTTAGACGAGCAGGTGTCCGTCACGTGCACGATGCATGTTATGGTCTCGCTGTTGGCCAGAAGAAAAAATATATGTGTGGTCAAAATATCTGATGCCATTAAATGAATTCAAAAGCCCTATTCCTGGCAAAAGACCCCTTGAACAATAACAATCATTGATCAGTGACCGTATTAATAGGTAGATCTTTTTATTTTCCGTATCAATATTCATTTGTTGCTACCCTTATTTTTCTATTCTTTTATTCTTCGTTTTTTCTTCTTCTTTTTTTTTTTTTCTCCCTTTATAAAACCGTTTTCCTTGAAAATGAGCCGCCAAGGCACGTATGAGAACACTGGTAATTCCCATGCTGAAACTAATGAAAATATTAAAAATAACTATCGAAACATGAATGATAGTCATGGCCATCAAAGAACTTATACATCTGGGCAATTTTCTATCGTTAATGAATTCCGTCAAAGTTTAGACAATCACATTGATACATCGTATGATATGAGTTTTTCATTTGATGTACAAGAACCAACCCCTTCACCAGTGAGAGAGCCTCAGATTGAAGACAGTCAAGAGATCACGGTGGTCAGATCAAGAAATGGTGAAAATATCAATATGATGACTAACGGAAAGACCAAGAAATCGAACAAGCATTTCAAGCCAAAATTTTCTCCTACTTCTGAACAACCCACGCTTCAACCACAATATGAACCAGTTCCTCAGAAACAGTACAAGCAGCAGCAGGAGCGACATCACCATAATCAACAACAGCAGCTGCTGCAACAGAGCAATTCATTGCCCTCAAATCAAGATGGTAGTGCACTATCACAACAACAACAAAAAAAAGGGTTTTTTGGAATGTTCAATAAGAAGAATCCACTGAAATCAACAATATCTAGTGGGAACAGTAGTAGCGCTAACAGTCATAACAGTAGTACTACTGATATTACGGCGATTAGATATGATAGTACTGAAGAGAAGCAAGCACCAGTCGAGGTGATGTTTTTACCATCAAGAAATAGCAAGGCAGGTAATGATTTAGGAAGGTCAGTGGCTCATAAACCTAGTGTATCTAGTTCTTTGGCGAGAAAGAAAGCGGTTAGACATAACAGCGGTGGAAGTCCATTCAATGTGATATATGGTGATGATTCATATCTAGATCAGAGTTCAAACTTGAAACAACTAGATTCAAATGTTCATATCTACCATACAGAAACTAGATCTTCATTCGCAAGCAACAAAAGTGATCATATTTATAATAGCAACCAACAAGGTACTCCTTCAACTTATGATGAGCATGTATATAGTGCAGGCGGATTTTCTAACTCAGTTTCATCTCTTGGCATAGTGCATCAAAGCAATACTGACAACGATCTTGATGGGTTAAGAGAAGAATTGGTTTCCCCAACTGAAATTCAAAAGCAAAATCATAGTTTAGCTAAGAAATCATCGTTAGATTCTATTAAAGATGCAATTAAAACTGAGGGCAAGAAATTTAAAAATAGAATGTCGATGGTACCTAATGAATTTGTTAGTGGAAAGAAGAAAACTCCACCTAACGATTATACCGAATCAGAATATTTTAGTACCATTGGTCAAGAAATTCAAGTCAGCAAGAGAACAAATACCAATAGTAGCACTGGCAGTGATTCAAAGACTCCAAAATTGCAGGGTAAAAAATCTTTTTTGAGGAAATTTTCAGGGAATACAAGTAAGAAAAGTGGTGGTGGCGGCAGTGGCGGTACTAGAAACATTAGCGATCCGGAAAGAAGGCAAAGTGATAATGAAGGTGAGATTTTAAGATCAGTTGGAAGTAGTTCAAGTTTTGATAAGAAGAAAAATTCCCCCGATCATGAAATTTTTTCAAATCCAAATTTGGTGAGTATACCCGCGGGGTCATCATCTAAACTGAACAGCGGTAGCAAGGCAGTTAAAGAAGGAGACGCTGAATGGTATGTTAAAATAATTATGGATAAAAAGTTGAAAAACAAGCAATTAATTCAGTTGCAAAAAAGATTGAAAAAGGGAAATTTAGAATTTATCCGAAGATTCCTTGTTGCTCAAGGTCAGATTGCGTTATCTGTGGTTTTATTGAAAATTGCAAGAAGATCAATTAAAACTAATGAACAATTGGATCAAGAATTTTTGATATTAGGTTGTTTGAAAAATGTTATCAACGTTAAGCAAGGTGCAGATTTGGCTACTGAAACTCCCCAATGTATATTGGCATTGGTATCATCTTTGACGTCACCCAGATTATCAACTAGAAAATTGGTTACTGAAATTTTGGCATTACTTTCATATTGGAAGATGCCAACCGGGAGAAATTTAATTTTGAAACAGTTGGAGAAAGCTCATAGTAATGTCATTGAAAGTGAAGAATTGGTTTTCCAACCATGGTTATATGTTGTTGAAAAATCTTTGGATAGTAGAGATATAATTGGGTCAGTAATGGTTAATAACGGGGAAGAATATAAACGAAGTAATAGTTTACAAGATTATTGCTTGACCACACTATTCTTAATTACTTCATTAGTTGAAGGGTCAGAAAATTTGAAAGAGAGAATCAGAATTCGAAATTTATTGAAAAATTCTAATTTGAACCGAATTTTTGGCAAAATGAGAGCTTTAGAATATTCTCTTATTGATGAACAAATTGATAGATATGAAGAATATGCAGGGTTTGATTATGAAGAATTGATGAATATTAGTCATGAAAAAGCTGCCCCGGTAGAAATTGAAGAAATTTCTGATAATTTAATTAAAATGAATAAAGGTACAGATCGTGAAAGTTATTTATCATCAATTATTCAAAATTTGTCATTGGTTAATAATAGCAAGGCTAGTAATAATTCAATTAATAATGAAAATGTTAATCGAATGTACCAATTGATTGATTCTGTGGTTTATCATATTGTTCTGGAAAGTTCCACCACAGGAAGTGATTCAGAGAATGTTTTGAACATTGCTATTCAAAGAATTATGGATCGCTTACAAACCGATGATATTGCTAAACGGGCAGTTTTAGAAACCAAAGAATTATCTAATAATTTAAAGAAAATTGAAAATGAAAGAAATGAATTGAGACAACAATTGAAATTGGGGAATTCTGGAAGAATTGAACGATTAAATGAAGTAATTCAAGACGGTGAATTCCAGTTGAAGGAGAAAGATGCAGAAATTGTTGAATTAACTATGCAAATTCAAGAAATGCAGAGGCAAATGCAATTACAAAATGAAAAGCATGAGAGAAAATTACAAAAATTGATTAATGCTGCTCATTCAGAGACTACTAGTCCTGTTAAGCTTAAGCACAGTATTGATCCTGCCACAAATAGCAATGAGAATACTCAACCGGGAGGGGGAGGAGCTAGTAAAAGTTTGGCCGCTACAATGCAAAACATTCAAAACATAAAACGAATTTCAATGTTAGGTTCGCCATCTGCTGGGCTATTAGCTGATGTTTTGAATTTGTCTGGTCAAAGTTCACCAAATTCATCGGATGCTAAGGTTCAAGGATTGGGGATGGTTGCCAAAGATCAGAAAATTCGTCTAAAACCACAGCAGCAGCAGCCACAACAGCAACCAGTGCAGCCTCCAAACCAACAACAACAGGCAGAAGAAAGCATCCAGCAAGATACATCAATTGAAAAAGGCCCAGATTCCCCACCTGGATCTCTGTTGGATGACAGTTCAATGGTTACCTCAAGTGAAAGTCCATTGACTTTCACTAATTCAGAAGCTCCTCTCCCACCTTCTGTTCCAGAGCAAGTTCCAGTTTCATCTGGCCCGCCACCGCCGCCGCCTCCTCCACCGCCCCCTCCAAGTCTATCAAGTGGTGGCCCTCCTCCACCACCCCCACCACCACCTCCAGGAATGCCTGGGTTTTTAAGTCAATCATCACCACCACCACCTGCACCACCGGTACCATCATTTTTGTTTAGTGGAGATGGTGAACCTAAATTAATGCTTAAACCCCCAACTGAGATGTCAGGAATGCCAAGATCAATTTCCACTAGTTCTATAATTGCTAGCCAACCAAAACCAAAGAAGAAATTGAAACAAATTCATTGGGATAAAGTTGATGATGTTAAGCCAACATTTTGGGCTGATAAGGCTAAGAAGAACATGATAGATGAATTATGGAAACTAGGGATTTTAGAAGACGTTGAAGAACATTTTCCTGCAAAAGAAAGTAAAATTAAAGTTAAGACGAAGAATAGTATTGGGAAAGATGAGAAAGTTTCATTTTTGGCGAGAGATTTAGCGCAACAATTTGGAATTAATTTACATATGTTTGCTAGTGTTTCTGAGCAAGAATTTATTTTGATGGTGTTACGATGTGATGATGCAGTTTTGGATAATTTAAATGTTTTGGAATTTTTCAATAAGGATGAATTAACTGATATCACTGATACTTTGAATCGAAATTTCCGTGGGTATAGTACCAACTATACAATTAAGCCAAATGTTTTACCTGAGAGGGATCCTGATGAATTAGAAAGAGCCGATAGAATTTATCTTGAATTATGTTTTAATTTGAGACATTATTGGAAATCAAGATCGAGAGCCTTGTTATTAAGAAACACTTATGCTAAAGATTATATTGATTTAGATAAGAAATTGACTAAATTGGATTTGGCTATTAGTTCTGTTAAAGATTCATCAGCGTTGAAAGATTTATTGGATATCATTAGAAGCGTTGGGAATTTTATGAATGATATCACAAAGCAAGCAAAAGGTTTCAAGATTGGTACATTGCAACGATTGAAATTTATGAAGGATGATAAAAATACTATGACTTTCTTACACTATATTGAAAAAATTGTGAGAACTTATTTCCCAAATATTAGTGAATTTGTTGATGATTTAGAAGATGCAATTGCCATGTCGAATTTATCAATTGAGCAACTAGAAAATGATTGTCGAAGTTTCCAGCAACAAATTCGAAATACTGAAGCTTCATTAACCAAGGGGAATTTAAGTGATCCTGAGAAATTTCATCCAAAAGATAAAATATTGAGTGTAATTAAGAAAGATTTTGCAAGAGCACAATTGAAAAGTAAATTATTGAATAATCATTTACAAGAAAGTATTGCTAATTATAATGAATTAATGAAATATTTCGGTGAGAACGTTGCTGATGTCACTGCAAGAAATACATTCTTTGCTAAATTTTCAAACTTCATTCAAGAATATAAAAAAGCTCATATTGAAAACATTCAACGTGAAGAAGAACAAAAAGTTTATGAAGTTAGAAAAAGATTTATTGAGAATAATATGAAGAGGAATAACAATAATGCGACTAAGAAGAAAGAACCTGTCCCAGAATTAGTTGAAGATGATGGAGCTCCTGCAGATGAGGACGATGATGACGATGATGACGATGATGACGATGAGGAAGCGGCCGGAGCTCAAGTTGTTGAAGAATTTGAAGAAAGATCGTCGGTGATTGATACATTATTACAGAAATTGAGACGAAGTGGTACTGAGCAAGTTTCAAGCACAAGGCGAAGAATCGAAAGACAGCGACGATTATCTAGTCCTGTGACCACAATAATGGAGAACAACAATAAAAAGGATGTCACTACAAGAGCTCAAAATATGTTGCAACAATTACGTGATGATGAAGATGAACTTAATGAAAATTCTGGGCAATCAGTGCGGGCAAAGGATAAATTAAGGGAAATGAAACAACGACAAAATCAAAATGAGCCGAAGGTATAAATTAAAAAAAAAAAGTTGTAATATATATTAGTGTGAAGCTTAAGAAAATCTTGAAGCTATCTAATGATCTTCAATAAAATCCAGTTCTACTAATTGCAAATCATCAACATCAGCGAGACTCTCTTGCGCAAAATAAAAAAAATAATTGCAAAAGTAATGCTTGGTCGTTGCTGAATATACAACGACAGAAAGTTCAATATATGCTCACAAAAATCACTACCGTCATCTTCAATTTCCGATTCAGATGCGTTAATGAATGAATGATTAAAATCAATTAAGAAGAAATTGTCATTGTTCATGAAAATATTTCTAGCTGCTATCTCACAATAAGAAATGCCTGAATTTTCAACGATTTTAATTAAACC
The DNA here is from genome assembly GCA_030450195.1 of Saccharomycopsis sp. KB-2023a. Taxonomy (NCBI): domain Eukaryota; kingdom Fungi; phylum Ascomycota; class Saccharomycetes; order Ascoideales; family Saccharomycopsidaceae; genus Saccharomycopsis; species Saccharomycopsis sp. KB-2023a. Next base: position 101,229 of record JASJSC010000045.1, on the reverse strand, counting down.
CTTTTCAAAATCTTCCCCGTTCCTTGGTTTCTCATTATTTAGATTACGAGTCGCAATGAAGAAGCCTCTATATTTATATCGATCTTTCTTTTCGCGAAGATGAACACTTCAAGCTGCAAAGATAAGTCGGATATTGATTTGATTGCTCTCATCAGCTAACATATTTTGCACAATAATGACACTACAAGCATTGAACTAGCAGTAGCGAAGTAGATCAACTCTTCATAACCATTGAATGATTCGTCTTCTTCCAAATTTTCATAGAGGAGATATTGAGCTAATAGATAGTAATCCTAAATTTTAACAGCAATTGCTGCATCGTCAACAATTGTCTGCACTGAGAAAGTGTTAAACCACTTCGTAGAATCTGGTTTTGTCAACTGAAAACTTCACTTAACGGACCTCTTTGGAACTTCTCAAAGGAAACTTATAATGCACTTCTTTTTTTTTCGTGGGATAGCCTTTAACATACTCTAAATGGCAAGCGTCCTAGTGGTAACTTTAATGGAATGATGCACCACCATTTTATGATCCAAATTAATATTTTCAATGGAGCCTCCCCAAATTTTCCAAACCGTACAAAATGTGTGGAGCGAAAGTCGCCTCAAAAAAATTTGTCAACATGAATGGCGATCATACAAACAAGAATTTGCTTAATGTTTTGGTTCCCTGAAGATAATAACGGTCCAGTAAAACCTTACAAGGTTGGATTCTCTATTCCAGCTGTTTTTCCTTTTTGGGAATACATACGTTACCTCTAAGCAAGGTATCACCACCCCATAAACGTTTACAATATATCATATGGGTTCAAGAATATACCTGGAGTATCAGTGACACTCCTCCATCCATTCTAGTCGGTAGATACTTTTTGTTCAAAGAGCTCAAAGCACCTAATATCATCTTAGGTCTGCCTCACATAGTTTCCTTGCAGCTAAAAGGCTCCTCAACTTTTCAAATAATTATGTTATCTTCAATTTCATTAAATATTTTGAGAGCCATATAATCACTGACTCAGACTAACTGAAGGGTTTCCTAAAATAGTACCTGAACTATTAAATTGTGTAGATGCAAGATCTCTAGAAGACGAATTCCGCAAGATATTTTCGAGTGTTCCCCGGAAAAAACAAGGTTGATAAATACGGTATGGTTTCAGATGTTGTGGTTCTTGAAGCATGGTTACGGTAATCAACTATTCAGTAATCAACCTTTCCTTTGCGCTTAAAGAAGCTAATCGTAAAACTTTTAGTAATTCCTATCACTCTTTGAACTAATTTTTTTTTCTTTTGTAGCTTATAGCATCTGGTAACCGCAGGCGTTGTTGGGAACAGCTGGTTCGGAATTTGACAATGTTTGAGATCACTCGAATCTAAATTATCATTGGAGATTCTCTTTAAACATATATAAATTTTTTATTGGAAATGATAAAATTCCTTACTTCTAATCTTCAAAACGAAGCAACTTGATTTGCGTTTTCTTAATGCTGCAATTGCTCAGCAAACATGTGTCCTTCAATGGCACAGCACAACTCATTATATTACGATAGTTATAGCAAATTATAATCACACATTAATGGTCTCGATATTTAATTGGTAGATGAATGTCTTCAGTTGTAACTTCAGCGTTATTTTTTTACAAATCTTACAGAAAGCTAACGGGTGAACAATTAATACTGAATTAGAAAAGCAAAAGGACAAATGTTCCTCAGCTTTGTCAACAACAGTGATATTTGATATTTCAGTCCTTGAGATATAAAATGGCTGGTTAGTGACTTTAATGTAAAATAATAGTTGAAATATTTTTCCGCGATTAAATCCTCTTTATTAAACAAATCGATCAATATTTCTTTGGCAATCTTCTTATCCACCTGGTAGCTTCGCTTAAGCACCTAACAAATTCTTCAGCAATTCTCAATCTAACAATTATATTTAGTCAGCATTTTACCAAAGCTTCTCTATCAGTAGAGTAGCAGTAATCAGCAAGGAAAAATTCAGACATTTCAAAATCCATAATATAAAACTGATCATCATTAAAGAACAAATTTCTCAATTCAATATCTTTATGAGAAATTTTAATTTCAAGTAACTTTAGTTGTTCAAACCCTTTATCAAAATGTTCTAAAGTGATTGGTTGCATACTGTCTAATTGCTCAATAGCGAGGAATAACCTATGGTACTTAATACAACCTGCCTCCATGACTTGGAGTATCCCAAAGGCAAGGATTTTAGGAATATTGATTATTTTATTTGGTGGAGCTGAACGGTTGTGTTCAGCAATTCGTTTGTAAGAGTCGGTCTCACTAACAAACAGAATCACAATCTATTCAATGAATGCATCAAAGATTGGCAATCCAGGCCTCCAAGTACTTTTAAAGCGTTTCTCAAGTAATGAGAAATGATAAATTTTCAAAATTACCTTGTCACTGGTCACTGGAGGATCGCCAAACCATCTGATATACTCTGATTTGGTTAAATTGATAACTTCACTGTAATTTTCAACACCATTTTGTAAAACAGTGTAATTAATATTCTTGACCTCAACAATATACTCATCAAAGCTTTCCTGATCGTAACCAAGTACTGCGAACTGGGATTCTCCCTTCGCTATTAGAGCTTGCTTGATTTGCGCTTTGGATACGAAACTCCTAAAATACCGCCGTGATAATCAAGTCCTTGAGCATTTCTTTCTGATTCGTTGAGCATTGATTTGACACATCAGTCTGATATTGAACTTGGGTTGAGATCATCATTCCAACTCCATTGAAAAAGGATTTCAATTCGCCTAAATTGAAGGCCTCCTTCGTCATTTTTCACTTATTCAAAATCAGTATTTAGTTTTGAAAGTATAAACTTTTCTTTTTTTGGCTTTAGCTAGAATCTCTATTCCTTCCTGATTTAGGGCTCCTTCAACAAACCCTAAAACCAGTCTTACATTTTGCCATATCTCTAACAATAATCATTTCTTACTATTATTACTGATGTCGGGGGATTGCGCTGCTGCTGCGGTTTTAGTTTTTCAAAAATCCCCAAAATAAATAATTTTTCAAAACAAAAAGTTGCCATATAAATGCACCACCAATCAATACACAGCAAAAAACAAACACGCTCATTTCCAATATGATAACCCTCATACTTCTCTCGCTATTGATGGCAGTCTCATCATACTTATTTGGTCTAATCCCCTTTCTCACCCTGACCCCATCGTGGCTTCATATAATCCATGACTTCTCAATGGGGATTTTAATCTCGACGGCCATTACAATAATCATTCCCGAGGGACTCGAAGCTATCGACGATGATGATAACATGACCTTGACAGTTGGCGTGCCTATATTACTTGGGTATATCACCCTTTATCTCCTAGATAGCCTCGTGAGCCAGATGGGGCCGAAGCTGGCTTCTTCTTTAGCCTCCGATCAAACCTCCGTCATTAGAAGGATTACGTCAGATCCGTTTTTAATCGGATTGATTGTTCACCTGGTTACTGATGGGATCGCGTTTGGATCTTCCAGTCATTCAGGGGGAAACAGCAGCAGCAGCAAGTTGAGTTTTGTCGTTTTCATATCGATCATAATTCACAAATGTCCAACTTCTGTCGCATTAACTTCGATCCTTCGAACCAACAGTGACCACGGAATCGATCTAGATAATTTAGGACAGAATGGCAACAACAAGGAACAAGATGAAATGGTGAAATGGAAGCTATTGATATTTGCGTTGTCTGCCCCAGTTGCTGCGATAATCACTTATTTGATAACTGCAATGATTAAAATTAATGTGGGTTGGTTGGTATTGTTCAGTGGCGGTTCGTTCCTCTACGTTTCCCAAAACCTCCACCAAAATGAAAAACCTAATGAACAAAACAAAATGGTTAAGATTGCATTGAATGTGTTGGGGATGAGTTTTCCTCTTTTGATATCACTTCTTTTTGGCGATGATTAAATTTACATGTTACATTGGATGATGCATATCAATTGAATATAAATAATCCTTTCCTTTTCCCAAAATTATACAACTATAAAACGGCGGTCAATTGATGATTATGAGGTTCTGGTATTTCCATCAATGGCACAGACTGCTTTTCATTAATAATTTCCTCAATAGACGCTCCATCATTTGAAGGAGCTTTGATTAATTTTTCCAGTGGTTGTGCTGGTGCTCGCTGAATTTTTTCTTCTTTAACTTCTTCTTGTAGTGGAGGAGATGCCTTTTCACTTATTATTATTGGCTGCTGCTTTTTCACTTGAACCATTTCTTGCTGTTCTTGTTCTTTCATCTCAACTATTATATTATCCTCCATAAACCTCAAAAATCTATTACCATATTCAATAGCAGGCACCGCACTGATTTCCTTTCGATTTTGATAAAATGTCTTGACAAAAGTTTCCATTCTTTTAATGCATGAATATCTAGTTAAGCAATCAATAATTCCCAAATAATAAATTTCATTCATTTGTTCATCCTGATCATTCGTAGATCGTAACCCTCGATCATCTTTATAAAATTCATTAATTTTTTTCAAACGAGTTTGTGATTGCGGGCCATTATTATTGTTATTAAATTTTAAATCAAAATTAGTCAATTGTTGTTCAAATTCATTAACTACATTAATATCATGAATCCCCAATAGCAATGAATAATCCATAATGTTGCAACTTTTCAAAAATCCAACATCATAATTCAATTGTTGTAATAATAATTTTGCCTTACTTGGACCGAGATTTAAATGTTCATGCTCATTCAACCAATTTTGATCTTTCAAAACTTTTCCATGATTTTTCTCTTCTCTTTGCCAAAGTGAACCTTTTAAATCAAAAGTTTTATGGATCTTATTTTCTGGTGGGAACAAATTATTCATAACAACAAAATGAATAATTCTCTTTTGATTTGAAAATTTTAATGGCATTTTCATTCGATACAATCCATAAAATTGGGAAATCAAAGTATTTGGAAAAGCTTTAACGTGATGATAATAATCTTTTAGATTTCTTCTCAAAGTTCGATGCTCCGATTTATGGATAGTTTTAATAATATATTTATAATCCCTCGTATAATAAAAAAATGATCCTGATTTCCCTGGTGACGTCAACTCAGAAAAGATTCTTTCAGAAAATGACAGCAAATAATCAGCAGGATCAATTCCAAATAATTCTCGTAATTCTTTAAAAACATATGGAGAATAATCTTTAAATTTAAAATCATATGTTGCTGACGGCGTCAATTCATTACCATTATGATCAAAACTCAACTTCTTAATTGCTTTAAAATCCTGATCTGATAATCCCAATTTAACTCTTGATAATCGGCTTATAGCAACAACAATCCCCCTAAGCAAATTCGCAACCATTTGGTAACTAGTATGACTTTCATCAATTTTACTCCCAATGAGAATTGGTCTTTCTTCGTTATTATTTAAAAAAGCAGGTTTCTTATTTTTTTTGTATTCCCGTTTGTTTAGAATATGTAATTTCATTCGCTGAATTTCAACATTTGCACTGTCGTTAAGAGTATTTTGACGCTGTAATTGAGTCAGCGGTTGTCTCTTTGGTAAATTATTATTGTTATTGCTGTTATTACTGGTATTATTGTTACCAGAAGTGCCAGCCTCATTGTTGCTTTCTTCAGGGAACGTTTTCCTTCTTAGAGTTTCCAGATTTCGATGAACAAAGGAACTAGATGAAGGTAGTGGTGGTGAAGATGAAGATTTTTTGCTTTGATTAGAAGGATGGATTTGAGATTGTTGAGGTGGGCGGAAAATATTGAGGGGTTCAGAAGCACAACGAATTTTAGGGGAATGATAATCATCTACCGACGTAACCGATGGCAAAACAATAGTGTTGTTGCTACTCAAATGATTGCTAGAAATTTCATTATTGCTATCGTCGTTATTGTAGTTGGTATTATTGGGGTTATGATTGTTGCTGTTGTCGTTGTTGGCATTGTTGCTGTTGTTAGATTCAGAAGGAATTGAAGTTGCGATTGTATTTATTGAGATGTCGTTGTTGGAAATTAAATCTGAAGTACTGGAATTAAGGGTGGTGATGATCCTGGAATTAGATAAATTTGTTTGATTTGTCTGAATAATACTATTCATATCAGCATATTTAATAATATTGGAAATTGGTTCACAATATTTTCTAAATGTAATTTATCTCTTTTATTTTTTTGATAAATTTCTATTAATAGTCTTCAAATCACACAACTTTTTTCTTTTTTTTTTTCTTTTGTAAAACGGACACCAGTGTTTTGCTAACTGCACGCCCAAAACACCCCGTAAATGATAAGAGCACATCGACCCTTTTGTTTGGACCGGGGCCTGATTGAACAAATCCAAATTTGGGATACCGATTTGTTTGAATATATCAATTGATTTTCATTCACTTTGTCCGATTTGGTTGAAAATGTCGGTTGTGACAATATTCGGTGGAAACGGTTTCCTTGGTAAACGAATTTGTGAAAAGGCCGTTGGCAATGGCTACAAAGTGATCTCATTGTCCCGATCAGGCAATGCACCAACCCCCATGGTGCCATCAGATGCCGAATGGATAAAACAAGTCAGCTGGGAGAAAGCAGATATCTCAGACCCCAAGTCTTACATTGACATGATCCGGGATGCATCTATCGTTGTCCATTCAGTTGGTGTTCTCTTGGAAAACACCAATTACAAACCATTGTTAGGTAAACGAAGCAGTGGGCTCAATTCTGCTGGAACGTATGAAAAGATCAATTATTTGTCTGCAGTGACACTTGGCAAAACATTAGAAGAAATTGGCAATGTGGAAAAGCTAGATAAATTGGTTTACATTTCGGCGGATAAAGGGTTCTGGCCGGTGGTCCCTGAAGGGTACATCAAATCAAAGCGTGCTGCAGAGTACGATTTACAAAACTTACAAAAGGTGGGTGCTAAGACGGTGGTATTACGTCCTGGGTTCATGTATGATGAAAGAGATCAGAACGTTAGAAGCCAATTGAGTACAGTGATTGGCTTAACCAGGCAAATCCCAGGCATTAAGTGTCTCGTTAGACCAACCATCTCTACAGGGAAAGTTGCTGACTTTGTGTTTAAAGAAACTGGTTCAATCGTGGGCTTGGAGGAGATGCTTAATACGAAATAGAAACGAAAAAATTGTGTATATAATATAATGAATATTTCTGAAAGAAAAGAAACTGGGGTGTGGGCCTTAATTCCAGCAATAGTTCTTGAAACACTCGTGGCATTGCAGAGAAACAGTGGCGTTTTTTCTATCTTGTGATTTCTTAATTAAAGCACACGAGACGCATGTTTGCCAGTTACTATCCAAAGTTGTGTTAAATCTTGTAGCTGCTTCAAAACCATTAGCGATCATTTTGTTCCTCACATCGTCAGTGTACACCAACTGGTACGTTGTTATATTTGAGCTAAAGCTGTTCTTAGTGTTAGGTACATAAATCACTAGTGGGACATCATGACCAACAGTGACATTGCTCCTGTTAAAATTACAACCAAAGAATGTAGGTCTGAGGTTTAACTTGTTCTCGATAATTACATCTGGTGATGGAACTTCAGGGAAACTTCCAGGCTCAGCAGCATTTAGTCTTGTGGCAGATTGCCAGAGGGAGTTTCCCGTTGGCCAAAGTTGAGGAGTATCATCCACGTTATCGAATGCAAATAAGACATCGACATTTCTTTTAGCCAATGGTTCGATTGGGATAGTTTGTTGATCTAGCCCACCGTCAAGAACTGGCATTTGTTTAGCATCTGCCAATTCGCGCCAACTTGCTCCTGACCATCTGTAGAAAGGATTTGGATAGTAAGCGATCTCGATTTCATTAAGATTGATCTCGGATAATTTAGATTTAACCAAGGTGTAAAATTTTGCTAATTGAGCAGCTGCATCCTCATAATTTTGAATCATTAACGAAAACACTGTTGAAGAAGTAGCCATAACAAAACTAGCTTTATCAAACCCTTGAACGCAATTATCATCATCTATTGGAACGCCATCAGCAACACTGGTACCCATATACTTCGTGTCAATGAACATGTTCCCTGATTTATCCCAAGTACCAAACTCGAATGGGGTTGTCTCTAACACGGTAGAATTCATAGCCATCAAGGAGTTATCACTGGTACCGAATCTAACTAATGACACCGAAATTGCCATTGGGACCAGCCCATCTTTAAATTGTTGTTCATCACGCAAACTCAGCCAAGTCAATGAATCACCGTGTTCACCGATCCTAGGGAAAAATTGTTTAGCCAATGCACGACCCCACAAATCAGTTAAGCTTATTCTAAAACCGGCATCTAATTTCTCCCAGACTTCATGAATCAACAGTGACCATAATGTGAAAGTACCCTTAATTGTGCCAGTTTCATAGATAGCCGTGTTTAAATTCCAGAGACCTGAATTGATAACTTCACCGACTGAGATCCAACTGTTCAGGGCGATGGTACCAACTAACCAATTACCACCACTTAACCCGGCAACGTAAGTTGAAGCTTGTAATAATCCACCAAGACCGTATTCGTTAGCTCCTGGAGTTCTTGAATCAAGGGCAGATAATTGTCCAGCACCACATAACATTGCTCTGTAACCACCACCCGAGAAGCCAAGCCCAATGGTGACACCTTCGACGTAATTTATTTCGTCATCTGATAGATTGGACCGCTTAAGGAACGCTAGAAGTTCACGGTCGGTTTTCTCTTGACGTTGATTGACCCAAGCTGATTCTTGACGGGCAATTCCATCGGCTAATCTTGCAATGTTGGTTGTTGGACAGCTGGTATGAAATGGCGCGTAGTTTGCACCCCAAACTGGGAACAAAAATAAAAAGAATAAATGAATCATAAAAATTTGATTGGCCAAATAAATTAATGTTATTTCATTATTATTATTTTTTGTAGTGATGATTGGACATGATAACAAGATCTATTTATCTTTTTTGACAAGTGATTGGTGATGTTAAAGTAATTGCATTCTCCTGCGCAAGCGGACGTTGTGCCGCGTCGGGCACTACCAAACATAAGAAGCTATAACCCATATGATAATATTCGGCAACGGTATTAACGTTAGTATTAACGTTAGTATTAACGTTACACACTTAATTGTTTCATTTTATTTTATTTATTTATTTTACATTATCTATTGCTAAAAGTTAAGCCATCACACATTTAATTATAGGTTGCTGGTCGGCGTTCTATCTAGTTTTGGGAGTTCACCGCCAACTCCATGATAAGTCTTGTAGCCAAGTGAAGAAATGGGTAAGCACTATAACTACTCAATTGGTCATTTTGTTCAAATTCCAAGTTTTCATTAAATGAGCATTGCCATCCATCAAATTTAAAATCAACAAGGTAATTATTGGCTTCCAATTGAAACAACTGAATCTGCATCTTCATCAAATCAGGAATAATAACCTCGGGGTCTGTATTAACAGCTCCACCAGTGGTGGTAGTTTCCCCATGGGTCTCGACTTCTTTATTGTTGGTGGGGTTCTTCTTAAATGTGAACGTTGAACCAATTTTTTCTTCTTCTTTCAACAATAACCCACACTTCCATCTTACGCGAATCGTCCACAATTCTTCTTCAGTTGGCTTACACCATTGAGCACCCAAATTCTTCAATGCTCGATAAATTTCCCCCATAACATCTAATGGGTAAGATCTTGATCTAATACCAAAATGCCATTTAATCTTCAGTTTCTTTGTTGATGCCGGTGGGATCCTTTTCATTATCTCAGGATCCTGAGACATCATTGCAGCCCTATGATATTGCGGTATTGAGGTAGGTAAAATAGAAATTGTAGAGTTAGTATTTATTTGATCAGCCAAATCATATGCCAAGATATTTTTATTATTATCATTCTTAGACCATGTCGGTGGTAATTTTGATTCAACCGTATCAATAACATTACCATCCTTCCTTGCTGGATTAAACTTTTCATTCTCTATCAATAATTCATACCCATTAATAATTTCATTATTATTAACACTTGAATTTCCATTAATATACTTTTGTTTCAAGATATCATAAACTTCTTCACGATTATAACCCATTGTAGCAATTAAATTCTCAGCAACTTCTTCATTAATTTTCCCACAATCATTATTAATTTCATACTTTTTCAAATAATCAGGGAAATCAACTTTAAACCATTCAGTATCCATAATTTGTTCGATAGTAATTCGATTTAACGGGTCAACTATTAACATCTTTTGAATAATCTCTTTACTACCTTGACTTAGAAATGGTGGAATTGTGAAAACTCCCAGAGAGATTTTTTTGAAAAGTGCAGGGATAAAATCATCGTCAAATGGCAATCGTCCACATAACATAACATAAAGGATAACCCCACAAGACCAAACATCAACTTCACTCCCTGCATATAATTTCCCACCAATGACTTCAGGAGCAGCATAATTAGGTGAACCACAACTCGTTTTCAAGAAATTGCCATCAGTCATTAAATTACTCAACCCGAAATCTGCAATTTTGATATTTAAATGCTCATCAAGTAATAAATTTTCGGGCTTTAAATCTCGATGAACAATTTTATGACGATGACAATATTCAACTGCGGAGATAATCTGAACAAAAAATCTTCTTGCTTCGTTCTCATTCATTCGACCCTTCTGTACAATATAATCAAATAATTCTTTGCCGGCAAATTCCATAACCATAATAATTTCATCCTTGGATTTAATCACATCGTAAAGTTTGATAATATGAGGATGACGAAGTAATCTCAAATAACTGATTTCTCGTTCAATACGACCTTGCATATCTGATTTAGCCAATGTTTTACGATTAATAATCTTAAGGGCTACTCGCTGTCCAGTGTTTAAATGGAAAGCAAGTTTCACTTTACCAAATGACCCTTCGCCGAGAGTTTTAATGATTTGGTATCGACCAATTCGATTATGGGAGTTCATTTGTCTGAGAATGTTGGGATCAATCCATGATTGATTAAATGATATTTGAGGGGATGCTGGTGTCGCCATTTGCTATCGTAATTTTTCTCTGATATTAATATCTAATGACTAGAATAGTATATTTAATTTATGGGTTGTCGCTCCGTTTTAGCAATGACATGTCTGGGTGGTGCATGGGTGTGTGGAGTGGGGTGCACACACGACCCAATCTACAACATACATGAAGCCAAAACAAGTGATAAAATATATCATTTATTCAAGATATTTTCTACTCATTTCAAGGGAGATTTTCATTCTTAAAGTGCCAACCAATTGCTCAATATCCTTTGGCACTTCAATATCAAATTTCTTAAAGTCATCCTTTATTCGACTCTCCTTCATGTAATCTTGATAATATTCCTGTAATTTCTCATCATTTTCACTCTCTAATTTATTCAAAATCTTTATGATTGATATTAGCTCCCCATTTTCAAACATCGATAATCCAATCTGAGGATTTGATTCACTAGTCTCTATGTTCAAGTAGAAAAATTTGAGTAGTCGTAGAAGCAAAATTATCAATATTCTTGTTGGCAAATAATTGAAATTAATTAATTTAATTAAATAATCCTTAGCCTGTCTATAATTATGACTATTATCATTTTTAATGAATTGATGTACCATTGCTAATGGTGACAAGAATTTCTTCAATACTGGATCTAATTTGAAATTTGATAATTGATATTGTTGATCAGTAGTTAATTTGCTAGCTAATGTTGGATCAATAAGTAATTCAATTGGTCCATCACCCTCATCTTCGTCATCCTCAGAGATTTTCATTAAACTTTTATTCGCCAATTGCCAAATTATCTTTTCAATCAATTTGAAATCTCCCGCTTTATTCAAATTCTCCAAACTTTCAATCACCATCCCTCGGTTATAAAAGCTGAGACCAAATAATTTAAACAAATTATTAGATAAATTAATAAGCTTATTTTCAGCGCAAATGGCAATAAGCCATTCACACTCATCATTATTATCACAATAATACCCATACGGTAAAAATTCAGTCAATATTTGATTGAAATTTTGTAACTCTAAAGATTTCAAGATTCCTATACCTATAGGAACAAGTTTTTTATTGCTAAAACATTTTAGCGCATGATTGTATAATAAAAATTGCACTAAATTTTCATCAGCGTTATTGCTATTATTACTAAATTCTAACCCACCATCATAATTTTTCAATAAGCCTTTTGAATTAAGTAAAACTGATAAATATGCAGTGGAATCTTGATTCAATAATTCTAATGATCTTAAAGTTAACAAGAAATTGTTATTTTTAATTAAGTTATAACAAGTAACTTCCCAAACATTAGAATGATTGATTTCATAATTTTTTTCAATTATTGCAAGATACTCATTAAGTAATTTAATATTTGGTAACTGAAATAAAAATAACCCACATAAAGCCTCAAACCAAGTAGTTGATTCTTGTAAAATTGTTGATTTGGACCCACTAATTAAACTAAACGTCTTTCTCAAATAATGAATTAACACTCGGTCATTTTCACTTAAAAATGAGGTACTAATCAAGGAATCATCAATACTATTGATCACCTCTAAGACATTTTTTTTAAATGCTTGAAACCAGGAGATATCATCTTCGATCAATTTATATTCGTTCAAAAATTTCACTAAAATTTCAAATAGATCTATAATTTTAGAGTTCTCAGCATTAGAATATTGTGATTTTAAAATCAAATTTAATGCTTGATCAAATAACCCTCTTACTATTAATTGATTTAAATATTTAAAGAAGAAATCTTTCTCATAGGCATTATTAACACTTAGAATTTCTTCCAATAATTCTATCGATGGATTATTAATATCTGACTTATTCACCCAGATACATAAATTCTCAGTGAATTTAGACTGAGAGAAGTAAACCGATTTAATGAAATTTACAATGTTCAAGTATTCTTTAAGATCATAGATTTCTCCTTTGTCAACTTGTTCTTCTGCTCCTTCTTCTTCCTCTTTGGTTATCGCATCGACTTTCTTATTTATTAGCAACTCCAAGCTTTGGCTGAATGAGTCTATCGAATTGTATAAGATTTCCTCATGGATCTTTTTCAGTTGATCAAATGAATTTTTTAATCCAATTTCATTCAAATTAAGTGGGTACTTGTACTTATCCAAACTATTGAAAATTTCAAATAAATCGAATAAATATTGATAATAATCTTGGCTGATGTTACATAACGATGATGGGCCTTCCAACAACACCAATGAATTATCTAATTTTTCTTCATTATTGTTGCCGTTGTCACTTTTTGATGAAAACAAAAACCCAATGTCTGAATTTGGGATGAACTTGAATTTTAGATGATTGGTGGATGTGAATTTCTTTAGTGATTGAGGCCCTGGTAATATCAATGGGTTATTTAACCTTGAAATGATCACCTGGGATGCTTCGTCAATGTCGTCCATATTTTCCCTTTGACTGGCAGTATTTTGTTTTGTTGATTTTTCAAAACAAAAAATTTGAAAAGAAATAATATATGCGCTCCCAAATGTAATGATAATACACGTGATACTTACACCAATTTGATGAAAACCCATGGGAAAAGGTCCCAATATAATAGGTAATCGAAAACAAATTATATACTTCCATTTTTTTAATAAATTTTTTCATCAGATTATTCGTTAATGATCATCTTGTTATCATACATCCAGTTGATGATAGATAACAAGGCTAAGATAGAAGATTGAGAAACATCGTTATGAATCCCAACACCAAACCTAGTAATATTCTTGCCATTATAATCAAAACTTAATTGAATATAAGAAGCTGCTTCAGAATTACTTTTATCTTTCCCCAAAGTATGTTCATTATATTGTTCAACCTGTAAGTTTTCGATTTTGAATTGTTTACCCAACCCATCAACAAATGAGGAAATTGGTCCATTCCCAAACCCTTGAATTTTAATTGGATTGCTATCAACCACGATATCAGCAATAATTTTTTTATTTTTATCCTTATCTTGCTTACCTGAACTAGTTAATGAATAGTCAACTAAATTAATGAAATTGCTTGGACCCAAATAAAATTCTTTTTGAAAAAGTTTAATAATTTCTTGAGGTTTCAATTCTCTGCCTAGTTTGTCAGCGTTACTTTGAACAATTTTAGAAAATTCAATTTGCAAAGTTCTTGGTAAATCTAAATCCATAGCTCTGAGGATAACCCAAGCAGTACCACCTTTACCAGATTGTGAATTGACTCTAATAACTGCTTCATAATCTCTGCCGATATCTTTAGGATCTAATGGTAAATAAGGAACTTGCCAAACCTTGTCTCCGTCAACTCTTCTTTTATCTTGAGCAACAAAGCCTTTTTTAATTGCGTCTTGATGGGATCCACTAAAAGCACTAACCACCAAGGACCCACCGTAAGGAGCTCTTTCATTCACTGGGATCTTGTTACATTTCTCGACAATTTCAATAATTGACTGTAAGTCACCAAAATCTAATTTAGGATTCATTCCATGTGTATAAAGGTTTAAAGCTACAGTGACAATATCAACATTACCAGTTCTTTCACCATTACCAAACACACAACCTTCAACTCTATCAGCACCTGCAAGAATACCTAATTCGGTTGCAGCAACCCCACAACCACGATCATTATGACAATGCAATGAGACACAAATCTTGTCACGATTACTAATATGAGAACAGAAATACTCAATCTGATCAGCATAAACATTAGGTAAATTCATTTCAACAGTTGCCGGTAAATTGAAAATTATTGGATTTTCAATTGATGGACCCCAAGCTTCAAGAACTGCATCACAAACTCTCACAACAAATTCAGGATCAGAATCACTAAAAGTTTCAGGAGAAAATTCAAATTTCCAGTTAGTGCCATTAGTTGAAGGATCATCTTTAGTTAATGACCTAATAAGTTTAGTGGATTCCACTGCCTTAGCAATAGTTTCTTCCTTGGTCATGCCAAATACAACTTCTCTGAAAAGATCTGATGTTGCTAAATAAACATGAATACAAGCATTCTTGGCGCCTTTTAAAGATTCGACAGTTCTTCTGATAAGATGATCTCTAGACTGAGTTAAAACTTGAATTGTGACATCTTCAGGACAATTTTCCACTGCGTATCTGGTAAAATCAAAATCAGTTTGACTGGCACTTGGGAAAGCAACTTCAATTTCCTTGAAACCAATTTCAATTAATTTATGAAAATAAATTTTTTTCTCTTCAACAGACATCGGATCGGGTAATGATTGATTCCCATCTCTTAAATCAGTACTTAACCAACGAGGAGCTTTTGAAATTTCTTTATTTGGCCAAGTTCTTTGCGGGAAATTGATTTTCTCTTGACGAACGTACTTTGTCGATGGATCTACCAACATGTTTTTAAATTTTGGATGACAGCAGTCCATTTTTGATTGCATTCTTCTTCTTCTTATCTAGTTGATATTTATCCTCGGTCTTGTAGACAACAATTGATATAATTTATGGTAAAATCTTTCCTCAATTTATATCACTCCACTGGTAATAAAATTTTTTAACCATGACTAACTAAATTGAAAAATTAATTTTTCATTGTTTATGCAGCTGCCCGGTATCGGGCCATTATGGGATTCACCTCTTTTGACATCTACCACATGTACGAAAAACCCACGGCTATAGACGGTAATTGAACAAATCAATTAATTAATCAATATCTGAAATATCTAATATCTAATATTTAGTAGCTAATTGGCTGATTCCCTTCATGATAGAATATTCTATGGTATTCTATGCTGTTGCTATTGAATGAGATTTCGTCGTATGAGTCACAATGGTTTACGTCCCTCTTTACACTCATACACTCCACTCTCTCCTCATTTTTTCATTTTTTCTTGACTTTGAACATTGCGCGGTAAAATTTCAGGCAGGCTTAGTGTATTAGGCGAGCGAACTATGATAAATACGCATTCCTGTTTTCACCAACATCAATCACTATCGACCTCAGGCCAATCAATCAATCTTATTGAATGTGATATCTACTAGTTTAGTCTAATCTAAGTGCTTAGAAAGGGGGCTTGTATGGACGATTCACTGTAATTTATTTGATGTTCTTTCCAAAGGCCAAAGAAAAATAGGTTCACCAAATGACAAGACAAGGCGATGTGGCATAAATTGATACTCTAACGAATGAAGTTCATATCGACTAGAACATTACCTGAATGACAAGCTGCCTGTTATCAGTTTATTGAAAAAAAAATGCGTTATTAAAAATACGTCAATGTCGAAGTATATATAGCTAAGTCACGATAAATTTATCTTGCCTCTATTTTAATTTCTAACCGATGAGATAATTAATGAGGTGATGCCGCAAGTCCTCAACTGACATCGGAACATCAGTGGAATGGGGCTATCTGTGATTCTCATTGCTGCCATATATCGCTAATATCACCAATAACACCACTTCTTCAGTTTTAATTCGAATATTGAGGCCTGTTGGGTTCCGAGTAATTAGAATGGTGTTAATCTACAAGATAAGGAAAAGACAAATTGTAATATTGGCAAGAGCCACAACTAATGAATGCTATCAGCAAATCACGCTCCAGGCTTGCGCACCTGTTCCCTCGCTTATTTTCTATAGATATGGAAAGGACTTGCTTGATTAGTAGCAAAAACCAAACTTTCCGCAACCACAGTGTTTTGTTTTCTAGTAACATAAAACACAATTAACTCCGCAATATCATCAGCGTACAAGGGTTCGGTTCCTTCATAAACTTTCTTAGCAGCAGCCTTATCGCCCTTAAATCTAACATTACTAAATTCAGTTTCAACGTTACCTGGCTGAACTTCAATGACTCTAATCCCAGTACTAATCAATTCTTTTCTTAAAGCACTAGTGAAAGCTCTAAGGGCATGCTTAGTTGCACAATAAATAGATCCACCAGGATATGGTTCTCTACCTGCAATTGAACCTAATTGAACAATATCACCGGAATTTTTCTTCTTGAATAATGGCAATAATTTTTGAACAATGGCAATATTGCCAATAACGTTGGTGTCAAACATGACGTCGATATCTTGCTGTGCAATATCCCCAACTTTATCAACCCCACGAGCTAAACCGGCGTTATTGACAAGAACGTCAATATCAGCAAATTCTTTAGGTAATTCTTGGAAAAATTTGTCGATATCTTTCAAATCAGAAACGTCCAATTTTGAGATATATACAGATACTTGAGGGTATTCTGATTCTAATTTTTTCTTGAGTTCTTCAAGTTTCTCATATCTACGAGCGGCAAGAACAAATTTGAGCGGTTGCCCCTTGGCAGCCTCAGCAAATTCAAAGGCAGTGGCTTCACCAATACCGGCTGAAGCCCCAGTAATGAAGATGGTCTTGTTAGCTAATCGTTCTGCTGCTTTTGATCCGTATGACATATTGAATCGTGGTGGTGGAATATTATAACGGAGAAAGAATAAATTGGCAAATTTATGGACAGGTTGGAATATTTGTACCCCCGATCAAGATTCGGGTCCACCAGCGCGGTTCGCTTCCCGTCGGGGAACCACGCGCGATAAAATTACCAATATTAGTCATAGTATTGTTATCGTACCGCATAATAATATCAAGATAATATATAAAATATCGAATTCTATAGAATTAATCGCTCCTCTTGAAGCTACCACAACAACTCCTCTTCATAATAATCAATCTGATTATTTCCTTCTTTACAACCCAATCTCACATCCCTATTCAATCTCCCTGGTCCACAACCAACTATGGCAACTTTCCCATCCCAATCATTAGCCAATTCTGATTGAATAGTAGGTCTTCCATAACTAATATCCAACTTATCCAGCAATAGCAAACTGACTGGTTCTCGCTGTGGTGATTCTCGTGTAACAAATATCTTCAATTTAATTCCTGGGGCAGTATTCAATTGATCAATTTCTTCTATACAAACATCCATTGTCCTAACTGATGGTATAACCCAAATCACCCTAATATTGTTATCCGCTGTATCATTTTTGCTATCCAATGATTTCCTCTTATCATCAGTTAATCTGTATCTAACCAAGTCCATCGCCAGGGTATAAATAATTGTAAAACCAACTCCACCAGCTACAAATATTGCATGTTGATAATTTTTAAATGGAATTGAAATCCCATAGGGCCCTTCAATTAAAATTGGTATTCTCTTTGCTTCACCATTGTCACTACCAATATATTTAACTAAATCTTTGGTGACTCCCTTTTTAACTCGAATAATTATTACTAATTGATTACCATTTTCAATAACAGTAAAAGGGTGAGATTGCCAAAAGGCTCTTGGTTTTAAAATATTAATAAACACGTAACATCCAGGATATGATCTCCACCATCCGCTATGATTAATCTCCATTCTGATGTAATTCTCATTTATCACACGACATCGGCTTTGAATGACTCCTCCGCTAATTATAATCTTACTAATTCTAACCAAATAATCCATTGCTAAAAGCCCCATTGAAACCCAAAGATATTCCATCCACCCTAAAGTTTTACAATGCATTCCGATCCCTAATAACAAGACAATTACTAAAACTTGATGAGTTAGTTTGAAAGTCTCATACAATGTATTTCTCATAATTTTCAAACTACTAGCAATCATAATCCCACTTGAAATCATTGCAACATTAGCAAACTTCCACTTGGTTAAATTCCATCTATATTTATAATCGTCATTACTAACAGCAAATGCGACGTAACCACAACAATGGATTAATAATAAACACCAAACAACACGAGCTATCCATCGATGATAAATATTAAATGTTCGATATGACCATCCAGTAACAGTAACCAAGAAATTATTTCTACCGGCAAATAAAATCAACACTGGTAATTGAATCATTGCTATAATCCCTGTCCTATCAGCAATATAAACTGCTAATTGTCGTTGTTTATAGATCGCATTGGGAAACTCTAAATTATAACTAACACAACAACATATTATTATGGCAACAATGTATCCACTAATCGTTAAACTTTGTAATCTTGAAGGAAATTTAATATTTCTCACTTTTGTATTGGGAATAATCAAATGTTTTGAAATTATATTCTTATTCAATTTAAATGTCGGTAAACACCAATGACCGATGTTATTTATCACTCCAACAAGACAAACTAACCCCCAATAACTTAAACAAATCACTCCAAAAATTGTACTCTTATGACGATGACTAAATTGACTATGAACTGATTTATAAGATGTTGAATACAATTGAGGATCAGTTAAAATTGGAGAAACTAACAATGAACTGTTGCTGGTTGCTGTTGCATCCCTCCATACACTTTGAAAAATCTCTAATAGTTGTTGGAAACTATAAGTGGGACAGACTTGTCTGATATAATTATAAGAGTAAGTGACTTGTTCGGGAGTATCAGAGTAATTATCGATGCAAATCAATATCGTTCCTAAGAATGCTTGATTTTTACATCTGCATGAATAATCCAAGTCTGCTTTGCTGGAACATTGAGGAAATTGATAATTGTTAGCAGTATATTGAAGGCATGACATTCCAATATGGCCAACACTGTCGTCAGTTAGCCCAACAACCGAATGACATAATACTAGCAATATTAATAGCAATAGCATTTGTCAGCAATAGCAAAGAAAGACAGTAGTAAAGTCCATACAAATTTTTGAATATTTTTATTTTTTTTTTTTTTTTGTCCGTTAATTTTTGCCAAATCATTAATCACAAAGTGGAGGAATATTTTAGCGTTGATTCAACATGCATATGTATTAATGAGCACACATTTAAAACGCACCTAAATTCAATCGAACGGTTTTAAGCGTTTTCAATCTAAGCAACACACAGCGATTGTCGTTCCACCAATCAAACGTCACTAGCCAGTCGACATGAAAAAGCTTGACTAATAATACTAAGGATGCTTAAGCATAATTGGCCTCTATTATATATGTCTATGTCTAGCCATATCTTATTATTTACCGCATTTGGTATTCACGCTTGTCTCACTCTCACCGTGAAACAGTTTTCAACAATGTGCAGGAACTAGCTTGAACGTTAAAAGCAAAAATTTCTATGGTCAAAATGAAAAGTATCAGTAGCACTCATAAACAAAGGAAATCCTCCAAACGAATTATCCAACAAATCAAAATAAAAATTGTTATTATTCACTGCTACTTCTGCTGCTGATTTTGATGCCTCCCGATTGATATTCTTTCCAAAATCATAATTATATTATAATCTCAACCTATGATTAATCGCTTCAAATGCCATTTGCGCTGATTTAGAAATGTTTCACTATTATTAAATTCAAATTCATTTTGACTGATTATTCATAACAGCATCAGTGATAATGCAACGATCGCGGCATAAATAATCAAGAACGTATTTGGATTAACCATCGTGAGAATTAATAAATGGCATGATTGCAATACGTAAATTTTTTGATTCAATTCAAACGTATCATCTTGGATTGATCTTCATAATCTTTCAATTTAATGAATGGTCGATTCAAATATAACAGTACAATATAAACCCTTCGCATTGTCGTGGGGTCTTTACCTCTTTCTTCTAACATATTACCTTGCCAATTCAAACCACCTGACCTATCCTTCCATTTCTTAGCTTGCCAGTATATTAATTCAATTGGTCGAGTTTAACAGACAATACGCCATTATGGCTGAAAATATCATTCTTCATGTTATCCACAATTTCCATTAATCAAATTATATTCCTCAAGGGATTAACCAAATCAATAGGTTGAGTCATCCCGAAAAATGTATAATCGCAAATCCATTCAATGTCTGGCATATTATCAGTTTCCCTTATTGTAGAGGTAGATTCTTCAAATAAGTTGTTCTACCAAGTAAAAAGAAATGAAAAAAAAGAGAAATATACGTTCCCCCAAAAGGCTCTACTTCTAATTGATACAGTCAATTCATTGGGAGTCTCGTCATCTCGTAAATTCCTTGATTCTGGGTTTAAATGGAACCCCAATGCAATTCTCATTCTTAAAGCATTACCAGTCATAATCCAAGCAATAAAAATGCTTGACTTTGAACAAATCGATAGATTATCGGTTCTTCATTCTCATTTTCTTTGTCACTCAATACTTGTACTAAATTAATTAAATTCTTCTTAAGCTCATCTAAGATTTGAATTTTCCGTTCTAACTTCTTACTTGTTATTCTCAAAGATTTATATTCCTAAATGATTTCAATTTCCGCTATCATAATACATGATCAAGTCTACTGAAAACGTTAAGCTAAATATTAGATGACATAAATTATAGTATGAATCTTATTATAGTACATCGGAGTAGTGTAGCCAAAGGGCAATGCAAAATGCTAAATCAATTTCCTTCTCTTATCGCTAGAAGTACTGATATAATAATTATTATTACTGCTATTGAACCAATCGTGGTGTTGCTGTTCCATTGACAACATTTGAGCATAAGTCAAATCAATTTCCTCGATTGCATTTTCTTCTGGTTCTCTTTTGTTAGCGTGACCATTATTATCATATTTTTTCTTAAACATCATGAAATTACTGACTTTCAACAAATTATTTGTTAGTTTCCCTTGTTTAAACAATTGCTCGTTTACGGAAACATAATAAATTTCATAAAGTAGATTCAATTTCTCTCTTGTCAAACCCCCACTATAATTATTTTCCAGTTGCTTCAAAATCATTGCAGTCAATTGATTCTTATCAAATGAATAAGTTCTCACGATTTTAATCAATAGCTTAATTCTCTCTTCTTTTTTGATATGATCTGGCTCTTTATGAATAACATCATCGGGCCACCATGGAGGTTTAGAATGGTTGCCATTTTTATAAGGGAACGCTGATTGCTTACAAGGTTCGATTTTTTTAATCCAAGCTTTAGCAATGTGACGGCACCCAACCTGTTGAATCTCGGTGAACAACGTGTATAAATGATGATAAATTGCATTCAGGTCAGATAAATCAAGATTTTTAATGAACGGATCATTTAAGCATGGCTGAAATAATGATTGAGGTTGACCGTTATTCAACATCGATAACAAGTTTTCAATTAAGTT
Source organism: Saccharomycopsis sp. KB-2023a (assembly GCA_030450195.1). Lineage (NCBI taxonomy): Eukaryota > Fungi > Ascomycota > Saccharomycetes > Ascoideales > Saccharomycopsidaceae > Saccharomycopsis > Saccharomycopsis sp. KB-2023a. The sequence goes on along the minus strand of JASJSC010000045.1, from coordinate 79,237 downwards.
AGTACTGAACTGTGACGATGACGACGATTGATACTTGCCATCGGTCTGTTGATAGAATAAGAGGAACTGGAGATCAGGGATAGCGTTGAGTTTAGTGAGGAGCAGTTTAATGTGAATGTCGGTGGCCATTGGTTGGATGAAAATTCTTAGATCTTTTTATAATTGGGGATGGGAAAATAAGAATCAATTTATAGCGAAATATTGAATCTATTTAGGGTTTAGGAGAACCGAAATGAAATAAAAAATAATGGGGTTTTTTTTTTCGGGCAAGGGAAATGCGCTATTGTCGTTAATATATGTATTGATCTGCTGGCAGGGTGAAAAAAATAACGTGTTTGAGAATTAAGGAAATTTTGAGGAGCCCTTATAAGCGAGAGGGAGAAGAAAAAGGAAGGGATTGTGGCCCCTACAAGTAGTAAGTAAATAAGCAAATAAGTAAGTACGTAGCCGGGGAAGTAGGTAGATACTAAGCAAGTAAGTAGCTACTGTAATATATTTTTGGTTTGCTGATTTTGCAAACGTCCCCTCTGTAGGACGTATTTGTAAATCACAATGAAATCTCATTCTATAAATAACCCCGAAGAAGGACCTAATGATGCTGTCAAAATATAGCAATAATACCCATAAATATAACGTGTAAATATCTTTATGACTTATTCAACTTATTGATAATGTTTACGAATAACATCAATCCCTGACATATCGATGTCGGTTATGGTCTTACATGATTAACTTATTCGTCGAATATTATCTATCAGTCGACAACCTCTCGATAATGGTTGAGCTTCGGCTCACACTGTTGGCTGATGCAGGTTGTCCGATTTGGCATAATTTGTGGTGTGGCCAAAATGATCCGCGTATTAAACAATTTAACTAGTATGCAGGTGCTGCTTAACCATGCATCTCTTCGTTACTTAGTTACTTAGTTACTTTCTTAGTTGCTTACTTACTTAGTTGCTTACTTACTTAGTTGCTTACTTACTTACTTTGCTTTTACTTTCTGCTCGAAATCATCTGATTGATAGATTTAGGTACAACAGTAAATAAACTATGGACAACCCCATTCAGCTATACGAAAAAGCAATAGAATATGAACACTTGGGTAAACTAGGTGATGCAGTTCAATATTACCGTAAAGCATTCAAATTAAATCCGAAAATTGATAAATTGTATCACAAGAAATTGATTAATAATCAACAGAAGCTAGAAGAAAGTAAGATAATAGAAAAGATCGAACAATTGGAAATCGATGAAGACGATGAGGATCAAGAATCGCCGCTATTGGACCTTGATGATGATGTGTTGTGTGATTTGCTAAGGGTCATATCAATCTATGATGCTCCGTCATGGGTTAAGTTATCATTAACTTGCAAGCGACTAGCAGAAATCGGATTCAATAATCAATTGATATGGGAATCGCTCAGTCGGAACACTTTCAAAGCAGTGACCCCGTCATCACCACTACAATATTCCAGTTGGAAGGGAATGTATTTCAATCGGCCGTTTATAAAATTTAATGGAGTGTATATAAGCACCTGCACTTACCTCAGGGAGGGTTCAGTTGCTGATTCAATTTCTTGGAATACCCCAATTCATATAATCACGTATTATCGATACTACAAATTTTATAAAAATGGGAAATGTTTAAGGTTATTAACGGTTGCCACGCCACCAGAAATCGTGTACAAATTAAATTCATTGAATGACACAAGTGATTTATTTGAGGATGTGTTTATTGGTGACTGGGATTTAGATGAAGTCACAGGAAGGCTAGTGATTCAAGGAGAAGGTGTAGTGGACGATTATAACTTTGTTCAAGTGCTACAGGTGACTCATAAAGGTAACAGGAAGCATAATCAATTGAAATGGATTGAAAGTTATTGCCTTGATCGTGAAGGTCAACAGTCAAGTTTTTCGTTGAGGAATGAGAAAGCGTTTTATTTTTCCAGGGTGTTGGCCCCGAAGTAGTTTTTTGCCATGTGCCATGTGCCGGTGGCGGTTTGCTTCGATTCAACGGGGAAGTGTCGTGACCCGTGCCACTTTTGATCTAATACATTGTAAATTATTTTATCATATATGTTAAGACAAAATAGACATCTCTATATTTGGTTGATATTGAGAAATGGCCATCCAATTACCGGAAGATATTCCAAGACCTGTGGGTGTGCCTCGTATATTGCACACCGCTTCAGCTCATGTTTTACGGTTACTCCATTTCATTAACAAGAAATTGTCAAGAATAGTGGTGTTTGAGGTACCATTGCCTTATCTTATCAATATCACTTTCTTTGTTTATTTATTGATACAATTCGTACCAAATTATTCAAAGCTATACGCTGAAAATAAACTAACTACGACTTTGGCGTCAAATTTACAATTGTTTGGGCTTGCTGATTCCTTAGCTCAAACTATAACCATTTTATTTGTCAGGGAGGGAGATGAAGCCGCAGTGCAACTACCGGTGACGGCCTCGCCAGTGGTATCACCAACGTATGATAGAATAGCCCTTCCTACCGATGGAGGAACAACTCCGTTGTCACCTACTGGGCTGGAGAATTTTGCAATCACCGTGGATTACGGTGATGAAGATGATGATGCAAGCATAACCACAGCAAACTACAATGAAGCTGGCATAACTAATGTTAAATTATTTGATTATTATCGTCTAATCGGGTTTATGGCATGGGGGTTTTTCATTTCTTTCTTCCAGTTCACATGGTACATGATCCTCAATGACTTGTACGTCGATGATCCTAAATTTATCACGGTTTTAGAACGAGTATTAGCTGATCAGTTATTTTATAGTCCAATTTCATTGGCTGGATTTTTCTATTATTCAAGTATTGTGTTAGAAGGTGGTGATAAGTTCACATTCGAGCGGAAATTTAAAAAAATTTATCTTAGCACTTTGGCGGTAAATTATTCGGTTTGGCCAGCTGTTCAGTTTATAAATTTCTTGGTGATGCCAAAAAAATATCAAGTTCCGTTTAGCAGTTCTGTTGGAGTTCTTTGGAATTGTTTCTTATCTATTAGAAATGCTCAAAATAAAGGGTAATTTTACATGTTTAACAAATCATCTAAATCATCTTCTTTTGTTCCGAGATTTTTCGTAATTGATTTTTTCGTAACGTTTAGCCGTCTCTTTTCAGATGCGGGTTCAGTTATGTTGAGCAAGTCGTCTAATTTTTCAATTTTTTCGTTGGGATTTTCAAACTTGAAATTTTGGCCTAATAATTCACTAAGGTTGTCCAAATGATCATCATCGTTTCTTGTTTTTATTGGCGCTGTCTTGTTGATCTTGGAAAATCTCTCTCGTATATTCTTGTATAATTTATCCTTCTCGATCTTCTTATTCAATTCAAAAAATTTTTGCTCATCCTGTGCGCTGAGGGTGCCGTTAGTTGACTTAGACACTGCGGTTTCACTGAACTCGTCATCATCGAGTCGCCCGATCTCTTCAAGGGTTAAATTGTCAAGTTGCGTCTGGTTAAGTTTTTGTTTCTGTTCGGGCCGGGGTTTCGTGATCTCGTACGACCGATTAATGTTCTTGGTGAGGTTGATGTAATGTTGCAGTTCTTGGCTATCTAATGGGTCTACTTCAAGGTCCTGAATTTTTAACTGCACTTCTTCGCCCTCTTCTCCCTCTTCATTTTCCTCGTTTTCTTCTTCCTTGTCTACTTCTTCTTCTTCTTCTTCTTCTACCTCTTCCTGATCTTGGTGAGTCGGCTTCTCGAGTAAACCATGTTTTTTCAAGTACTTGTACTTTGCCTTTCTATCCCATTTGTTATTATGAAGCACCATCACAAATATTAGCTATACCCTTTCTTCTAGCCTCTTACGATTTCAGGACTTTTTTATTGTTTTTTTAGTGGTGAAAATTGCACATGGTTAGGTAATCCACACACGTCCTTGTACAGCAAGATGCATGGCATTTCAACTTCCACAAACAACTTCAACATGAAAACAAAAAATTAAATTATAATATCTTCTCTCTTTATTATAAGCAATCAAGCCTTATTATGTATGACAAAATTGATGCAGACTTTGAAGGAGTTGTGGTTGATAAATATAATAAATCCCGATCATTCAATTCCTCGCCAGTTATTATTTCCTCAATGGGTACTGACACTGCTCCCACTGGCCCCGCTAGCAAGCCATCAGTTGGTCTCTGTCAATTGCCTGAACAACGAATGCAAATGGTTGCCAAAAGGGGAGGTAAATTAACAATGATGGTCGTTGGTAGATCGGGGTTAGGTAAAGCTGCATTCATCAATACTTTGTTTGGCACCGAAATCTTGAGGAGACAAAAGGAAGGTGGTGGTGGTAAAAATAGTGTTGAATTATACAAAGCAGAATTAATTGAAGATGGATTCAAATTTGATGTCAATATCATTTATACGTTGAAATTTGCTCAGTTAATTAATAATTCATATTGCTGGACTGGGTTGTATAATTATATTAATGAGAAGTTAAGATCATATATGCTTCAAGAAGAACAACCAGACAGAAGCAAAATAGAAGATGGTAGAGTTCATGTTTGTATTTATTTTATTACTCCAAGTGGACAAGGTTTGAATGAGTTAGATATTAAAGCAATGAAACAACTTTCCAAAATTGTCAATTTGATCCCAGTTATTAGTAAAGCTGATGGATATACAGCTGAAGAAATTGACAGACAAAAAAAAATGATTAAAAAAATCATCTCGGAAAGCGGCATTGAAATTTGTAAATATTTAATTGAAGATTATGATTTATATGAAGAAATTTATGATATTATTCCATACACCATAATTGGATCTTCGGGCAATTTTTATAACGACAAGGGGAACTTAGTTAGAGGCAGAAAATATGATTGGGGGTTAATTGAAGTTGAGAATGATGAACATTGCGATTTTAATAAATTGAGAAATGTTTTAATTCGAGAGAACATGTTGGACTTAATTTCAAGTAGTGAGAATCATTATGAAAATTATAGAAGAACAATGCTAAAATTTAGAATGCATTTGAATGATTATCCTGATGAAATTGCAAATTTTGAAAATTATATTAAATTAGATAATAATGGAGAAGTTATTAACAATATGTTATCAATAATCAAACAAGACTACAGTGTGGTTGATGGGTTGGAAGTTTTAAATAGAATCAATAAAGTTAATTATAAGTTATTGGAAAGATTTTCAATGGAGACTAATATTAATTATTTGAATAAGCAATATTTAATGAAGAAGAAATTTTCAGAAATCGTTAAATTACAAGAAAATAAATTTAAAGAATGGAAAAAAGCATTATTTGATAAACAAACCGCGTTCAATAAAGACATTGAACTAATTCATGGGAAAATTTTGAAGTATCAAGCAGATATTAATTCTTATTATGGGGTCACACCAGCAACTACTACAATTGAAGATAGGGAAGATTATGATAAACATGAAGTTATTGAGGAAAAGGATGAAAGTAGATGGGGTCAAGACTCCGAAGAGGACGTTACACACTGAGATGAAGGCAGCATTGGTAGAAGGTCACCCTACTTAGTGTTTATATAGAAATTTTTCAGATTAAAAATTTTCATTCCTTTAAATGAATAGTTTCCACTTTATATTAAATGAAATGATTTTAAGTTATGCTAATCAGTAGATATATTATTTGGTAAGTGAATGCTGATTGGATGGAATTGTATTGATGATGAAACTATTTTTTTTTTGTTATAATTATAACTGGCATCTCTAGTATTAGAAGTATATTCAATGATTTAATGACTTATTCTGACAATGACAATAATAATCCTCTTTTTAATTAAGGCCTCTACTAACAATTAGTCATAATTTATAGTGAAATAATGTACCCTCATAATATAATATAATTTAATTAATTAGCTGCTTAGTTTTTCAATTTGTCGTAAGATTCCTTTCAGTCCCGTTTAAGTTGATTGATTGATGTTATTTGCTCGAATCACTCAGTGGGGTTCGGTCCCCAGACAAAACGTGACTTTGGTTGCTAAGTAAACTTATAACGGACGCCCCCACCGACAACCCTTTTCCTCTTCGTCTTCTTATTCAGATACAGATAATTATTTCAAGATGACTAGTGGAAATGGTAATGGACATAACAACAACAATATTAGATCACCAGTTCCTCAAAGACAAGTCAATCTATGGAGTAGTGGACCTCGGTCCTTACTTCAATCTTCACTGTTCCTGCCAAGCGCATCAGTTTCTAGAATATCAACTCCATTAACTCCTCAACCAAATCAAATTGAACAAACACGTCTTGAGCATTATAATTTAGATTACCCAAACACAACCGTTGTGGAATCGATTTATGATGAGCAGTCTAAATTTTATTCAAGAGTTGGGCCAAGAACTTTGAATTTACATCGGTTATTACCGTATGAGACTGAGTTGCCACTTGACCAATCAAGATATTTAAGCCACATAATCACTCATTTATACATTGCTATAAAAAGTTTGGATATCGCTGGGGTGTTATCTGTTTCTCCTAGAGATTTGGATAAATTGCGTGAGCAACAATATCTCTATGGTGGGGAAAACGGTAGCCCCATCGATGATGAAGAATATGATCCTGAATTCAGTGAAAATGATAGTGATGAGGATGAGGATGACGATAGCGATGATAGTAGTGATGACGATGACGATGACGGGAATCAAAGTAGTATCGATGACGCTGATGGCACTACTGATGATATTAGCCATGATATCTCTGGCGGCATTGGTAGCGCTGCTCAAAACAGTAATAATCCCAGTTCTCTGATTGTTGTTAGTGTACGACATTGGACTCAAGAATTGAAAACTTGGATTAAAATGAAGAACGATTTACCATTTGATTTGAGAATTTCTTTGGCTAAAGTTTATTATAGTCTTTGTCTTGTTCAAGGTGGGCAAAGTTTACCATTGTCGTCATTTGTTAACATGTTTGTCTTATTAACTAAATATGAACCGCAAGTTTTGAAAAATAGAGGATTAATTTTGGATTGGGAGCCATTGTTTAAAGTATTGGAACGAAAATTTCCACAACCTGATGCAATTAATGACAAAAGTGATAAAAACACTAGAAAATATTTATTGAAATTGGCAATTTGTTCGAATTTTTTCTTTGCTGAGGATTCGTTTGATGAAATTTTCAGTTGTGTTGCTTCAAAATTATCATTGAACACTGCTTCATTAACTTTGGCTTGTTTATACTCGTTGATCCCATCGCATTCTCCAAGACTCGTTGAAATTTTACCGGGGTTATTTCACATATGGAGCTCAATGGTCAAAATTAAAGGAGTTGATAGTCATTTAACAAACATTTTGGGTAGTGGATTTGAAAGAAATTTAAGTCAAGCTGCAAAATTCCACAATGCCAAAGTATTGGCGAAGTTCAAAGAGTATGGGTTTTTAACGAAAAACCAATTTTTGTTTGTCTTGTCTAATTTATTGAATTCTCTTAACATTCAGCCCCATAAATTTGGTTCAAGTTCTTCTAGTAATTTTTATTTCGGTTATGCTAACATTATCATTTTCTCAATTAATGGGAAGTATGATTCTTTCACTTTGGAGCATTTGCAAACGTTGTTGAACACCATAGAAACTTATTTACATCCTTCAAATTCTGATGTTTGGACTTCATCATGTACAAGATTAATTCAAGATTTAATTTTGCAATTCCATCGTCGATTCATTTTGGAGAATGATCAGCGGAAAAATTTATCAAGCTTACCATCTGAATATAAATTAAATGATCTAATTATTGAAAAATTCGTTAAAATGTGCTTACCTAAGGTTTTGTTGGGACTTCAATCTAAAAAATCTTCAATTGTTAATATTAACGTCGAGTCACTTTGTCTTTTGTGCGATTTAAATGCTAAAATTGTATTAAATGTTATCTTGCTTGATGTTTATGAATCTTTGCAAAGCATAATTAGTAATCATAGATTAATGGTTGCTCTTAAAATTTTGACGAAACTTGCAAAATATTTTGTTAATGAAAGAATTTTCAGATGTCATGTCACTAGAATTTTGGGTTTGATTTTGCCAGGCATTGATTCAAATGATTTGGGGAAGACTTTAATTACTCTCAATGTTATTGCGTCATTTGCTTCTTATTTGCCAATTTATGATTTATCTAGTGGAACTCCAATAGATAATGGTCTGGCATTTGAATTTACTCAAAATCATTTGCAATTTTTATCAGATTTAATATTCGGTGACAACAGCAATAGTAAAAGTGAATTTTTTGAAGTTGATGATGCCTATGAACGCCAAGTTTTAATTTCATCATCTACTCTATTCGAAGATTTCATTAATTCATTAATTTTCAAGATCTTTTCGCTTATTGAAAATATCCCTGATCAATCTAGCAATCAATCAAATTCTGAATTAACCTTGGAGACAACTTTACCCCGAACAATGTACCTTTTATTTGAGTCATGTTCTGACAGTTTTTTCCAAATTTTTGCAGCTAAGTTTTTAACGTTCATTAATGAAAATGTTTATTATAATTCAGTTGATTTAATTGCTGATATTATCAGTGGGATTATTAAACATGATCCAAAGGGTCAAACCCCAAAATATATGGATTTAGTGTTGGACAAAATTAATGATCAATTGAAAAATGGTAATGCGGGTAAAGTTCGTACTGGTTCTGAAGTTTTACCAAGAGATAAACCTTTATATTTTTACATTACAATGTTAACTGCAGTGATTCGTTTTGCTGGTGAGAATATCCTTGGGTATAGTTATAAATTGACTAATCTATCAAGAATTTTATTGCGAGATTTGAAAGGACCAACAATGTATTGTGCCGGATTTTTGGTTACCCAAACTTTGAAATCTTTGACTACTATTAGACTTGAAGAGAATCGTTTGCTAGATCCTGGTTATTTAACTAAAAATGATGTTACTGATGAATGTTGGGGTGGATTCTTTGATAGTCCGCAACGCTTGCAGGATGAGAATTTGAATTTTAAATGGCATGTACCTGATCGAAAAGAAATTGAATTTGCGATCCAATTCTTCGGGGAACACATTCATGAATGTTTCACCAATTTGGATTATTTAATGAATAATGCGGTTGATAAGAAGAGTGGTAATGAGAATGGTGATAATGATAATGATAACGATGACGACGTTGATTCTTCGTTGTTGGAATTTACGGATAGTTTCCGTAAGAATTTGTTGTATTTGGCCCATGCATGTTCAGGGATTTCATATTTGCTAGACCCAGGATATCAGGAGAAACTCATTACAAATAATGGAGAATCTTCACATAAATTGAACGCTCAGTTATTAAACAGCAGACTTCGTCAATTGAATTTGTCGCAGAAATCATTAGTTGGTATGGTTAATAACAGCAATGGTCATGATGATCGAGCTCCTTCTCATTTGAAGAACAGTGAACCACCAACACCGAAACCGGAGAGAATCATCGATACTAATGATAATGTTGATCAAAACAACAATTTTGAGTATGGCGAAGTTTCATTGAGTAGGGTTGGATCAGTTACCAGTTTAAGTAACCTTGAACATGGCGGGGGCGAGATTGCAATGACTAGAGATTCATCACTTGAGATTGATTATAGTAAAGATGGTGGTGCCGCGACAAACGGTGATATTACTCCAAGATTTGGTGAAGGATTGATCAATCCAGCAATCACTCAGAGAGCTCAGAAATTGTACACTTGTAATTATTTCTTTGGTAACACTAAAGAACAACGGCGAAAGAATGAATTGTACAACAAAGTTCATTCCTTAAATAAGAAAATTGGTGAGAAGCTACATGAAATTTGTCAATTTTTGGTAGCCAAGTACTCTAACGATGTTAAATTATTTCGAATTTTTTTGCATACTTTACAAATTTGGTTTTGTGATTTTGGCTCAGAGCAAAGTTTGAAAGCCTTTGATGATAACTTGGTTTCTTACAAGTATTTGAAGAGTCTTCAATCAATTTATGGGATTAGTAAACCTTTTACACGAATGACCTTGGCTGCTAGAGTTGAAAGATATCATCGTCAAAGAGTTGTTATTCATGCAGGACTGAGATTTCAAACTAAATTAGATAAATTATTGTTGAATGATATCATACGATTGTCTATGTCAATCTACGCTCTGATTACCCAATCAGCCCAAGAAGTTTTAGAAGGTTCAATGAAGAAGATTATTGGCTCTTATAATTTATTGATTAACACATTGTTTAAAGATTTGGAAGCGGTTATTAAAGAGAATAATTATAAGAAGATTCAAAGTGCATTGAAGATGTTTACTATTAATCGATTGAAGACTAGAATTCATGGTGATTATAAAAACTTTAAAAGGTATGCCTCGATGTTGTTACAATGTATGACCCACGTCGATAATCAATTGACTAATGATTTGGCCAAAATCTTGTACAAGGAATTATCGGTTTATATTAAGATTCCGAGTACGGTTTGTATTATGAATAATAATGATGTTGATTGTATTAAACCACCAGATGATGCCATTGATGGTGATATTAAATTATTAAAAAATGCAAAAGAGCAAAAAAGAATTGCATATTTGGATCATTTGAAAGGATTACAGAAATTAATTTTAAATCAAGAGAAAACTAAGGAAAATCATTGGAAGGTCACTACGATTAATTTGGAAATTTTGATTAATTTACAAAATGACTTTGAAATTTCTAATAATTATGAAGTTATTGAGTTATTAATTGCAAAATCTAGAGTTGCCCATCCTAATATTTCAGCAGTGGCAATTAATGGATTGACTAAATTATTTACCAAGATTATTATCGTCATTACTCATTCATATAATTTGAATAATTTATATGATGTGAATTATCGAAATAAAGAACTAAAAATTGTTAATACTGATTATAAACTTCTTGGAGAAAATTTTTCCAATCAATTTTTCCATGAATTGAAGAAAACCAGCGGTGAGAAAGTTGATTATTACATTGATAACAAGATTTACAATGGGTGGTTATTTTGGGATAAACTGTTAGTTACTGTTAGTCCTGGTAAATTTATTGAATTGCCAATGAAGAAGCATGATCAGCTGTTGTTTGAGCGTTTGAATAGTGTGGTTACTAAAAATTGGTTTCAAGACATTATTAAATTATTTATTGAAGATAATGAAGAGAATTCTAAATTCCAAGGGAACCATATTTATTTGTTGGTTTGTTTGATTCACTTTATTGGTGCCAAAAAATTCACTAATATCACATATCAAGATTTAATTGAGATTATTGAAGGAATTTATGTTAAAGATGAGAAAAGTAATCATGTCGTTATTTGTGAAATGATTTGTGGATTATTAATTGCTAGTAAAAATACTAACGAGGAAAATGTTAAGATTAGAGATGAGATGTTGGTAAATCTTTTCCATGATCATATTTTTAAAGATTTATCACCGGATAATAGTTCAATTTGGAAAATTTTCAGTTGGTGGATGCCAGTTCATGGCGATTTAAGACGGTATCATGGAGTTGTTGATGAAATATTGAAATACAGACCAATCCCGGGTGAAGATTCGCCGTTTATTCAAGCTACTAGATTATCATGTTTGAAATCTTGTTTGACTAGTATTAGTTGGAAATTCCGTGGTTGTGATGATGTGATCAAAGATTTGATGGAATTAATTTTACATCCATATCAAATGGTTCGTGATCAGATTGCTACTACGATCACCGTCAGCTTGTACTCATATTACAACCAATCATTTGCTGATTACCAAGAATTTTTAGATTATAGCCGTTCCAAGGGGGATTTGGGTCATATCTCATATCGATTGCCAGCTAACATTAATGGTTCTATAATTGAATCATTTGAAGCAGTTGCGTATTTCCGTTCAAAGATCAAGATTGATGATGATGTTCAAAAAGTATTGAATTCTCCATATATGTATGGATCTCGAACTTTGATGGTTCTAATCAAAGTTATATTACGATCAAGTTCATCAATCACCATGGTTGATTGGATCCCATCGTACATTTCACCATTTTTATTGAATTTGGAAAATATGAGAGATAGTTGTAAATTGGCAAATATTAACCCGGGAGCAATTTATCAACAATTGGCACAAATCCCATTTAGAATTGAACAAATTGAATCGATTGTTCAACTAATTTTGGCAAATGGTAACATCAGTGCTCCTTCTTGGCATCAATTATTAATTATTATTTCATTTACTGAAATTTTCTACTTCCGACAACTTCTCGTTTTGACTTCAACGCAGCGACAACTGTTATTTGATTATATTTCGCAGTTGTTATTTAGTCCTCATTTGGAAGTTCGTGAACATGGTAGTCGGGCATTATCAGGGATGATTCATTGTTGTCCAGCAAAAGATCAGGAGTTCATTGTTCGGCAATACACTCTGAAATTTGGCTCAATAATTTCGAAGTTCTCAAAGATTCCAAAACGTCAAAGAAAGACAAAGATAACTAATTCAAATAAAATTGATTTGCATGGTGCAACATTAGGTCTTGGTTCCTTAGTTATGGCGTTCCCTTACTTGTCGCCACCACCATCTTGGATGCCGAAGGTATTGGAAATTTTATCAAATAATGTGTTTGGAGTTAGTGGGATTGTTGATAAATCAAGTAAAGGAATGTTGAGTAATTTTAAAAAGACAAGACAAGATACTTGGCACATTGATTCCAAGGTTTTCAGTGAAGAGCAATTACAAGATTTGGAAGGTGTTTTACGAGAAAGTTATTTTGTTTAGTTTTAAGCTATATTGATATGTAAATATGTTAATCTACGTTTGTTGATTCTTATTCACGGCGATTGAGGTGGTCATCGTAGAAACATTGGTAATTGTTTTCTCATTCATTCATCTGGACATTCTTTCGTGTTCTTGGATCAATTATTTGATAACCATCTTGCTGTCCAGTCCACATAACTCACTCTCTGTGGCTGTTTTTTTCCCAACAAAGAAAGATAATACTAAAATTGACTTCAAATCCTACAAATGAAATCGTTTTGTTGAATGAAACCAATGACACACATAGAAAAAGTCGATCGTTTTTAAGCAAATCCAGGTGCTTCTTCTCTGACTGCTACTGTGTCCCACCGTTTCTGCTTTGACGTACATACTTCAACTTTGGAGCCCCTTTAAACCAGACCATAGCCAACGAGATATCTACGATATTTAATTTTATAAGTTATTTTGATTTTTTTTCATTTTTCATTATTTTAAAATACTAATGTAGAATTAGAACTAGCTTAAAAATAATAATAGTAATAATAATAAAATTCTCATTAATTACAATGCGTAACCAACACCTCTTCACAAAATGCGCACTCTGCATTTAATGATAAATAACACCAACCCCTGCTTTACTTAAGCTCTCGTAGTTCTTCTTCTCCCTGATTTTTCCATACCATTCAAAGCACCAGCGATAATCCCACTAGTAGAACTAATCTTAAAATTACTATGATTAGAGTGATCATTCTTCGAAGATTGCTGTTGTTGATTATTACTATGAGGCTGTTGTTGTTGCTGTTGATTACTATTTTGAATTTGATGACCACCAGTAGCTAATCTTTCATTCTTTTCTGCTAACTGACCAACTTTGTCAGCCAAAACAAGTGAAAGTTCTTGAATCTGGTTCAATTCATGACCATGAATAAAATAAATTGAACTTGTCTTTTGATCTAAAGCTGCAAAAATTTCTTCATTGAAAATCATTTTGGATAAAATTGATGAAACTTTACTATCATTAAGTTCAAAAATTTCACTCAATTTTTTAATTGATAATTTAGTGTAATAATTTCTAAATTGAAATAAATAAGTTCTTAATCCTTCAATTTGTAATTTTTGTTCAATCATTGATTGAATTTCTTCAACATTGCCAAATAATTTCCAAATCTCAATTGATTTAATACATTGACTAGCTTTTTTCCATTCACCCAACTGTAAAAATTTAGCAGCATGCATAATGAAATCTTTAGTATTTTCTGGTGGTCCTTGGAAATATTGCTTTTCATGGAATTCAAGAGCTCTTCTGAAAGATTTAACTGATGCCTTTTTGTTAGCAGCTGATTGAGTAATATTTATACCCAATTGAGCATATTGCGGGATTTCAATTAATAATGAACAAGTTAAAAAGACAGCTTCTAACAATTCCAAATTAATATGCATGTGAAATGGTAACAAACGTTGTTTATCAGCAGCAATTGAAGAAGGCTGTTGCAATTGCTGTTGTTGCAACTGTTGTTGTTGTAATTGCTGTTGAACTCTTTGAATACCTTGACCAAGTAATTCCTTTTGTCTTGATGAAGTAGCAACTTCTTGTAAAATTTGAAATGCATCATCAATTAATCCAGATTTAAAAGCGCACAACCCTAATTGAACCAAAGTTCTATTAAATAAAACTTGTAATGCAGGATCTGATGAATGGATAGTTGATTGCATATGCGACATCAATAACATATCTCTTGCTTTATAAAATTGATTATTGAAAGCATAATAATAAATTTGACATAACATAGCTTTTTTTCTATAAATTGATTTATTTTGTTTATAAATTATTGATGATAAACTATTAACCAATGAATCGGTATATTGTTTATCATAATTATTATTGTTGCAACGTCTAGTTATTCTTGAATTAACTTTTTCATCGTTCAAACTTTCCCAAGCTAACTTTTCATTAAAATTAATTAATTGAATTGGTTTGAAATATATATGATCGATTCTTCTTAAAATTATTCGAAATAATTGTTCATTTTCTTCCAAATTCCCCGTTAATGATTCAATATAAAGTTGAGATCTCAATATCAAATTATAAACTTTAGATTCATCTTTCAATCTTTGTAAGTAATCACTGGTATGAGGATCAATAACTAATAAAGATCTAGTTAATTCATCATCTAATCTTTCAACAAATGAAGCAATTGATCCTAGAATTTCAACAATTCCATCATTAGCTTCAGGTTCTTGATCATAATCGAGGGTTGGTTGTGCTGATTCAGTAACTCTAATAGTTTTCTTGTGTTTTTCCAAAATTTCCAATAACTTAGAGATATCAGTTTCAGTTTTACCCCACTGATCTAATGGCATATAATTAGTATTCAAAGCAAAATCAAATCTTGTTGGAATTAATAACAAATAAACTGATATAAATTGAAATGGAGTGTTTGCATGATTCAATAAATTTTCCAACGTTGAAACTTGTTCATATCTATCAACGTTTTTCTTCCCACGATTTAAAATTACCGATTTTAAAGTATTAGCAATATTAACAGATTCCTCACTAGTGATGACTTTAGCAGTAGTTGGACCACCACTAGCTGGTTCAAAGGTTGTTGAACCTTCCAAATTTTCATTTTCAAATTCTTCGGGATTTTCACGGTACTTAGCAATCAAATCTTCATATTGTCTGATAGATTTACGAACTCTTTGTCTAATACTATTGAAGGCTTTTGAAGTGACCGCATCCATCTTTGGATTCTCTTGGGTCACGCTAGTTATCACTTCATCCAATTCTGATAATTGCCTAATAACCACGGTTGGGGTATTAATATTTTGTTGTTTTGATTTGATCAATAATTTATTCAATTTATCAAACAAATTCGAGACCGAAACCCAATTGTCAAAATCTGATGCACTATCAATGTCTTCACAAGTTTTAGTAATTTCATCAATTAATTTTTCTTTTGCTGATTTAACAACTTTTCTACCTTCATCATCAGAATCAGATGAGGATTCATCATCAGAATCTGGGATATTAGAACCCTTCAAGAAATAAGCAGCGCTACGTTGAGGAGCTTCGGTTTTCAAGAATTGATTACGAGGTTTTTCATCTTCATGGTCTTCTTCTTCGTCGTCATGGTCGTCGTCGTACTCGTCTTCGTCTTCGTCTTCGTCTTCATCGTCTTCTTCACTTGATGATCTCAACTCTTCTTCTTCAGAAGAACTCATTAATTCTTCTTCATCAGAAGTATCACGCAATTCTTCGTCAGAATCTGAGTCTGAATAAGTGGCAGCAAAGAATTTGGACATTGTCTAAAAATCTACTTTTGGTACAGCTAATGTATTTTTTTTCTGATTTATTTCAATTTGAAAAATTTTCGTCTTTTTTTTCTCAGGCAAACTTCAAACTATGGGCGGGTAAATAAGTGCACCAATGAAAGTCTCAGCCCTAACTAACAATGCGGAGATTTCAACATCAACAAAGTGGCGTAAAAAGTCGTTTACGATTAAATATTGCTATATAAAATGAATTAGCATGTCATATATTGTAACAGGAACAACTATTTCTCAAGACCTTCCTTAATTAATCTAGATAATTGTTCAAATTTAATATTTTCACTACTAATAATTGGGTTGTTAGTATTAGTAGAAATTATCTTTTCATCATCATTATTATCATTATCATTTTTAATAAAATTAGTATCATAATTAATTAATACATAATCTTTTTCAATTTTAAAGAATTTTTTATCACTAATAAATTTGTCAAATTCATCATCATAAATATTCAAATAATTCTGTAATAAATTAGAATTAATTTTTGATTTTAATTGAGAATTGTTATTAGTATACCCTTTATAAATTAAATTTAATATTAAATTTCTGACATTGTTTTCAAACGAGTTCTTCAAAAAAGAATTTAAAATTAAATCTTGATAACTATCTTCATTTTTCAATAAATTCCAAAAATTAACAAATTTACCACTAGTTAATAATAAATAAAGTTGTTTCAATTTGCTTATAGAATCAATAAATTGAATAATTGAATTATCATCATCAATTGTTATATCACCACTCTTATTATTATTAATGTTAGTTAAATCCGCTAAAACATAAACTGGCAATAAATGTAAGTATAGTTCAAAATCGATATTATAAAAATTAGTTAGCCCAATTAATAATATATTTATAGTTGATTCTTCTCTTTCCTCAGTTAATGCTTCTGATGATAATTCATATAATTTTAATAATGCCAAATTAGCATTAACATCACTAAAATTTTCTTGACATTGAAATTTAAGATAATCTTCTAAATCTTTAATGACTGACACATCATATCTTTTCAAAGTGGTTAATATTTCAGTTATTGACTCAGGTCTACTAGATGGAACTTCAATGAGAGTGTTGTTCATGATTGATCTATAACTACTGCTGTCTCTTTTCGAATCAATCGATATCTATGAAGAAGAATTTTTCACTGCCAAAAAAGGATGAAAAAATTAGACACCCTTAAATGACCGGGCTGCAAACCAGTGACACCCCTAATCTCCTAACATACCTCTTAGGGCTCCGAGCTGCCCTAAATCCACTTACAACCTTTCTATTTTATGTGAATAAAATATCAATGTTATTACAATTTTTGGTGCAGTTGTATGAGAGTTGCAACATTGTCCTCATATGTCCTCTTTTTCCAAAACAAATTCTATTCGGGTAAGACTTAAGCCAATCAAAATCATTGACTAGCTGATAATCTTCAATTTCAAATCCCAAAATCAATTTTGGGAAATTTCTTAATAGGGATTCCCCGTGAATATCTAAATCTAAATTATCGTGCCAATACAAGCGAACATAGTCAACATTCTGAGGTACTTTCCCAATAAATGAATATATAACATCCTCCAAAAATCTGTCAAACACATTGATAACTATGGTCTTAAGATGGGGTAAATTTTCAAGGTTTTCCACTCTTGTGCCACTGTACAATGTTATTTCCAAATCAATTAGAAATTCAAGTCCAATCATATTGAAATTGGTCGTGTATGGTTCATCAATTATTAATGACTGTAATTTGTTATTTTTTTGTTTGAAGCTAAAACTATTTAGCTCGTTGTCAACATTCTGGTCGTGATACAAAGTAAGCAGTTCTAACTGTTTGGCCAAACTTTTTAACTGGCTAGTGTCAATATTTTTATTTTTTAGTACATGTAATTCCTTCAAGGTTTTCAATTTTTGCAAGGCGCTGATATCATTCAAAGAATTACGGTATAGCACCAATTTCTCCAAAAGTTTTAAATGAAGAAGTTGTTTACAAGTTATCATTTTTCCATTAAGAATTGCTAATTGACTCAATTTATTAGAGTTAACAAAAAAGTCTTCAGGCACCTCCCATTCATCTTCAGTGACAGTAAGCAACTTCTCCACCTTGTTAAATAATTCAATCCCTGGGAAATTATTAACATTCTTCACGTGTTTCAAGCTAAGGGCAGTTAACTTTGGCATTGAAAGTTTCTTTGAATTGAAGATATTCAAGTCTAAATCGGTACCTCTGATTGTCAATTTTTGCAAATTTGGGAAATTGATTTTCCTCGGATAATCCAAGAAGGATTTTTCAAAGGAAAAAGTAATTTCCAAGTGCTTGATCTTTGTCAACGACGCACTTGAATTAACAATAGTGTGTAATTTTCCTTCTATCCATTTGAAAATTTCAGGTATTTTGAAATGCGATTGTTGCTCAAGGTCATAGTAGTAATTACATTCGAATGGTGTCACAGCTAAGTTAGTTATGCAAGGGCAGGCATTAACAATTTTGACAATTTTGTGGAATTTTGACCGATGTTTACGGCCGCGTATTTCAATCAGAACCTTCTCCGCATATAAAAGATACTGCGATTTCAAGAAATAACAGAAAGCTGAAGGATCAATGACTAATATAAATACCATGTCATCGTAGGAGTCAACAAAGAAAGTCAAATTTTGGTTATTTAACTTTAATATTTGAATGTCTTGCAATACATATTCATCATGACACGGATTGTAATCTTTCTCAGTGATTAAGAGCAGTTCAAATAAGTTGGTGTTCACTGCATGAAACCAAGTTTCTACTGGAATTGTTGTTGATGTTGTTTTGAGTTCGCTGAAGGCTTGAAAGATTTTTGATAACCCATAAAACCCAATGCAATCACATATTTCACTTACTAATTCTCGTGGGAAGTCCATAAAAAAAATAACGAGGAAAAAAAAAAGAAAAATTAAATTCTGAAAAATCCACGCTATATTTGGCGACAAACTTTAGAGAACGGGACTGAAAAATAAGGAAATGCCTTCCCTCAACCAATTTTTTTTCTGATATAAGCAATGTTGATAAAGCATTCCAAACAATAAGAGACCACGATTGGTTGGTTGGCCAATGCCAAGAAATGTTAAGTGAGCACATGCATGCTGAACAAAAATCAAGACAATAATCAAACTTTCCCATCTTCTCATCTCACCCATCTTGCGAAAAATAACTACAGAAAGAAAGAATATTATTATACAATAAATTCAAATTAAGCACTATAAAATAATTAGTGTATATAAAAATATGTAGAGAAAGAGAAAAAAATGAAAAGAAAACAAATTCATAAAAGATTATTACTGAAAGCCTAAAACTTCTTGAATATATTTATCAAATGGAAATACTGCAACTCCAGTTTCTTGACTGTCAAACTTCTTAAAAGAATTTGTACATCTCAATAACCAAATCAAACTTTCAACGTAACTATCAAATTTTAAATAAATTCCACCTCCACCATGACTAAATTTTTGGAAAACATACAAGACGGTGTCTGTAGGTAATCTGTATCCAAAATTTTTCAAAGTTTCTTGATATTCACTAAATGTAATTGTATTACTTTTATCCTTATCATAAATTGTGAAAACTTTCCTCCAATGAGATATATAATTCCATAAATGATAAAATTCTCTAAAATCAATAGTACCACTAGAATCTTTATCAAATAATTTAATCATAACTCGAACTGTTGATGCTTGAAATTGAGTCTTATCAGTA
The DNA here is from genome assembly GCA_030450195.1 of Saccharomycopsis sp. KB-2023a. Classification (NCBI taxonomy): domain Eukaryota; kingdom Fungi; phylum Ascomycota; class Saccharomycetes; order Ascoideales; family Saccharomycopsidaceae; genus Saccharomycopsis; species Saccharomycopsis sp. KB-2023a. The sequence goes on along the minus strand of JASJSC010000045.1, from coordinate 59,509 downwards.
TTATATAAGGCTAATGACAATTCATTCTCGGTAAGGGAACCATTACGATTACGATCAACTTTATTAAATAATTCCCTTAATTGCATTTCCAATCTTTCGGCTTCTGAAGTTGATTGCCTTTGTAATGGATTAGGTTGACGAAGTTCCTGAGGTGGTGGTTGTTGATAAAGTGGTATATTACCATTACTATTATTGTTAGTATATTGAGACTGTTGCGGTGGCTGTTGTTGTTGAGGTGGTGGTGGTGGCGATGGTTGCTGTTGAGTGTATTGAGGTTGTTGAGGTTGTTGAGGTTGTTGATATTGTGAAGGTTGATACTGTTGTTGTGGAGGTGGCGGTGCCTGCTGTTGATATTGCTGAGGTGGTGGTGCTTGTTGCTGATATTGTTGGTGCTGCTGCTGAGGTGCTCGCTGCTGTTGAATTGGATGTTGAGGAGGAGGTCTTTGATTGTAATTTTGTTGCGGTGGAGGTGGTGGCCCACCGCCGTATTGATTTCGAGGTGAGATGGGACCACCACCACTTCCTGGAGGAGGCTTTTTCAACATTCTTGGCTTCTGCTGTTGTTGTTGGGGATACAGATGTTGTTGAGGTTGAGGTCTTTGTGGGGGTCTTTGCTGTTGTTGTTGCTGTTGTTGTTGCTGTTGCTGTTGCTGTTGTTGACTTGATCTTTGAAAGACTTGTTTAGGGGTTGGGAAAACCTACAATACTGGTTAGTCATATCACGAACGTAAGAAATAGCCTTGATTTAGCTTCTTACTTACCACTAATTCATCAGTACCATTTCTCCTTGACATCTTGGATTGATGAAAGGATAATTAAAAATAAAAAAACAATTATTTTTCCTTTTGCTTTTATTTGACGTCTAGAGAATAGCTTATCCTCTGCAGATTTATTTATAAGTGAGAAAAAAATTTGAGGGAGCTGGGTGGCAGTTAACGGAGAATTAGTTGGTGGTAATGGCTGATCAACATAGCGGCACGTGTGACTGGATGGACTATACTTACCTCACCATCAGCGATCATATTCATAATGTCAACAAATAAATCAACTCAAATGAAATAGAATTGAAAAATGGGTTAACAAATTACAATCGTAGAGGATATTCTACTTCATTTATATCGGATCCATAATCAGCCTCCACCAAGGCTTTGACTGCGTTTTCCTACATGGACAAATCAATGAAAACTTCAGTAGGCGAATCAAACAATAATTTCTGAAAGCCAATCGCAAATCATTGATAGTTGTCATGATGCACTTTTTGATATGTTTCATTCAATTAAAAATATACAAATAGCAATAAAAACCATGAGTAAAAATTCATCACTATTTTATTTCAAAGTTAAGTTAAGTTAAGTATTTTAGTCTCTGCCTCTTCCAGCAGCTCTTCTTCTGTAACCATTGTCATCACCACCTCTACCTCTTCTAAAGCCACCTCTGTTTGGTCTTTCTGGGACAGATTCCTTTAATCTAGTGATTGGTAAGATACCTTCTGGGACGTGTAACCATTCTCTCAAATATTCAACCCCTTCATCAGTCAAAGTGTAATAATAATATTGCCATGAAAATTGAGTCTTAACGAAACCTTTTGAAGTTAAGGATTGTAAAGCTTTGATAACGTACAAGTTTTTAGTATCAATAACATCATGTTTAACTTCATAATCTTTTTTGGCGACAACGACACCCTCTATAAAAATTGTTAGTAATTCCCTCTCAACTTCTTATTATTCCCCTCTTTTAACATCTACGCACCGTTGAAAAGATATTGATGAATCTTCTTTCTGTCTTCTTTTGGAATAAGCATGATTAATTATTGATTTATCCTAACAGTACTCTACCAGTTGAGAATATATATTTTTTTTCAATATTAATTTTTCAATAATGTCAATGGGTGGGAACCAAGGAAAAAAGAGAAATCTCAAACACGTGATATTTATTCTCATATATTACAGTCACAATTTTAAACCCTATGAAACCAACCGTGCATATCATGTGATAATTACAATAACCCTATGCTACTATCAACTTTGTCAACAAGACCAATGATCATATAATAACGGATAAACAAGAATAGAACATTTGGAAACGATTCCTCGGCCACCCAATTGGTTTCTCTACAATCTATGATTTCTCCCAACCATCCGAATACATTACATAACATTCTTTACATACATACACTAAGCTAAATTCAAATGTCTTTTCAATTCATTAGCAATTTCTTGGTTATTCCCATTATTTTGAGAAGGTCCTTGGGATTGCTGGAATTGATATTGCTGCTGTGGTGCATAATATTGTCCTTGATGCCCGTGATTTGGTGGGTAGAACATTGGCATTGCGGTTGGCTGAGCGCCATAATTCATCCCAATATGCGGTGGACCTAACGGAGGTCCTGGTGGAAATTGGCCCATATGATGGTGACCTGAGTAACCCATGCTTGTAGTTGGTGGAAAACTATTTGGATGACTATTATTATTATGTAGGGGGTGGATTTGCTGATATTGATTATTATTTCCCGATTTGATCAATTCATCAAAGGAAATCTTTACTCCAGGAACTCCACTGATTGCTTTAGCCGAGGATGACACCGATGATGACGAAGTTGGAGTGGATCCCAGGGTGTTTGACAACGTCGACGTTGATGAAAATGGTGATGAACCGCTGGTAAAACTTGGTTTTGGCAACTCACTAATTTTCGGTTGACAAACATGGAACGAAGAACCAGCATAAGAATCACTCTTCACACTAGCGGGTGATTGCTGTAATTGCTGTTGTTGTTCCTGGCTGGTCGGGTCAGTTTGACTGTTTTGACTATTACTGTTATGTTTCTTGTGTTGTTTCTTTTTCTTCGATTTGTTGTTGTTATTGTTGTTATTGTTATTGCTGCTTTGGTTCAGGGAGTGATGACTACTGAAACCAAAGTTTACAGGCTGTCCATTTGGTAAGGTGGGTATTGCCATTCTTTATAGTACTCATTAAATCTCAAATATAATATTAATAATAAAATGATTATAGATTATTATCGATTATTAGCAAATATTTCCTTAATTTGACCATTTTTTTTTTTCTCGATGGCGACAACTCCGGTGGTTAGGAGCAAGTACTGACCAGCGGATTGCCAGGTGGCAAGGGGTGAACCGCGCCCCCAAAAATCTAACATACATAATTTGCTTACTGCGCGTGCGCTAAGAGAATAATCAAAAGTTATTCATTCAATAAGTGAAAAAGCAAATCCATTACCAGAAATAAAAAATGAAATATACAATATACAATAAATAATAAATAGTATGATACATCCTCATTAAGTATGAGGTAGCCATTCTTCGGGCCAACTGTATTTGAAACATTATAGGGAGACGGAACTGTAAGAAAGGAAAAATTAACATAAAGAAAAAAGGTTTTAAAACGAATGAATGAATGAAAATAAACACGACATAAAAAATAATGAAGTATAGCAAAAGAAACAAGTAGGTAATCAACAATTTAAAAAGGTAGAGGTGAAAATAAGCAATAGGAATCTGCAAAGTAGGGGTCAATTATATTGATTGTTATTTAAAATCGCAAATTATTGATAATCCAATTATCGATAATCCAATTCTCGATAATCCAAGCTGCCAAGGAACAATACAAGCACTATTCAAGTTAGGCCTTGTTAAATTCAGTGATAATTCTCATACTGCTGAAGCTTCGTTCGCTTCTCTTTTGAACAATGCTTTTAGGAGATTGAGGTCTTTTGAGAAACATTTCATTTGGTTTAAAAGGTTGTTCAAGTTCAACTGGAGTTGGAATACTACATTCATCAAATGAGATTTCATCATTCAAATGTAGGGAACTGCTATAACTTAAAGGAGAGCTGATTGGTGATTGGAATTTATAGCTGTTGTTGTTGTGGAAATTATCTTTTGCAAAATACGTTGATAATTGACGAACTTTACGTTTAGAGTGGATTGAAAAAGATCTCATCGATAATGAAGAAGGGGATTTTGGTTTTTTCAAATCAAAAAACGGGCCATTAGCATTGGATTTATTGATTGCTGATTTATTCAATGATAATAAAGAATCACATGAATTTCTATATTTGCCGATGATTTCATCGCAAGTACTGCTCAAAGTTGAACATGAAGTTTTTAAATTTAGATTGGAATAATCCTCGTCACCTTCCATGAAATTGATGGTATCAAATAAGTCATTAATAAATGATATTGATGTTGAATCAGAGGTATCTTGACTATCCTCATCGTTGTTAGAAGTACTGGTAGTTATAGTAGTAGTATTGCAGGAAGATGCAGTAGCGGCTTTTGTAGAGGTTGAGATTGATCTGGTTGCAAGCATATTATTATTATTAATAACAGGGTTTGATCTGAAAATTGGAGCACTAGCCAAACCAGGTGAATGGCAATTATTTTTTAATAATTTACCACCTTCTGATGTATCACCATGGCCACTGAATACGACTCGTTGTGATAATTTCTTCAATTGATTAACTAATGCCTGGTTTTCGCTCTCTTTTATTTTCAATTTTTCTAATAATTGAATATTAGTTTGTTCATACATAGCAAGAACACTAGTTCGGTCATTACCAACATTAGAATTTGATTGTTTAGCTGATGATTGTTGCTGTCTAGTCAGGAATTCTGGTGGTTGCTGTTGTCGTGGTGGTCTGATTGGTGTAGTTGGAGTTTGATCCATAATTGGAGTCTTGGGAGGTGACCCAGGTTCTTCTCGCTTTTGTTGTTGTTTATTAAAATGAGGTAATGGCTTATCGAGTAAGATATTTTGTTTTCTAGTTCTTGCATTTTCCAATTTCAATTTATTCAATTCTTTAGATAATCCAACAATTTGCTCTTTGAGGTATACGATTTGTTTGTCTTTGAACTCGACTTTTGCTTCCAAGTCAGTTACCTGACTGTTAAGTAATAATTTCAACTTCATTATTGTTGCTATTTTAAGGGAATGTAATTTGGGTGAAATGACATAAAAATCACACCAAGGGAAAAGCTAACAATTATTGTCGATATATATTTGAAGATGATGTCGCTTGCTTGTTTTGGTTTTTTTGCCAATGTTATATTAAACGAGTGTAATTGATTTTTATTCTTAAGCAGAGAAGAAAAGAAAACAAATGGCAATGTGTTTTTTTTCTGGTTTTAGCTACAAATGCGAGACTTTTATTTATCTATTTGTTTATTTATTTTTTATTTTTTTTTTGTTTGCTTCACTTAAGTAATTGACCATATGTCAGTTGCTGTACACGGTAAAAAAAAAAAAAAAAAAAAAACAAAAAAAAAGAATTCTTGCTTTTCATTTACCTAAATTAATTTAAATTTTAAATAATTATGGATTTCAAAAATCCTAAATCGTTAAGAAAATAGTCAGTTTGAGCCAGAAAAATAACCCATATAAGATACACATCTGCATTAATTAAGGATATCCTTAAAAAAAAAGATGCAAACAATCCCACACATAAAAATAAGATTTCTTTGAAATGAACAAATTGTGCGTCTTTAGACATTGCGGCGTCCTGCATGACAGATAGACCTGCATATGGCATTGACCCTACCCGCGGGCCTAGAATCAGATCGGCCGTCATACTCGCAAAACAGTAAAATGGAAGATAACTGTTCTTGGGCCATAACAAATAGTAATTCTTCCATTGCCCAATTTGCTAAATGCACTCCCGATAATAAGCTCTCAACAGGGATTTGCTCACCCTGATCTAATGCATGTTAATGTCGTATAGTGCACTAATATGTGACTCATGCATTGGCACGAAGGTTCGTTTTGTACATAAATCTATTCAATACGATATATCATCCAATTAATTCAACAATAATTATAATATTTTTTTCACCAATAATATCAAATCAATCATAGATAGAGAGTAAATAATTTAATTTAATTTAGTTCAATTTTAATTTAATTGAAATTTATTTAGTTAATCTAATTCTTGAGACAATTTTTACATGTAGCTCCTCCAAAAAGTTCAATTATCTAATTTGGGTCAATAAAATATATGTAAAGGATTACCTAGCAATCTGGAAACTGTTAATATATATGGCCTTCTCTATCAAATTAATTAATTTAAGTTAACCTTAGATGCATGAATTGATTGAAACAAAAATAGAAATTTCTCCCTAATTAATTGGTCAACATATATATGTGATGAAGTAATAGTCCCATTTGAAGATACGATTTGCAGAGACAAGTAAAGCTGTCGTGAATCTGTCAAGACCTCGCTCCGGGTAACTCTGCCAACGTCAAATTATAACCCATACTAAATACTAAAACCGAAGCGAGCGTCGATCAATGTATATAACCAATAAGGATTATCCTGATTTTAGGATGTTATTGGAAACCTTTGATCCAAATCCGTAGTTTAATGCACAGATTGTACTTATAAGGTCAATCGGTGTGGCTGACTATAATTAGAGACATCAAAAAATGTATCAGTTTAATTTAAAGGAAGCTATATATACTTCAATATGATCAGTTTTGGTCGTCGAATGACTAAGATATCTTGATTGATCTGTTCACAGAACCAATTGTCTCCCTTGCACTATATATCCCCATTTGTGATTATACAGACGAAGAACATTATTTGCAGAGTTACTCTTTTTGTGTGGGTCATGAACACCACTAGAAAAATATTTTTTGCATAAATCAATTGACGTATTCCGTAACCATGAATAAACAAAACAATTATAATTAGTCGGAACTATGTTGTTATCTAAATCTTTAGTTGGCTATTTGCAAGTATTTTCCTGCTCTATTATACTTTTCCAACCATCGCGGTCAATCCAAAATATGAAAAGTAAATTTGGTAAAAGTGTGATCACGTATTCATTCCTAAAGAGCACATTGAATCAATCCTCATCAGATTCACTTGTCGTGATACACCATCTGGTGTAACCATAATGTGGAACAAAATAGATAGTACTCCCAATAGAAGATCCCATATATTTTCCTGTAAATCAATAAATTTAATATCGGAATGGTAACTCATAACAGGGCCATATCTAGCAAACTAGAATAAAAAGAATATGATTTATCCATGGTAATTTTATAAATTTCAAGATTTGCATATATAAACTTGAGACGCTCTGAACATATCTAACCTGATCAGCGTCCAATAAAACCATCACATAGGATATTACAAAAAAATACGCCTATATCCTTAGCTTTGAATTACTCATTATACATATAAACCTAGAAGTATCGCACGAACCACGAATTTCTGATTTTATTAACAAGATTTAGAGTTATTCAGAGTGTATGTTGTTAGCTAAATTTTTATTTGTTTTCAGTCTGTTATTTGCGGGTATTCTGGCTGAGGCCAAGGTATTCCTTTTCGATCCAAATGATAAAGTAATTGATGTTAAAAAAGAAACAGTAGAGGGCAGTTCTGATATAATGCTTTCTCCAACTCCAAAACAAACTGAAGAAGCAGCAGGTGTTTTTATGGATCCGAATGGTGAGGCTATCTATTTGATGATTGAATATGAAAGTGGTACTGCAATCCCACTAGAATGTTCCGATGGGATTGTGAACTACCTGTTCGCTAAAAATCGAATTAAATCAATAACCATTCGGGGTGGTGAGGGTGTTACTAGTGAAACCAACTTGCCTAACTTGAGCTTAGATTCTTTGAATACCAATGAAACGTTACCTGCCATTGAAAAACTCAATAAAATCCCTGATAAAGTCGCTGATGATATTGTAAAAAAATTTAAATGCAATGATTGCGGTAAATCCTATGTATATCTTAGAGGCTTAAGGCAGCATCAGAAAAAAATACATAGTAAGCATGGCAAATCAATTGGTGGACGAGTCGAGAAAATCAAACCATATAAATGTCATTTCCCTGATTGCGATAAATACTACGTCTAAAAAGCTGGCTTAAGCAGGCATAATGAAATCGTCCATAATCGCAGGAGAATCAAATGTTCTTTTCCTGGCTGCAATAAATTTTATGTCAAAAACCAAAGCTTAAAGAACCATGTGAAAGCAGTACATATTTATGCACCGCAGGGTAATTCAAATACGGGCCAAGTTTCCACGCTGGGGGAACCAATGGAGGGTTCAACCATAAACTCTTCAGACGAATACCTTTTCCGGGCTTTGAATAATCATGCAAATTACATGGATCCAGGTGCCATGTAATCCCAGATGACGGATGGGGCAAAGACGAAATTGCGAATACTATTTCCTCCATTAATTGGTTGTTTGTCTTTTTGTTTGCTTTTCTTTACTGAATTTGACCCATGACTGGCTGTGCGACCTCACTTCGGTTTTCAAATTGATGTCGTACATCTTTATCATGCAGGGCGCATCACATTCCGGGGCGTGAACGCTTTTTTAATCTACGGACCCATCCATATCACGAAATTGCCCATAAGGCAATATCAACAAACAATATACAGCTGAAATTTTGTATTATTGGCAAGAGAGAGTGCCATACACTTAAATCAGATGCCATTCATCACACAGATAGACAGGCATTTGGTTGAGATGATGATGGTGATTTAAACAATCATGGATTTCCATAAATAAATATTCCTTTTGTTGTAGCTGCAATTTTTTTGTTTTTTAAAATCAGTGTACAACATAAACCATGCTGCTTTCCTTTTCGACGTGGTTGTTATTATTATTTTGGCTAGTAGATCATTCACTGTGTTTATCTTCTTCTAATTATGGAGCCACCAACGTTTCATGTCCGAACAAACCTAGTTTCATAAGAGAATCAAAGACGATAAGTGACCTTGAACAACAATGGCTAGACAAAAGGAAATTAATCACTCAAGACAATTTAATGAAATTCTTCAAGTATTCAACAAACTTGGATTATGACGATTACAAAATAATTAACAGCAGTGGAAATGGGAATCACAGCCAAGAAGTTAGAATAGCACTTACATTCTCCGGTGGTGGGTTGAGAGCACTTCTTAGTGGTGCTGGCCAATTATCAGCACTTGACAACAATACAAGAGGAGCATTCAGTCATGGTCTTGGTGGGTTGCTTGAAAGCACCACATACTTAGCTGGTCTAAGCGGTGGGAATTGGCTTGTAGGCACACTTGCGTTGAACAATTGGACCAATGTACAAACCGTAATGGATGGCAATCAATACTGGCAAGTTGAATTGCCACTTTATGAAGTCGGAACAGAATACCATCATTATCGATCATCATTTTCAGCATGGAAACAATGGGCTTTTGATTTAACTACCAAGAAACTTCTGGGTTTCCCCATCAGCATTGTTGACATTTGGAGTCGGGCAATTCTGACTAGATTCACGAATGAAGAGGTGATTGATCAGCCGTCAGTTTTCGCACAAACTTGGTCAGGTATATCAGAATTAACTCCATTTAGAAATGCAATGATGCCATTCCCAATATCAGTTTCCCAGGGGAAGTATAATCAATATGATATTGATATATCAAATTCAACGATCTTTGAGAGTAACCCATTTGAATTTGGAACATGGGATTCCGCGGGCAGAGCATTCACTGATATGAAGTATTTAGGAACACATTATGATAACGGACAGCCAACTAAAGATTATTGCGTTAATCAGTTTGATAACGCTGGATTTATCATGGCAGCGTCATCAAACATTTGGGATATGGGATTTGGAAGTGTTGAACTGGCATTACGGAATCATCGTTTGTATCAATATATTCGTGCAAAAGTTGACAAGTTCAATGAATCTTTTAAAACTGATGCGATAATAAAACCAAATCCTTTCAGTAATAGTGAGTGGGGGGATTCTGATTCTTTCAAGAAGAGCAGAAGTATCGAATTAGTTGACGGTGGTCAAGATAATCAAAACGTCGGGATAATTCCAGTTGTTGCTCCTCAAAGGAACATTGATGTCTTGTTTATTTATGACAATTCCGCTGATACTGGTGACAGATACCCTAATGCCTCCAGTTTAATTTACACTTATAATCGTCAATTCATGGATATTGGCTCGACATATTCTTTCCCTTATGTTCCGAGTGCTGCTGAAATAGTCGCCAGAGGTTTGAATAAGCGTGTCACTTTCTTTGGTTGTGATGAAGATAAAAGTTTGAGCCATCCAACTCCCTTGGTGGTTTACACTCCTAACCGAGAATGCAGTTCTAACAGTAGCTACACAACTTTGAAGATGTCATACACTGATGATCAGAAATTTGCTATGATTCAAAATGGGTTTGAAACTGCTACTGCGTTCAATCGCACTGAAGATTCCGAGTTCCCTACTTGTGTAGGTTGTGCAATATTAAGAAAAAAACAGCAGAGACTGGGCGTGGAGCAGAGTGATAAATGCAAGCAATGTTTCGCCAAATATTGTTACAATAAATAACTAAATTGATGCTTGCATTGCTGAATTTTATTGCCTAAGCAGTAAAGAAAATATCACATATAAAAATTTTGCCCTCCAGTTCCCCTAGTAATTTTATTATTGATTACCTAACATTTAAACGCAAAACCCATATTCAACATTAAAGCCGAGTGTTTATCAATACAAACAATACAATGTTTCATTATTAACACACTCCTTGATCATTGATTTTGGATATATCAACCGCTAATCGGCTGCCCTGATTTATCGTTTAAATGGAGATATTACCGATCAGTGTGTCAACTGTAATCAGTAATGCCATAAAAAATACAGGCAAAATAAATAAAAAAATGTTGTAATCCAGAGAGTGATTATGCCACCAAGGTAATTTTTTAAGTTCTGGTGTAAGTCAAACCTGGCCATAAATCAATTGAAGTGTTCGATAGCCTATTAAAACAATAAAGTGCCACAAAATAGAAGATCCCGTATATTATCATGCGTATCTATCAACTTAGTATCTGAATGGCAACTCATAACAGGACCATATCTAGGGAAGCAGCATAAAAAAAAAAGAGTATGATTTATCCATGGTAGTTTATAGATTTCAGGATTTGTATATATAATCGTGAAACACTTTGAGCGTATCTAAAATGACTGGCGTCCTACAAAACCATTGCATAGGATACTATTAAACAATACACCTATACCGGCAGCTTTGAATTATTGACTATATATATAGGCATTGAAATATCGCTCAAACCATGAATTTCTAATCCATTAATGACATTTGGAATTATTCAGGGAGTACGTTGTTAGCTAGATTTTTATTTATTTTCAGTCTGTTATTTACGGGTTTTTTTTAGTACCGATTTTTTCTTAGGGACAATTATGGGTTAGTTCTGAATCCTGAGCTTGGTAAGAAAGAAGAAAGTTTACTTTTATCTGATTATCAAATTCCACCAGGAGCAACATATGTTTGCATTAACACTTTCATTGATGAGATTGCTACAGTGTCAATTTCATCTCTGGGAGGTCCTATTGTTATTGATCCTAATAGTGAGCATTGTGAAGAGTTCACAGAAACACAACATACAGTGATTAAAATTACCGCTAAGATTAAATGTAATGCATGCGATGCAAAATTCTCACCTGCTCGCGATGCCCAAAGGCATTATAACATCAAGCATGGTAACGCGCCGAGAGTAAAATGTGATTATTGTCCATAAACTTTCTCCAGACCTGATGGCAAGGACAGGCATACGAGAAAACAGCATAGTAACCCGCTTAATCAGGCTAATCAAAATGTGGGACAAGGGGCGTCAATGGTGAATCAACAGCAGAGTGATCCAAGCGAGAGGAATGATTACTTACCGGGGGTAAGTGATTAGAATGCTTCCTAACCAGCAAATGCAGAATTTACACCAGGTTTATTATCCAAATAACCAAAATTATCCCCCAATGGGGAATCAGCGCGTGCCACCACATATGGCACATGGGGCAAATACAGAGAATTCACAGCAGGGTCAACAAGATTTCTTACATGTTATCGAGGATGATTTCAGTTGGAACAAGTTTGATTCAAAGCAGGCTTATGCAAACCGGAGGAAAAAGTAAAAACAAAATCCATCTTTGTCTCAGAATCAATATTTCTATGGTTAACAATTAAGAAAGATACTTTTATAGACAATATAATAAAACAAATTACATCAAACAAAGAAGAAATTGCGTATTATTATTTTGTTGTAATCCTGATAAAAACATAGTTGTATTTACCATTGTCATTATGACTTATATATCCTTATTTAATCGCGACGAAAACCTCCGCAATGTATAGTTATCAACTTCATCATTCTTTCAAATAATCTCTCAGTTTAGTTAGTATGAGTCCATTTTGCTGGATTGCAAGATTAATCAGCTTTTTATGCATCTGTTATTTTGGATTACCGTCTTCAACAAAAAGGTATGTATATAACACACACACTGTGGGCATTTCTAGTCGCAAGAATAACTAACCTGTTTGATTTATTGACGATATCATCTAATTCAACACTCACGACCGGATAAATATATTGTATAAATCCACAGCTTAGTATCGGATTGTATAATGGGAAAACTAAGCAACTCTTAATTTACTGCAGTAATTACAATATCTTAAATCATGGAACATTGACATTCTATATTTCCGTATGATAAAACATTATGAAAAAGTAACTTATATCATGGTTTTGAATTGGTCACTATATAGGCCTTGCAGTATTAGAACACAACTATTGTTAACTTTAGACGCACTCAAAATATGGTTTTGGTTAAATTTTTGTTTATTTTCTGTAGGTTATTACTCGGATTTTCATTGCAAAATTATTCATAATGAATAACCAAGGTAAAATGATCGAACAGATAAATGGATTCGTTGAAAGAGCTATTATTTTACAGATCGATGATTTAGTTAGACGTAAACAGAAAGGAGGAGCCGAGATTCTTATTAGAACTCCCCTATTTGAAATTATGTCTTTGTAATAAGTCAGCGATGTATCACTATAAAAATAGTCACAGTGCGTGCGATTCCAATGTATTTGATAATACATTTCTTAAAGAGGGGGACTTAGATATACATATGAGACAAAGGAATGTCAATGAGAAACCAAACCAATAAATCAATACACATACAAGACATAGAGATTATTAATTTAATTATAGTCGTGCACAACGACAAGGGAACTAGCTCGCCATATTGAGGATCAATACTAGCCAAGGATACCATGGCTGGTAGATGTCAGGAATAAGTTTTCACACCATAGAAACAGTTACATGACTGAGCTATACCGATAAGTAATTAGACATCGTACATTATTGCGTAGATTATCGCTCAAGAAGAGATATATAAATGGCATGGAAAGTCACGGGATTTATTGTTTCTTTGCACACCGCAAGCCAAGATAGATCTCAGATAATTGTCAAAAGTAATATTGGAAATATCTCAAATGCTCATCGTATCAATTGATAAGAGCATTCGCTGATATTCCACTAATTTCGTTTTCTTTTCTATGTATAAGTTAATTCTGATTTCTTTTCTCTAATTGCCATGCATAAGTTAACGGCTTTCGCCTGAATCGCAGTCAACAGCAAACAAAAATCAGAATTTTTACGACGTGAAAATTTACCAATAATAAAATGGCTAGGAACGAATACCACTTACTTTATAATGATGTTTAATGTTTAAGCCAAAGAAATATGATTTAATTGATTTTGCCAAAAGAATCCAATAATTGCCATTCGATGATGGTGGAGTTAAAGTAGTTCGCGGAGTTACGCAAGTGCATCTCTAAAATAGATCACAAGGCATCAAATAGGGCACACCATTCCGTTCATTTTCTACCGGCTTTTTTAATCCATGACAAGCCTTTATAAATCAAAGAATAATTCCATGAAAGATAAGAAAAGAAAAATGTCTTTCAATTAAGAAGCAGTACTTTGTAGTTTCATTATAAATATGCTTTTTACAAGTTTGTTGTTATTGTCATTGATTGAGATTGCTATTGCAAGCAACCGAGGTTCATATGCGCCAGTGATTGGTCAATGTCCAAGCAACAAAACCTCATATTCGAGACCTGCCAATGGTCAAGTGAGTGATGTTGAAACTGCTTGGTTAGCTAAAAGACATGCAAAAGCTGATCCAGCATTACGAGACTTTCTCAAGTACACGGCAAAATTAAATGATAGTGATATTGACGGAGCGATGGCCGCTGGATCAATCAACATTGGCATAGCTCCATCAGGTGGGAGCTTTAGAGCGATGTTAGTAGGGGCTGGTCAACTTTCCGCTCTTGATAATAGAACCGCAGGAGCTTTTGAACATGGATTAGGTGGGATCTTACAATCCTCTACTTATTTAGCAGGTCTAAGTGGTAGTGGTTGGTTAGTCGGATCATTTGCCATGAATAATTTTGATAGTATTGATGAAATTCTTGCGACTAATGAGATTTGGAATATCGAACATCCATTTTATTCGTTAGATGGAATTAATGCTATTGGTTCATTACATCAATGGCATCACATTTATGAAGAAGTTAAACAAAAGAAAGAAGCGGGATTCCCAGTTACTATAACTGATTTTTACGATAGAGCAATTGCTAGACAATTATTAAGAAAAGCTGATCATTATGGAATTAATGTCACTTATTCAAGTTTAGCTGAAAATAGTCTATTTGCTTCAGGAGATATGCCATTGCCTATTATGCAAGCAAATGGGAAACCTATTGATAAATTAATTGCTTATCGTAATTCCACAATTTTTGAAATGAATCCATTTGAATTTGGTACTTGGGATCCAGCTGGTAACCAATTTTTTGATATGAAATATATCGGCACGAATTTTTCCAACGGTGTCCCAGTTGATGAAACAAAATGTGTCACCAAATATGATAATGCTGGGTTTTTAATTGGTATTACTTCTTCTATTTTCGATATGACTATGGATGGTGCAATTTCTGCCACTAGAAGGTACCCAGGAGTTTCTCAATTACTTGAAGAATTATTTAGTCCGATAACCAAGAAAAACAAAGAAGTTGCAATGATAGAACCTAACCCTTTCAAGAATTCAATGCATGGTACTTCATATGGATTGAATAATGATGACACATTGTTTTTAGCTGATGGTGGTGAAGATCAAGAGAAAATTCCATTAATACCATTAGCTCAACCACAACGGAAAGTTGATATCATTTTTGCTTATGATGAAGGAGCTGAATTAAAAGGGTTTTGGCCGAGTGGTAGTTCAATAGCTAACACTTATGAAAGACAATTCTTACCTATCGGACAAGGGTTTTCTATTCCTTATGTCCCTGATGATAAAACTTTCCAAGCATTGAATTATACTCATAGACCAGCTTTCTTTGGTTGCGACGCTAAAAATTTAACAAGTTTGAATTATATCCCTCCACTCATTATTTACACTGCTAATTCAAAATATGAGTATTCTTCAAATACACCAACTTATAAGGCTTCATTTTCTGACGCTGAGAAAAGAGGTCATATTATGAACGGATTTGAAACTGCAACCAGAGGTAACTTAACTGATGATAGTGAATATGCTACTTGTGTGGGTTGTGCTGTGATTAGAAGATCTCAAGAAAGACAAGGAATAGAGCAAACCGATATTTGCAAAAGATGTTTTGAAAGATACTGTTGGAATGGGCAAATTGTTAGTTAATTGACTAGCTATTTATTTTTTTTCTCTTATTTATATTTTATCGTTTCGATTTTTTAGTACAGGCGCAGGCGCAGGTCGCCGCCATTGTTTAGTACTTACCTCATTTAATTTAATAATTTAATGCATATAATAATAATAGTAATAATATCACCTATAACATAGTAAGATGGTTCTTAATAATGATTGGCAACGGTATCATTGTATTAATTGACATGGCGTACCTCTGGTTTCCCAAATTGGCGCAGCTTCATACCATCCTTGATTATGGTAAATCCTGAGACGGCAACTGAGGGCCGTTCAAATCAATGTGCAATAAATAGGTAGCAACGCCACAAGAAAACGAAAAAGTAATATAAAAGTTATTCATCACTTTTATAACAAAGTAGAATAATCAACTAAGAAATATGAATACTTTTGTTGTATTATTTTTACTCACTGTTGCTTCCGCAAAACATGCAGTCGACACTCCAGTTGGTGCAACAACCAGTGAAGTTCCTTCGTTCACTGATTTAGAAACCTCATCATCAACACAATCATCAGCAACTTCATCAGTTGCAACCACTTCTTCTTCAGGGGCCGCTTCTTCTTGTACGGATTACGCATGTGCTGAATCACTCGGAAGACTTGAAGATACAAGTAGTGGCTACACAAGACATGAAGTGAGTACCACTTTCTCACAAACTACAACAGAAGGATGGTACAAATCACTCAGTGACTCAGCAGCTTCATCTTCTGTTCCAGTAGCAGCAGGTGCTTCAGGTTCAAATAAATCTAGTATTGCTGCTAAATATTCATCAGGTAGTAAACAAGTTTCATCTACCGCAAGTGGATCATCAAGTGTGGCGGGGACTACTGGTGGTGCAGCAATTGCCGATGGAAGCAGTTATTCAAACTCTTCTTCTCAATATGGCTCATCAAATTCAGCCACATTGTCAAATAGTGCTTATGGAAGTTACAGCACTCTGGCAACCAATGGTTCAGCTAAATCTTCTTCTTCTTCCGCTAAGTCTGGCGCTGGCGCTGACAATTTGCAAGTTTCTGGCGGAGTGTTAGCCGTGTTTGTGATGATCGCTGGGCTTTTGTAATATATAGAAAATGAGAGAGAAAAAACTATATTCGGTTGATCACAAGCATCAATATCAATATCAATATCAATTATAGTAGAGTATTTATTAATTTGACATTTTCGTTTTATTTTCCATTTTGTTCAATTCCTCTGAGTGTAGTACCCAAATATGTGGGATCTTTTGCGCGGCATTTTACATACGGGGAAATATGCACCGGGTAATGGCATCTGCATATGAAAAAAAAAAAATTTCCAATTGAAGCCTCAGTGAGAAGGGCTGTGAAGAATTAGCTAACAATTAGTAAATGGGGACAGCCAATACTCAGGAAATAACAAAGTACCTAAGAACAAGTTCTGACTTACTTGGGGTTCTTAATCTTCTGTTAGATTTGCTCCATGAGCGTTCCAAGCTCCCGAACCATCAAGTGTTTCTCTTACAATTATTTGAGCAGAGGCTAAACAATGAATTAAATGAAAAAAATCCAAAGACTTCGTTCTACGAGAATCCATTAACTTGGAGAGTATTATCTGTGATTATCGAGCAGGATAATAACAATAGTGGCCAGTTATCGATTTCTCAGAAGCCAATTGCTCTCCAATTGATCAAATCAATCAAGATGTTACCTCTAATAAGGAAAGCATTAAGTGAAAACAACGAGGAATTGTCAAAAGAAGTATTTACTGTTCTTGATCAAGTGTTGAAATTCAATTTGTTGAATGTGGCGAAAAGTCCATCTCAATCATTACTAAGTGGATTGGCTGGATTTCTTCAGCTACTAAACACATTTCTTAGTGGAACTGGGGAAACTGTTCCACAACAAAGAATTGAATTATTAGAGAAGACTTTTAATTATTTAGTCTTGAATGATGTTATCAACCCTAATTTTAATTCTAGAGAAGTAATGACCATACTGAAGAATCATCCAGTCAAAGAGGTTGTTAAATTTCACAAGGAAAACATTAGGTTTTTGCAAACTGCATTCATTGACGAGAAATTATTGGAATGTTTATTAGAACGACTTGACAACGATAAACCATATAATGATTTTTTAGTCAGTGTTATAAATATCTATTTGAAAAATTCGATAACTGTGAAAGTGGATGACCCTGAAATGCTTCAACTTGACCAAATCATCTATAATTTCATCCTGACAAAATCGATTAAATTATACAAATTATTATTAGCGTTGTTATTAACTTTAAATTATTCTACGAACTTGGATGTTCTTGTGCCAATGAATGAACGTATTTTTGGATTATTAGAAGGGTCTTTCGATAAGAATGAACTACTAGCAGTCAACATAGAGACCTTGAAGCAATCTGGAAGTAATAGAATTTGGTTATCTGATGGTTTCTTGGAAGGAACATATCGTGAAGCTCTTGACGGGTGGGTTGACAATTTTGATGAGAAGGCGTTTAACAAGCAACCAAGAGATAATATCAATTTTGATGTCTTGTTAGAATTGATGATTATTGAGAACAAGTATTCAAATAACCGAGGTATTGAACGCTACGGGTTATTGATCTTAGCCCTCTCACTTGATCATCATCCAATACTGAGCGAACTATTTAAGCAACTTTTACAATATTATTCAAGAAACTCGATGTTGTTGATTAGATTTATTGAAATTTATCGCAGATTACAAGTTGTTGAACAAACTCCAAAGTTTGAAGAACAGGTAATGTCAAAATTTGATATTCTTTCATTCAGTCAATTAACTAGCATATTTGAAAACTCGATAACTTCAATCGAACAATCAATGGAGACTAACATAAACTCTTACTTGATATTATTAATTTTAATTATGAAATATTTTAATAAGAAATCATTATCCATCAACAGGGCCGCACTTCTACTAAAGTTCGACAGAATTTTCAAACTCAAATCACAAGAAGGGGACAACTACTATAAGTTATTGTATCAAATTGTTTCATTTATTGATTTTAACGATAAGGACAGTATACCAGAGATGAGGCAGACTGATAACGTTTTCTCTTGTTTGATTAGTTTACGATACTTTGAAGTGAATGGACTTGAGAGCGTTGATAGATTTTATAATTTTTTCCTTAAAAGCGATGAAGAAATCAAAAAACAATGTATTGAGGTAATGTTCGCTAGATATTTCAATGCTATTGAAGCAGCATCTGATGAGATAATTGCTAGATTGGTTGAAATTTTTGTTCAAGAGGCAGTCGAAAGAAACCTTGAATTAGACAATTTGTTACTATTTGAAAACCCGAAGCTTTCTAGTCATTTAATTAATCAATTAATTAATCAATTAAAAAAAAAAACCGATTCAATCGTCTCTGGTAGATTATTGACTTCCGTCCCTATTGAATGTTTTAATAAATCACAGAAATTAGAATTAGTTGATGATTTGGTTTGCTGTTACAAAAGTTCTGACACCATGGGGGAATTCGAAATTTCTATAATGGCGAGAAATTGTATTATTCATTTGCTAACGTATCCTACATTCAAGTCAAAATTGGAGCTGGAAGTTGAACTATTGGATTCACTTTATCATTGCTGTCTAACTAATAAATTTGAAATTGTGGAGATTCAACAGATAAATAAATTGAATGAAGCAATTGTGACAACTGTCGTGGGCAGTCATTTGAAGCAACACAAAGAGGCTGCTTCTGCTAAATATGTTGAAAATTTATTATCGAAATTGAGCAAGTTAGAAATGATAGAAAAAGTACTAATAGGAAGCACGATTTTCAGTGGAATTGATCAATTTTATGCGTTTGAAGATCAAGTTTATGAATTGAGAACAGAATTTACTAAAAATTGTGAGAAAGTTTTGAACCAATGGTTAATTAAAAGGAAATTCTCACCAATTTTAGTTTTGCTGATTTGTGATGTACTTTTCAAACTGACCCAAAAGCTAAATATTGATTGGAAGATTTTGAAGAAGTTTGAAGAAATTCAAGATATTAAGCAGCACAAATTTGAAGAAGATGTGATTTACCAATTGCGCGCTGGGATCTTTAGTGTCACGGCTAAAGTACTTTCAGCAACCGATGCCAATCAATTTCTTGCGATTTATATGGTCCTTAAATTATCAAAACCAACCCTTGACTTACTGGAAAGTGTGCAATACTATTTGAACAAATTGGACGATCAAGAATTTGCATTATATTATTCATATTCTCTTGTTTCAATTACAGGGGATGAACCCTGTCAAATTGAATTGTTAATTGAATTTTTGAAAGTTCTCAAACACAAACCAGTGGAGGTAGATAAACAGAGGTTGCTAGTTGACACCTTTGCCAAGTTTCTTTCCCTTGAGTTAAATGAATTTTCCTCCTTAATAGTGCTAAGGCTTATTTCATTGGTTATAGGGGAAGTCAATTTCTTGCTCAGCCAATACTCGTTTGAACAAATTTTGGCCCTATTATTCCAATTATCAACCAGTTCTAAGGATGCTACTGCCATTGTTGTTGAAACAACCAAAATCATGTCGCGAATGTTATTATTGTACAGAAACAGATTTGCAAACAGATACCACTTGGCAATCAGATTACTCAACCAACTTTTGCCTTGCGTTTCTAACTCTGACTCAGCTTCATGGTTCAGCAGAACATTGGAAAACTTGTGTCGCCCTAATGACCAGTCAGCTAAGACCTTGAACAAACTGAAGAATGAATTGACAATGAATATCAACTTAATCAAGAAAGACTTGAGACGTCATTTGGGCAACTTATTATTGTCTTATATCAGATTTTGTGTTAATGGACTGCCAGGGTTCAGCGTCGAAGTGAAAGATATCTTACAAGAGGCAATGTATGCTTTATTGGATGGTATGACTGAAAGGGAAGTTTCCTTGGTTAATGGAAGTTTAGACGGGGCAGGCCGGGGCTATTTTAGAAAATTGTACGAAGATTATCAGAAAGTTGGTAAGTGGAAGGAATAATTTCTCATATATATATATTAAATTTTAATAGAATTAATTTGCATTCATGTTATGTTATCACAGTGGTTGCAAAAGTGTATTTTATCACGCGAGATCACACATCTCTCCCATTTTGACGGGGGTCGGTTAGCCTATTCGATTACATTTAGGGATCGACTTAAAAAAGGTTTCGGATCTTACACCATTCCTTACGAATTTTGTTTTCAATCTATAAATCATTATGACTACATTCAAACTAAATACAGGGGAATCAATTCCAGCGGTTGGATTAGGTACTTGGAAAGCGGTTGACTCCATTGAAGCCTACAATGCCGTATTCAACGCCATTAAGGCCGGTTATCGCCACATTGACACCGCCCATATTTATGGTAACGAGAAAGAAGTTGGTGATGCTATCAATGCCGCCATTGAACATGGATTGATCAAAAGAGATGAAATTTTCGTTACCACTAAACTTTGGTGTTTCAATCATCGTAACCCAGCTAAAGCTCTCGATGAGTCATTAGAACGATTGGGCTTGGATTACGTTGACTTATACTTGATGCACTGGCCAATTCCAACGGTCAGACATGATGATGCAAACGGAAACCCAATTTTCCTTCCACCACGAGACCAAGGAAAACAAGTTTATGATGGGTATTTTGATAAGGAATGGGATTACAAGAAAACCTGGAAATTAATGGAAGGACTCGTTGGCAAGGGTAAGACCAAAGCAATTGGAGTTAGTAACTTCACTTTACCACGTTTAGCGAAACTCTTAGAAACTGCCGAGGTTATCCCAGCAGCGAACCAGGTTCAACTCCATCCTGAATTACCAGAGCTTGAATTAGTCGAGTTTGCTAAATCTAAGGGGATCATAATTGAAGCTTATTCACCATTGGGATCAACCGGGTCTCCAATCTTGAAAAACGAAGCAGTGTTAGAAGTTGCTAGAAGAACTGGAATCCCACCAGCCAACGTTGTCTTCTCTTGGATTGTTCAAAGGGGAGTTGTTGTTTTGCCGAAGTCTGTCACTGAACTGAGAATTATTAGCAACTTGAAAGTAACCAAGTTGGCTAAAGATGATTTCGATTTGTTGACAACTTACGCAGAAAAACATAATGGCCCAAGTAGAATTGGTACTTCAACTTGGATCCCAGATAATTTCTGGAAGAATGCAGATTTTTAGGATGCAAGACTTATATTTTTCAAATGCAAAATGAATATAAATATATATTTATTCTTAGTATAGGTAAGAATTCTTACCAAAATGTAGCCATTTTTCTCGACTAGTATGCTCAATCGACCCAACGTATCCTCTATCAACTAATTTCTCAATCGTCAAATTGGAAATCCCTTCAATACCATTAACTAGCAATTTATCCAAATTGACCGTGGTCTTCCGAGGTTCAACTTCATCAATCACTATCATCTCAATATCAACTTCTCGTCGTTTCAACTTACTTGACATTAGTTGGTTCTTGTTAGTTTGCTTAGGTCGCTTATTACCATACTGGTATTCAAAGAATTCCATTAGACCATACCCAGTAATCGCAGGATTATAACTTAAATCAAGAACTTTTAATCCACGTAAAATATCAGGATCGTCAGTACGAACTTCGTTTAATATATCTTTAAATTGTTTCAACGCGAAATTATCCAAATTCGCATTAGGTATGATTAAAATTTCCAAATTATTCACCACCGGGAAAAATTCTTTAAAATTAAAAAATCCTTCTTCAGCTTGATCAATTGGACTACTTGGGAAAACCAAACTACCTCCATTCCCAATGTTTAATATTCTTAATTTCCTACCAATCTCTCGTAAAATCATCATAACTTCAGCAAACGTTAACCTAGTCCCATACAAATCTAATTGTTCCAATTGATTAAAATTGGCCAATAAACCAGGGTGAATTATTGGTACAGTTCTTGAAACGCTACATTCTTCTCTCATCACAAGTTCATTCAATTCATCAAATTTCCCGTGAACCAACAAATCTTGAATTTGTAATTCGTAATTTCCTTCCAAATGGAGTTTGCGAAGTTTTGGTAAAACAAACATCTCTCGCAATAATTCTCCTTTAATAACCTTTTTAAATTGTAAACCAGCAACAGTTAATTCCTCCAAATTAGGCATTCTATCATATTCAAATAATTTTGCAAATGGCATCAATTTCGGATACCTTTGCCTATTATTACCAATAATTTGCAAAATTTTTAAATTCGGCATAACTGCATCAAACTGATAATTTTCAACTGTTTCCTCATAAATTTCAAGCAAACTAATCTTAGTATTTTCAATTTTGTTATAACCATTAATCATATAAAATGTCAAACTTTGCAAATTTGGTAATATTTCAAGCAATTTCTCTTCAAAATGTGGTGTTGTGGAAATGGAAAGTTTCAAAGATTTTAACTGGCCAACGTTAATACTATATTGCATAATCTCGACTAATTGAAACAAATCAGTATCAAATAAACTAATTTTAAACTTCTCTAACATTAAGCCAAAATTATTATGAAATAGTTTTCTTAAGACATATCTTTCATTACTGCGGGCGATTTTATTCACTGATAATTCTTTCAAGATTCGACCAAAATCTGATCTAGAAGTTCGTTTCAAGAATGCATATAAATGATTGAAGTTGCTTGCAGTCAAAGTTTGTTCCAACTTGATCGCATTGAAAAATTGAGTAATCCGTGACAAAGTCTTTCTCCATAATTTGCAAACAAAAAACATAGAATGGATAATCTCCTTGGTTTGAATGTGACTGAAAATTTGAGTAACAATTTCAATAGGAAAAATTGCTATTGGATCAAGACTTTGATTTGCATATGCTGCAGTTTCTCGTTCATCAAAGAAATTCTTAATAATTGGATGACTAGGAGAAAAACCAGCATTTGTTTTCACAACTTTTCTTAGTGGCTCGTCCTGTTGCGTAATTTTTGATCTTTTCAATTCTCTCTTATCATTAGAATTCCTTAACTCACGCTTAAGTTTATCCTCCATAATCATCTGCTGTCGCTGTAAAATGGTCAATAATTTCTGTGACACGTTAACATTATCCAAATTATTCCTAATTGATTCTAATCCTTTTGAATAAAACTGATGTGCTTTAGAATATTTCTTCTCTAATTCCATAATTTGTCCACATTTCAAGTATGATTTTGCGCCAAACGGCTGCAACTTAAGAATTTTCTGAGCATCGCCAAATGCTCGAGAATTATCCCCCAATTTCACATACACTATCAGACGATAATCATATAAACTCAATAATTTAGGATGAAACAACTTGCCTTTAGTTGGAGTGGGCGTTAAATTAAGTGAAACCCGTGCCTTGATAACTTCTTCATCACTCAAGTTTTGCAAGAGCTCAATAAGCTGCGTAATTTTTGTTACTGCATTAGCATATTTTTTCTGCTTGATTAAATTAACACACCCTTCTACATCGCCATCTATATTATTATTATTCATTTCGCCATTGATTACTAGCTAAGGAAGGAAAGAAGGAATCAAAAATATAGAAAAGCGCGTGTTTCGTGTTGTTTACATTTTTAATCTTTTTTTTTTTTATTGAACATCGCGCAATAACTGCTAAGCGGCACGCAATTTCTTTTCAACTTTTCGAAATCTTCGACATTGAACCAAAGTTCATCAAGGTTTAACCGAATTTTAAATGAAACTTAGTGAGGACAAAAGGATCACAGCGGGTGCAAAGTGGCTAAGAAGATCATCGAAAAATCACAATTGCTATTTGAGCATTGCAAGTTCAACTCGCTTTGACTAATCAATTTTTCAAAGAACTCACCAGAATCGCTGCAATCGCTATTCAAACAACCATATTCCAATCGCATATATTTAAACTTGGATATATTTGTTTCTTAGGAATGGCGGGTGCCAAAACAGTGGCTCTGACATAGTAGCTATCTGACACTTTCCGATGCAGGACATAAACTCATGAATGATATAATTATCATCTTCCTTTATCTCCTCCGTATAAGACAACTAGTATCCCACTGTTTACAGTCATAGTCACTATTGATAATGGACGATACAGGCAAAGTACTGTCTTTCTGGGCACCAACAAAGTGACAAGGATATTTTTGGGTGAATTGTGTGAAATTGCTAAATTGCTGAAGGTGGCCTACAAGGAAACCGATAAAGATTTCAGGGCTTGAAAGAAACTGAGAGCTCTGAAAAAGCTTCACGCTTATCGTAAAAAAATGCTCCATCAACCTTAGGATGCTATAGTCAAAATGGCGCCTTTTTTTTGGGGCTTCTTCACTAGCAGAGATTTTGGCTCCAGCCTGATATTCAAGAGGAAATGGCAAATTCGCACAAAACACAAAATTCTAGCGAAAAGACGAACCTGAATGTTAATGAAGAATTGGATAAAAAGGAATGTAAGCGGGGAGGTGAAACCTACTTGCAATGAAATTGATGATTTGAGTAAAATAATGATCTGGATCAATTGGTCCTTGTTGATAGCGAAGTTAAAGCCTCCATGAATAAATCTGTCGATAAAGTGATTTTGTCCTTGGGTCTTGCTCAGCGCTTCACATTCTTTAGAGTTATGTATTCATGCTATTTAATAATTATTGTGTACTTTAAGTTAGCTTTTCGCTTTCTTGTCGCTTCGCATTTAATTTTCTAAGTAGTTAATTTCTACAACATTCAAGCCAAACCCAGTGCTTTATTTCAAATTGATTACACACTGAAAGCAAATATACTAGGCTAGCGCCAGGCAAGCAGCTAGCACGATATATTGAATCACGTTATTTTCATTGCAATCCTTGTCAAATAGTCGACATATAAGATGTAACAAAATTGGTCAATATCCAGAGGAACATGTTCATTTACCCAATCTAAATGAAAACTGTGAACGACACAATGGACAGGTATTATTGCCCGAACTCTTAAACCATTTCAACAAACATCCACTATGAAACTTGTTGTTACAAGTTTGACAGCTCTTCGTAGGCAATGATTTGTCCTGAACGTGAAGAATAGCATAACAAATTGCACATTCTTCAAACCCGCTAAAATGTAAATTAATATTTTTGTTGAATAATTCAATGGCATCAAAC
The DNA here is from genome assembly GCA_030450195.1 of Saccharomycopsis sp. KB-2023a. Classification (NCBI taxonomy): domain Eukaryota; kingdom Fungi; phylum Ascomycota; class Saccharomycetes; order Ascoideales; family Saccharomycopsidaceae; genus Saccharomycopsis; species Saccharomycopsis sp. KB-2023a. The sequence continues at coordinate 33,929 of JASJSC010000045.1, read as the reverse complement.
ACTAGCGCAGACGCTTCAGCATCATTTGACCTACCATTTACCAAATTTTGACATGCCAAAATCCATGATTTCCAAACAATTTCTTTTACCCCAATTCTCATTGGTGCATTGACAGCAATACCAGATAATGGATAATCATTAGGTAATTTGATCAATAATTCAGTAGTTTGTTCATCAATCAAGTACTGTGATTTGATTTCATTACTAAGACGATTAATTTTGATTGTTCTATTCTCTTCAACTTCTGTGGAATCAATCATTTTCTGTAAAGCATCCAATTCTTGATCAATAATAATTCTCGAGGTATACTTAGTGGCAAATCTCTCAATGCTGGATTTCAATGGCTTGTTTCTAATATTCATGTACCATCGTCGTGTCAAAATTTTAAATTTTTCTTGAACCCGTAAAAACAAATGAAGTAGTATCAATTTCAACTCTTTAACAATTTCCACATTTGATGTCAGATAATAATCATAATTTTGAATTTCGTCAATCATGGTTCCAAAACTTGAGTCTTTATTTTTCAAATCAATCAAGGAATCGCTATCCAAATCAATTTGTTGAAAAATAAAATTTAATAAGTTTTCAATATTTTGCTCTGAAATTTGTTCCAAGTAGTAACGCTGCAAGTAACCAGGAATCAGATCGTAGAAAAATCTCAAAATTTGCATCCAACTCCATAAATAAGTAAACAATTTTTTCAGAGATTCATATTCCAAATACTCTTCTGGAATTTTCTTAATGTTTTCCACAAACAAATCAGGAATAGCAAATATAAGAGATTCATTCTCCATTATTTTTTTATGACTCAAAGCAAATTCAATTTTAAATTGATTCTGTTTGATCGAGACAATCTTTGAAATAACATCACCAGCGAATCTCTTCAATTCAATTGATTCACAGTAAGAAAACCCTCTGACCAATTCTGATAACTCATAATCATCAGTTTCAAGGTTTTTCAAGTTGATAGCTCGCATAAGTAAATCAACACTCAAACATAATGGACGATTCACCTTCAAAGCTGAGTTTTTAATAATGCCAAAAGAAATATTAATAAACTCTTCATTAATTGATTGCAATGTATCTTTCGACCAATATTGCTCTTTCAAATCTTCATTGTCATTAAACAAAGAAGTTAATAAATTGAAAATCTTCAACAAATAATAAAGCAAATTGTTGTATTCCCCAATATTATTTTGTTCACTTAATTCGACCAACCCGGAGGCCGTCACCATGGACAATCTATCCAAATAAAATTCATTAATCAAAAAATCAAAAAATTCAATGTCTCCACTGCCATTTTCTAACAATGTCTTGTAAAAAACTGAAATTTGAATGGAGTAACTTAAAAATTCGGATTCATAAGAATTCACCGAATTGAAAAATTTTTGAAATTCCCTCAACAACATATTCAATTGAATCTTTGGGAGGGCAACAGTACCGAGATTTTGTAATTCACTTGCTAATGCCTGATTCAAAATAACCAAGTTGATTTGGCTTACCGCATCGTTACCTTTCAAACATTCGGAAATATAAAATTTTTTAATCATTTCAAATTTTTGACCTCTAACGAAATATTTGAGAATTGGTAACAAGGTCAACACTAATAAATTTTTGCCTGGTTTCATAAAGTTTTTCAAAAATGAACCGTAAATGACATCACTAAATTCTTGGGTGATATTATGTTCATTTTCAGTAACCATTTTACTAAGCAATTTTTGGTAAATTTTGGCAAAATAGAATTTCGAAGACTTAGAAACTTTTTCATTATGAAGAACATCAAACAATAAACCCATAATAATATCATTGTGATCAGATGATGATCCAGTAAATTTACAGATTACAAACTTACTGAAATATTCATCATTAATTGCGTGACCAGTAACAAGAACCCAAAGCTCATCAAATGCATCATTCTCAAATTCCATAATCATATTATCTAGTTTGTCAAGTTTTTCTAGATTTTCAACGCTATTGGAAATAAAATTTCTTGACCCATAGAAATTGTAATCATTTGAACTTATCGCGATCAAATTTATAGTTATCAACATATCACCGACCTCTCTTGGTCGAATTAAATTGTTAGACTTCAACTTTAAATATAAAGCAAGTAAAAATTTTCCATAGTAAGCTAATTCTGTGAAACTCTTGATTTCATAGTAATCCACTAACACAGGCGAAGATTCCTTAGCGACATAAATGAAATTATTAATTGAATTTTCCATTAAACATAATCCAAATTTGCTTTCATGACTCTCCAAATTGACAATTTGTGCAGAAATCTTAATCGCACTTGGAACAATAATCATTGCCAATATCTCATTCCATCTATTAAGTAAATGCTCAAGCAAATCTTCATAACTCTCCCCACTAGCTAAAAATTTCAACAATGAACCAATATAGACCTGTGCCAACTTCCTAGAGTCACCAAGGGACTCTTCAACAAATTGAATCAATTCAAGAGCAACTGCTTCTTCGCTAGTGGATTGATTGTCAGAAATAAAACTCCAAAAATAATCCAAGAAATTAATACCCCTTGTTAACAATTTATCGGACAAACTTTCCAAATTTTTAAGCAGTTTAGAATTTAGGAAAGCTTTCCAAAATTTAAACACAACTTCTTCCTCACTTTCCGTTTGTAATAATTGAATGCATAACGTAGCCAAATCTGAAGCCGGACAGAACTTAGTTGCAACGCTGAATACCTCGTCAAAATTGTCGCTCGACCATATATCATCAAGATACTCATTATGGATAAATTGGGCAATAGAATTTAAGTTAGCATTCTTTTTATTGGTAAATTTGGAAAGGAAACTAAGCACGCTGGCCAAATTTTCATTGTTTTGTTTACCCCATTCCAAGATTTCGTTAATTTTACCAGTAATTAAAGTGCACAAGTCACTAATGTCAACCTCGGTTTCATCTAATTTTATTAAAATCTCGGCAACATTATTGAATTCATCAGTCAATAAATTTTCTTTCAACGGAGTTTGCAAGAAAGATCTTATTATATTCAAATTAGATTCTGGCTTGAAGAATTTAAGCCTCACCAAACTCAATATAATTTCATAATATTCAAAATATCGATTCTCGCCTATATTCAACCCACCAAATTCAGCCTCTAAATTAGTACCTCCGTGTGACGCTATCTTCATGAGACATTCTCCAGCAATCATTTCATTTTCAACTTTTTTTAATAATTCAACAAATTGTAGAGTGTTTCCAAGGGTCAAATATTCTCGCAGAGCTTGCAATACTTGGGCTAAATCTTCATTTGATAAAACTTTTAAAGTGTCAGCAAGTCTTGGGCTAAACTCGCTGGACTTTAGTACTGAAACTATAAATGAAATCATTATTTTGCCGTCGTTAATATTTTTGTAGAAATTGACAAATAATTCCTGGACATAAAGAAACAATCCCGAAGATCTGTATCCTCTCATCTTTAGATTCGCCTCTGCCAATGGTTTAACGAGATAATTATTATAGTCTTCCACTAATGAATAGTCAACAAATTTGGTAGAAAATTTCTTAAATATTTGCTCAATGAATTGAAAAGATTTTATCAGAAATGAATTAAGATAAGTTTGAACCAATTTTACAAATACTTTCTTAAATTTGATAATATTTTCTTCTTTCAATGAATTCAAATCCAACTCAGTTATGGTGCCTAAAGTCATCTCAATGAAATCTGAATCATAAATCCTTTTATTTTCAATAGCGATTTTCATGAGCTTCATAATGCTCTTAACCGGGCCGGATTTTCCTAAATATTCCCTGTAAGGAGCTTTACCTGGGTTCTCTGGACTATCTTCAAGACAGTTATATAGTAAATTGAGAATTGAAAATTTAACTTTGACGTACTTTATATCATCGGGCTTTTCAAGAAATTGGCTCCATAGCTTGCGATTCTTGAGAATCGACGACACAAAGTCATGATTATCTTGAGAAATAAACCAGAGATTTTCAGTGAAGACCCGTAAAATATCTGTAAAAGATCGTGTGAAACACAAGACGGATTCGTCTTCACCAGATTTGCTGTCAGTTAAAGTATCCTTTGATTGCCTGCTTATAAACTCATCAATTAACACAAGTACATTTCTCTGAAATTTTTTGAATAATATGATAGCTTTGTCCATAATTTTGTCCTTTGTAGAACCACCAGTATAACTGGCTAAAGCATCTTGAACTCCAACCCTAACAGTTTTATCTGAGTCCCAAAAACCTAGAAGCCAAACAGGTATCAAACTTTCCAAGAACGGTATAGATACTTCTTTATTTCCTCGCATGAATATTGCTGAACTTATTAAATGAGCATTAAGTCTCACCAAATTTTCATTGCTAATTGCTAATCTTGGATATACCTGAACGAAAAACGAAATAAATGAGGTGTCTTTGGAAGTTATTGGATTTTCTATAATATATGCTTCTATCCTCTTCAATGCTTTTGCTTTTGTCCTTGGGTCTCGACTGATCACAGTTTTCGCTAATGATTTCAACTCAGGATCTCCAATCAGGTTGGCCATTGCTGGTGTCAGATAATAGTAGTTGAACGGGTATTTCTCGATATCGGATTGAAGTGAAGTAACGCGTGACATTATGTATAAATTGAATTTAAACGATCTATGTTGGCTGATATTCTTGTGCTATTATAAATTTGTGTCAACTTCGTTCCATCAATTCAATGTCTATTTGTTCATTACATCTACAGTTGGGAAAGCGCATCCATCCAAATTTTTTTTCAAACGTTGATGCATGAGAAATGCAAAATGATTACTCTAACCAACCGGGCTCGTGTGCGCCTTGCAATACAAATTCAAGCAGTCAAAAGAATGAATTTAGCGAAGCAAATTAAAAGTGGCCTACACGAAAACACCAGGAGATACTGGTGGGAATGGATTTTGTATAGTTCAGACTTGGTTATTGACAATATCCAATTAATTATGGGTAATATTACTGTGGTGGAAGACACCACAGCATGTCTTGTCCATCCGGATTTGATACAGAAAGCTTAATATATCTCAGTCATTGATTGCTCATAGCAAATGTGATTTCAAATGATAGTTCAGTTTCCATACAAATTTATCGTAATAAATCATTTGAAAGCACTTCAAAACGGATTAGTGATATTCTTTGATTCTCAAGTAGTAATGAGTAGAATAATGCTTTCGATTGATGCGCATTAAACTGTTGATCCAAAGAATATGTTCAAAACTTTGGGCGAAAAGTTCTAGCTGTTGAAAAATTGAAAAGACACTGATTTATTTAAGTATGTTAATATGCCTCGAACTGCTTTGTTTGTATTATTTCTTACAAACAGAATCATTTGTTCAAATTTTTTGGCACAGTTGCGTCTTTGTCTGAGGCGGAGCTCGAAAAATCTGGGGTATTCCGTTAATCCTCTCTTTGAGATCTACGATTTTCGTGATTGAGATTACGTGATTTAATAAAATGGGTCTGGTCTCGCCTCCCTGAGGTTAAAATAAAAAGTTTCTTTTTTCCTTACTAGAAGAAATCCTAATTTGCTCACCCAGTATGGTAAAAGTAGCATAATTCAAGATCAGGTAGGGGTCCACATGGAATCCGATTCATTTGGCGTGCCTGGGACTACATCATCATGTTTCATGTTTTATTAAACAGAAGCGTTATCCTGCCATTTTTAGATGGAATTTATAATGGATTAGAATTAAAAAATTTAAAATAACTCCTGCCCGTTATTTCTAAGTCATCATATTTCATTGCGGTTCAATGCAATATGGCCACACTTTTGAAATGTCAGGGATAATATATGGGATGTGTTGTTTTGGGAACAGATTTTGCCAAAGTCATTTATTTAGTGTGTCAGTGTTTTCATTTAATCTTCCACGCTGGAAGCGAAGCAGGGATTTATTACATTCATTTCCATTATTAAGAAAGAGCAGTAGAGTTGAAAAGATTCACAGCTATATATTATTATATATTTAATTATTCCGTTATCTGGGATGGCAGATAACCTGATTGGTTTTGCCACCATGGAACATCCCTATGGCTGTGGTAGAAACGCAGCGATGGTTATTAATTATCGAAGGATCTATCCGGATTTCCCTGAAGGTACGAGGTTTGTCAATGATAATGACGCAATGTTTTTAATTAGAAAGTTAGAAATATTTAATGGGAAAGATTACTATGATTTGCAATATTCAGTGAGAAAACACCTTGATGCGATTTTAGACCAGGGTTTGGTTACCAGATTTAACATCCCTAGGATTACAGTATGTGGCTATTTCTCAGTCAATATTCGAGCCAATTATAGTATGCGGAAGAGGAAGGAGGGTTGTTGAACACAGTATTACAGCTGAAAATGATAAAAATTGGTATACATTTGTTGGCGCCTTTCTACGTTGTTTGTCATTTGTTAGTTACTCGGGCTCAGATTATTTCATTTCATTAAATGTCATAATCATTTTCGCTGGTTTTTTAATGATTCATTTCCACAGGAATTTAAAATTTGAAATTCAAACCTGTTTACACATTCTTTCTTAATATGTTCAAATGGGTGATCGGTGTTTATTTGGATGTATTGGTCCTGTCTGAGTTTGTTGGGTCCTTTAGCAAAATCAATTTCAGGGAGAGTCAGACTAGAAACCAAAATAAGAATGAATAATGAAAGACAGAATATTGCTCTTTGTGATAAATTTCTAGAATTTGATTATATCTATTGCACCATTAGCTCAAAATACGCACAGCTATCATCATAAAGAAAAATTCTTCAATTGAGGTATACCCAAAAGGGACTGAGATATTCAAGTTGTTGCTGTTTTCCCCTCTCGAGAATGAAAATTTCAAATGTTATGGATTCTTATTTCATAATTTCTGCGCTGCGCTTCGTCTTTTGATTGGTAACGGGGCTTTGACATTCAATGTTTTTACATATTTTTTTGTACCTTTTCTAAATTCATACAATTGCTTATTTAATAATCTTTTAGCTAATGGATAATATAGATAATGCTTAGGTCAGTAGCTCTTTTTTTATTATTCTGAGACCGTAACATCTCATTCGTGTGCTTCAAACAGCACTATTGCTGAAACACAATCGGCGAAGCTGCACACTTAATATTTTATTTTTTTCCACTGAATTTTTCAAAAATAACCCTAGATCGTAACAAATGTGTCGCAAATTTAGTGGAGGCTTATATGGACAAATATCAAACAGACCCAATGGAATACATAAAGACTTTCTCTCCTTCTAACTGATTTTAAGTTATAATTTTAAATAATAATTATGAATGTGGCGCTGGTATTATTAATTTTCGTGGTAGGGGCAATGGGGAATGAAATAAACTGTGGAGCGAACAATCAAAATAGCGAACGGAAGAACTGCCCTGGGAAGATTGTCACTGGAGTCAATAAAGCCAGTGATTGTAATGGAAACAAATACTATTGCCCGTTGTATGATGCTTGCTTCAATATACAAAACGCAGTAGAGAGAAGTTTGGTAAATGGTTCTTGTATACAGGATACTGCCACGCCTAGTTTGAGCGATGATTTCACTTTCACTAATAAAGCAACATTAACTGTGTCTCCCGAAATTTTGGCCACTTCATTCACTTATAGAATAAAGCTTACAGACTCAATGACTGCCAATAAATGAGCAGCACTTTAAATATTGAAAGCATGCTACATTCATATTGTATCAATTGATGATGCCTTTGCATTTGTCATATTCATTAGAAAACAATGCAGCCCCTCATGATGTCTTTTACCCACTGCTGGAGTACGTAGGGCGCCGGTATTTTATGCCGGCATCTTCTATAAGCAAGCAAAGAATTTGATCCTATTGGTTCGTTGTAAGATTCAATTTACCTAAAGTCATACTTATTTCTGTATATTATTAACATATTTTATTTTTTCTTTTTTTTGCCTGACAATTAGATAATTTCATACGAGTAATTAAGTGACACCACCATGTGGTGCTGCCGCAGAGAGCGCGATGTGAGAAAGGGCAGACGCGATACCATCTATGGTAAATGTAATACTACTTTATTTATTTTGCTTGAGGATTCATTATTTAAGATGTCTTTCGTTAAAATCGATTCCGATATATTTGCATGCAAAATGAATTTAGAAAACAAAGAAGTATCTAGGAAAACGGTTTTTATAGTGCACGAAGCTAAACATTATTTTAAATCATTACTTTTAACTGATCACTGCAACGAATTTGATGATGCTCAAGGTTGTTTTTTTGAAGATCTAACAATATATATCGTTATATAGCGCAGCACGAAAGGATGCGAATATTGTTGCTGGCTAAATTTATAAGGTGATACTCTTGAATCAAACTTTAAACTTGGAGATAATACTAAGCTTCGCCGTTATGGTTTGTGGTATGGGTGTGAAAAGGAAATTTTTCACTGCTTGCGAGTCTGGTGAATTAATACTCATGGATTGATCATTAAAAGCAATACAAGCGCAAAGTGGGCCAGGAGAACGAGCAAAAATGAACTCAGGGATAACTTGTGGATTTGTCAGAAATAAAATTGATCATTTTAAATATCTGTTCATTAATTAACTACCGAGAATTGTAGAATTATTGTAGATGTTGATTAATCCAGAATCAAACTCGATTCTGCATCAGCTTCTTGTCACAGGTCGATCGGAGATAGAGTGTGCGTGTTCCATGAGTTTGGCTCGTTGAGATTCTAGATTCAACTTAGATTCCATTTGTCGACGTTGCACTTTACGTCCAGATATTGTTGCCAAAAATTTATCCAACTTTCCATTATTAAAAGCCACAGGATGTCACCCAGTAATACAGACTATGGCCACTCAGAAAATCCACCATGCTATTCAATAAACCCTCAGGCTGTTGCTCTGAACTGTCTTTATCCTACCCCAGCATACATGGACATTGAGATGTATTATTTTCCCCAAGCACCAGATTCCACTATATGTGTTGGATGTTTCAACACTTACATTTCAAATTACAATGCCAGTCATTTAGTGAAGATCAAGAAAATTCCAAAATATGAGCAATCATTCTGCTACTTTGGTGCCCCAACTATCAAATCTTACTGGTTGGAGAAAGTTGTTAGAAATCTCAACAATCAAGGAAATTACAGTACTTTAATATTAATGCTTAAGGATCGTTTGAAGGAATCTCATTGCCCCCGCAAACACCAACTAACTGTGGAAGATGTTAAAGAATTTGAATGGTATACAATCAGTGATTTTAAGGATCTCAAGGGAAAATTTGTCGCTTGCGGTGCTTGCTACTTTGATTATATCAAAACATCAAGTTTCTCTGAACACTTTATGTTCACTTTGCCTCTGGGATTATCTGTTGTGCCTCACTGTGACTTTTCTAGTAAATATGTTCAAAAATCTTACACTACACATTCGTACAATAATGATTGGAAAAGTTTTACTGCGGAAATGCAATATATAATTAAGAAACTTAAAGAATGTGGCAAGCATGACGTGGTCTATAGGTTAGTTAAAAGCAAATCTTCAGAAGTTACAATTTGCGAAGAATGTTATTTTGAGTACTTTCAATTAACTCCATTTGAAGCTAGATTCAAGAAGAAGCATTTTGCTTCAAAAAGTCCTTGCGTTTTTACATCACAGCAATTATTTGGTTTCAGCGAAGGAGTAATCAATTCCGAACAAGAATTCAACGATTGTATAGGGTTTTTAGAAAGTTTACCTAATTTAAAAGATTGTCATCGAGGGAAAGTTGGTGGCATACATTACAGATTACGAGGCTGTAATTTCTCACTTTGTAGTAAATGCTATCATATGTTGATCTTGTTTGACAAGTCTTGCTTTAATAACTTATTTGATAAAGTTAATACAGGGACGTTTATCTGTTATTCTAATCCGGCAAATCCGGAAATGCGGAAGACGATATCAAAATTATTTCAAGCAAATTATTATTCTAAAGCATCGTTGTTGATTGATCATTGCAATAAATTTGAAAATGCCCAAGGTTGCCCTAATGAAACCTCTACCGTTTATGAAGTCTGGTACTCTACCGACAGCGGAGAAATTCGTGCGTGTGAATATTGTTATTTGCTGAATATCAAGGGTTCACTGTTAGAGTCGAGATTTAGAAGGTTGCCTGGTTTGAAAGCACGAAGTTGTGATTTCGGGTACATGAACGTGCAAAAAGAATTCTTCACTGCTTGTAATACGAGAAATGAGAAAATCTGGCTCGATTATGAAAAACAGTATCAAATGTTATTGGGATATCATATATACCAAAAGGATCAATTAGCTGAAGCTCCCGAAAAATCCAGCAGGCCAGATGGTGCTGTAGGCGATGTACTCGAGTTAGTTAATAATGTTTTGGACTTTGCAAGTAATTTCGAGGGAGGGGGAGCAGATATTTCTGGGTTATAATTAAGATTGAAATTGTAAATACATGTCAAACGTTTCTTGCATGTTCCCGCATTAGCCATGTCGTGGGGAGAGAATGCTTAACGTTTCATAAGAGCGATGCGACAAGTAAATATCTGTAGCAATACCACAGAGCGGTACTACGCATCATCATCATGATTGCGCCAAAGAGGGAAGGGTATTTCAATCTATCCAGTATCATCGCAACATATCGGCAATTGATGGTCGTTCGAAGATTGCGTGCCCCAAATAATAAGAAATTATCCATTTCAGATTAACAATCTTAACAATTAACGGCGGAATCATATATTTTGCAAATTTTAGGTTTTATAAAAAGGTTTTAGTAAATGATTCCCTAGGAATTATTAGTCGTAAATTATCATCCCATTTGTGAAACATAGTTAATTTCAAAAGGAACTATAACAAGAAAACCGAAGGACAATGCTAAATTCACTGGAAACAAAATGTTTTCGTATTCCCAGGCTGATATCATTTAACCGCATTATTAGCGGTTTTCGTTCGATGCAGATGTCCCTGAAAAATTTGGATGCACCCATATATAAGTCGCGTCGCATGTTAGCACACTAAACTTTTTGAAATTTACAATCATAATGGCAGGTGAAAGTATATAAACGGCTGCCTGTGTACTCATTTCCTCAAGATATCCAAACCATAAATCAACAAAAAAAAAAAATCAAAATGAAACTCACTTACTTTCTTTCTCTAGCTGCTTTAGCTTTCGCTCAAAAAACTACAACCGATTCTGGTGATGATTCCTATAACACTGATACTGCCACTGATGTTATTACTGATGCACCATCATCCACTTCTAGTTCAAAACCTCAAAACACTCTAGTCACCTCAGTTATTTCACCTGGTGGTAGCTCTAACTCCTCTTCAGCAGTAGCTGTTCCTGGCGGATGGACAGGAACTGGGATCACCAAACATTACTGGGACTGTTGTAAACCATCATGCGCCTGGAGTAACAAATCAACTAAAATTACTAAACCTGTTGACAGCTGTGACGCCTCAGGTAACAAGTTGACCAGTACTAGTGTACAATCTGGTTGCCAAGGTGGTACCGCATTTTGGTGTACTGATCAAACTCCATGGGTGGTGAATTCCAACTTAGCTTATGGTTTTGCAGCAGTGGGTCTCGTTGGTCAATCCACTGAAAGTTTGTGTTGTACATGTGCCAAATTAACCTTCACTTCCGGTTCTATTTCAGGTAAGCAAATGATTGTTCAGATCACGAATACAGGTCATGACTGGAGCGAAAACCATTTTGAAATCGCTATGCCTGGTGGTGGGTTTGGTGACAACACCGAAGGTTGTCCTGCGCAATTCCCAGGATCTTATAACTGGGGCAAAGTTTGGGGTGGTATTCAAAGCAGAGATGCTTGCTCTGGATTACCAAATGTTTTTCAACCTAGTTGTCAATGGAGGTATGATTGGTACTCCGGAAATGACAATCCAACTGTTCAATTCGAACGAGTGGTCTGTCCTGCTGAAATTATTGCCAAGAGTGGATGCCAAAGAACGGATGAGTAGATGATTGTTTCTGTTATTATTATTATTATTATTATTATTATTATTATTATTATTATTATTATTATTATTATTATTATTATTATTATTATTATTATTATTATTATTATTATTATTGTGTATATTATCATTTTATAGATTTCTTAGAATGAACACCATAAATTCTTTAATACCCTATTAAGAAATATGCAAATGCATAAGAAATGGTTCCAATTTGTTTAATCGTGTAACCAAAAAAATTCCTAAGAAGTCAATCAGCCTTAAAGGGGAAATTTCTCTTGGTGACGATTGAGACATTCATAAATTCTCCATTAGAGCGTCAACTGATTGAAGATATCCATAATTTGCAATCACCGTGCGATCCTTGTCAACTGGCAGCCCGGGGAGAAATATGGATAACACAATATTGGTGATAGAACGTTTCTCCCTCTTTGATTTAGTAAACGATATTCGAAATAAAGAAATGTTGCTATGGCTAGCGAATCACAATAAAATTTTCACCCGGTGAGTCACCAATAGCTCCCCTTGATAATGGCTTTATCTATCACCGATATACTAGAGTTTGAGCGCTCCCTTTTCTCGAACTCTTGAGAGATCTACGGAATGAAAACCATAATATAGAATCTGCCGAATTAATTGGCTTGATAGAAGAGGTGATACATCAAGCCCTACAGGAATATGAGGCTCTCTAGCTCGCTGCGACTGATGCCTATTTGCAAATAGTATTCTACAATAGTTATTTTTAGAAGCTACTTTTGTATTAAGATTTAAACAAATTTTTAGGTGAAACTAATTTGGTATAAGAGAAAAAAAAACTATCACTGGGCAAAGAGAACGACTAAAGGTAGGAGACGCAATAAAAAAAAAAAGAAGGACAAAAAAAATTTCAGAAATTATTCTGAAATTCATAACTCACTTAATGAGTAAGTGACATTTTTAGAAGTTGGGAATTCTGTAATGTCAAAGCGGATATGTGGAGTGCCAGTGAAGTTATCTGGCATAGACCAAGTAGAGTTGAATGACCAGAAATCATTAATATCACTGTCAATGTCAAAGTAAAAGATTTCACTAGTAAGGTTAACATTACCAGAAACGTTCATTTTCAAACCTGGCAAAGCTGCAATAGTGGAAACGTTATCATTTGGATAAACATCGAAACTAGAAACCAAGAAAGTGAACGGAGCATTGCCTTGTGATGAATCAGTAATATTTGGATAAGTGATATCCAAATAACCTTCACCAGCAACAGCGTGAATCCAAGGTTGAGTAGGATGTAAAGTGATGTAACCCATTCTACCTTCTCGGACATACCATTGAATAACAGCTGGGTTATAAGCAGAAGTAGAATCAGCTGGACCACCGATTTTATTTTCCATAATGGTTTCACCACCAACAGTAATGAGATCATTTGACCAAACACTGATGTTTCTTGGGTAAGTGTCAAATGGTGGAGAGAAAGCTTGTCTAGTGAAATAATGTTCCCCTGGGTAAGTTTTAAAAGATTCAAGAACATCATCAGCAATTAAAGGAGCAATTTGCGGCATACCTAAAGCAATCAAGTGAGAAAAACCGAAATCAGCAATGTGGAACATACCAGAGATTGGTCCTGGCATTGGAGCATATTCTCTACCAACCAAACCCCAAATGGTAGAAGCAGTAATAGCGAAGTATTGATTCATATCAAAACCGTAAGATCTGTCAAATGGACCAGCAAAGTTCTTTAAGTTAGCATTGTATAAATCTTTGGTTAGAGTCATTAGTTCACCGAACATTTCTTTAGCATAGGTTGGTAACGAAGAACCTGGAGCAGCGTATCTCAACCAAACACCAAGCGCAAACATATCAACACCGGTATATGTTGGAGAGTTAAATTCTGAGAAAGTATTGTGTTCTTCGAATAAATCATAGATCTGTTTACCCCAGGTTTCACCAGCTTGAGTCATATTTTTGTCGTTCAAGTAGTGACCAGCAAAAGATTGTAAGATACATCTCATCATCCATGGGTTGGAGTAAGCTGGATACAAGTTATCGTCATTCATACCACCAACACGGTACTGATCACCTCTAGCCAATAAGTACATCATTTGTTTCAAAGTATCAACGGTATCGTGAGATAATCTGTTTTCGTAATCGTTTAACAAAATGACAAACGCCGTACCGACGAAATCTCTCCAATTTGGATCCCAACTGTTGTAAGTGTTTGGTTCATAGACACCAGGTTGTGGGGTTGGTTCATCTGGACATTGTTGAATGTCACCATACCAGATTTTGGTGGGATCTTTGTATTGACCTCTATAAAGGTTAGCAATGATTCTTTCAGCTCTAGCGATATCACCATCACCATTTCTTGCAACCAATCCAACCGCATACCAAGCAGATTGACGGGAATCGTAACGACCTGGTAAAGTATTATCTGCAGTAATAAGATACCCAACGGTTTCATCCCAGAACCCATCTTGCCATTCCAAAGAGGTGTTGAATAAATCTTGAGCGAATTCACTCATTTGATATTTGCCAGTGGGAGCAGCATTGATTTTAGTAGCAGAGAATAAGAACGCCAAAAAGCTTAATAAAACAGTTAATCCAAGCATTTTATTTTGAGTTTTTGGATGTAATTGATTTGAGGAAAATGAGAAATTGGACAATTGCTTGCCAATTTATAATTGGAAGCACGCTCTTGATTATTTATTGAATTACATCATGATAGGAAAGATTAAGACATCGTTACCCCATAATAAATTTACTGATAATGAAATCAAGTATCTAATTAATTGGCCCTCCCCTATTGATAGGATAAACAACAGAGGGTGCGTTTTTCCAGAGATGATGAAATAGGAAAAATAAAAAAATTGCAACATTAAGAACAATATACACTCTAGGTAAAAAATATATCTACTTTTGCTCCTCGATGCAAATTGATGCGAGGTTCGCACGTTGTGCATGCCGTAAACAGCGTTGCTGTGCGTCGATGAACGTTCAGTCTAATGCAAAACTTTCGCAAAATAAGCGAGTGAGTGAGGAATATCACCAATGTTACATTATCTAAATCCGAAATAGGAGTCAAAGGCAACACAAATAGACAATACAATCTTATCTATTACCACATCTTTTGAGTTGTACGACATCAACTGAGGATTGCTTCAGTTATTGTCAATAATATACATGCATTGGTCTATATCTCATAATTATGCTGTCTTTTGTGTCTTTTGTCTATATGTAATAATTGTACTGTTTTCTGTTTTCGTTGCTGTGAGTTAAAGAAGAGGGAATAACGTTAGGTTTGAAAACCTGCTTGTTGTGATGCACATGATGAGGAAAATATCCAACTTCAACCGGCGGCAAATAATAATTGTCATCAACTTTGAAATACTGATAACTGGAATCATCTTTATCGTTTTCTTTAGATGATTCTTCAATCATCGGTAAAACTTCCGGTTCATCTGAAGTAGCACGACTTTTCACAGCCGCCAGATTTTTAACTTCCAATTTAGGCTTTTGATCCAACAAGTTTTTAGCAGCCAACTTCGGCTTTTTAGCCAAAGGAATGTCTGCTGACTCACCATTGGAATTGTGGAGGGGGAGGTCACTTTTAGGTCTTGCGAGCACTTTCTTAACCTTCCCAATTAGCACATCTCCTTTACTCGAATAAAAACTTGGGTTCCGTCCCCTCACTATGATAGGTTGCGATTCAAATGATTTTGTAGATGCAACATTGCCCTGATTGTCAATCAACTCCACCATAATGATAATGACATAAAACTTGTTGGCAGCATCATGACGATTGTTTGCAGTAGCTGATTTGAACCGTATTTGATCCCATATAATATCCAATCTATTGTTTTTGTTGTTCTTGCTGATTGTTATCAAATCATCATAAGTGAATGCAACACTTGATTTGTTTAATTGAACACCGCCAGTGCTAGATTTCAGAGATAGCTTTGTCTCACTATCTGGTTTATGCATGATAAAATCTTCAGTGTCTTTGATTATTGAAAGTTCATTGCTGTTGTCCCGTTTCCTTAGAGTGGTAAATAATTTTATTCTAATCTCTTTGAATTCAACATTCTTATCTAATGATTTTATAAACAATTGACAACTATCGTTAATTTTCTTAAAATCAAAATTTATTGAGAATGAGATTGAAATAGAATTTCTCCGATAACAGAAAAGTTGAGTAGGCAGTGAATCATCTACTTTTTCTTTTTGCTCGAAGAATTTTTTGAAGGTTTCTGGATTGATATATATTCTCCCACCTAACAGTCCATCAAATTCCAAGTCAATATTTTCGTTATTCCCATTTTCAATAGAAAATGAATCATCTTTATTTAGATCTTTAAATGATAATACTGTGTTTGATATCGTTTGCATTGTCATCATATTCTCTTGCTTGAGGGTGGGTCGACCTGTCTTTTTCATATTAGATTCAATCTCGCTTGGTTCGCTTGTAGGTCTATTTGCATCATCTCCTTGGCTATTGGTTTCAGAATTTCGTGCACCATTCATTACGTCCTTATCGCATTTTTTATTGCCAACTGAATTTTGAATCAATACATTATTATCATTATCACTA
Source organism: Saccharomycopsis sp. KB-2023a (assembly GCA_030450195.1). Classification (NCBI taxonomy): domain Eukaryota; kingdom Fungi; phylum Ascomycota; class Saccharomycetes; order Ascoideales; family Saccharomycopsidaceae; genus Saccharomycopsis; species Saccharomycopsis sp. KB-2023a. The sequence goes on along the minus strand of JASJSC010000045.1, from coordinate 17,440 downwards.
TTATTGATTTCATTAGCGTTATTGTTATTATCACCGTTATTAATATCACTGTTATTATCGTTGCTGTCATTACTATATTCCTGCTCATCCATTAACATCCCCACTTGAGAATTCTCCCGATTAATTGATGGATAACACAAATCATTGAAATCAAGAAAGTTTGAGGCGAAAGTAGTTTCCAAAGGTAAGTATCTAGCGTAGGTTGCATTCAGATATAAAATAACAGGATTTTCATTGAGATCAATATTGTTCATGTAGTCCATCTCTGACTGAAGTAGCTCTGATGATATTATTTTCTGAGAGTCACTCCTCTTGGAATTGATTACTCGAGTATTTTGAAGCTCCTGCAAGAACAAAGACGCAAATTCATCATCTATGCTGTTGTCACTAATGTTAATGTTCATCTTTAAACTGGAATTAAAAAATATTGTAAAAAGAGAGAACAATTAAAAAAAATAGAAAATTCATACTACGGAGAAACAACTCATGGGTGCCCTCGATATTATTTTGCTTTTCTTACCGGTACATCCCAACATAAACCGCATCGCTTATCAACATGCAGACCAAACAGGTTAAGGCACTGACTGGCCTTGGCTCACTATAATATTTACTATAAAGTTGAGGTATTCTATTTTATTAAAAAGTCTATAAAGAAATACTTAATGTTAACATAAATCCATTTTCTTTTGATTGACATAGGCGGCAATGCTGGCTCCATATATGCTACTATCTTTTATGAAATTAAATGAAATTTTAGGCAAGCTATGATTCTTAGTTTCAAAATCCAATATTTCAAGAACTTTTTCTTTGTAGCCTGGAAAATGCTGAAGCATTGAGCCAACCACTGATATATCAACGGTAGGAGCGCCGGCAAACCCAGTCACTTGAATCAAGGCAATGATATAAGATGCCAAAATGATAGAAGCACGGTAAATAATCACTTCCGTAATTATTTTCAAATTAGTCAAATCTTCGAGTTTCAAATATTCAGCTGGAAAAACCTCATTCAAAAATTTCCTGAAACTTTCGAGAGTTTCACATTGATATAATTTTGACAAAAATTCCGCAGACAATGAATACTTCTCCTCAAGACCTTGAGGTAAAATTCTATCAAATATTTTGAAACCATCAGTTATATATTTTTCAATAGTTAATCGAACTATTTCCGGAATATATCTACCAGAGGTTATTAATTCCAAAGGTTGGAATAACCCATAAGCTTCAGTAGTTAAATGCGGAGGTTTAGTTGATTCATTCTCCATCACACTCCAAAGGTTATCCAATTTTTTATCAACACCAGTAACATATTCCTGCAAATGAGAACCCAAAAATGATGCTTCAGAGTTAAGCAAAAATTTCAGGTCATTTGAAGTTCCTGGAAGAATACTTCTTTTTGTATCATTTAATAAAGAAGAATCAATTAAAAAACAAGAATTAACACCAGTCCCTTGAACCAATCCCAATTTGGAATTCTTGAAATATGATCCAGCAATAAAAACCGACGTAGAATCGTTAACAATAGAGTAAACTGCAACCGGGATATTAGCTTCAGCAAAAGTAGTTTCAAAAATGTCTTTCAAATCTTTCTCTTTAAATTCATCACTAACGGAAAAACCTTTACCTAAATGAGAAATTCTTCCTTTGTTTGCAGATTGATCCTGAACTATTGGGAAACTCCAAGTAATACCCAATTTCACTTTGCCTTCGGAATTTTTCAATGATTCTATTATATCTGAACCGATAACATTTCTAAACTTTTCTGCAGCCCATCGGAAAAACTTAGAATCCAAATGCTTATTCTGATCATCAATCAACCAGGATTTATTTTTGATACATTCAGCTTGATGGTTGCCAAGAAATTTCACCGCAGATACCCGTAAAGTAGAACCACCGATATCGACAACCGCATACGATCCTTCAGCTTGATCATCTTCATCGCAAACAACATTAAAACAAGGAAGCATGCAATTATTAGACTTGAAAATTGATTCGAGAATACTTTTAATAAACCCATCTGTTATATGATCAAAGTCATTTTTCAATTCATTCACATTGAAATATGAAGTAAGTGATTGAACAATATCGTCATCGTCTTGATTCAGATCTTGAGTAGTATCTGAAGAATCGCTGATTGCTCGAGTAGAAACAACAACGGTTCCTTGCTTTAATATTTTAGTTTCAAGGGTACTTTCAACACACACATGGGTTTGAGAGCCCATATCTGATGATGAGTTTATAAGCCTTGAAAGGAATCTTTTTATCGCGTTTTTCGAAGGAATTTTGTATTTGATAAAATAAAGAAAAAATCTTTTAAAAAGAAAAGAAAATATTGAAAAGAACTTTGAAATATTTCAATCAAGCAATTAAATTGAAGACTAATGGTTTATGAAAAATGAGTGTATGATATTATTGCTTATGTTACTAAAATTAGCATTGCTGTAAGCCGTGGAAAAAAAATGTAACAATCAGAACAGCAATTAATACTAATAATAAGAGAACCTATGGAAAAGAAGATATTCTGAATCAAGACATGATATTAAATTGGCAGAACTTCTAAAGTCTGCCAAAAGTGTGTAACATTGAAATAATTATGGTAAAATTTTTAATGGCCATTGATGGTGTGTGCAACATAAAAAATGCTTGGTGCCGAAGAAATAATTAAATTTACTGTAACATCGGAGCATCTAAATAAATAAAGTGATTACGTAAGATATTAGGAAATGCCATTAATTAGTGAATACACACACACTAATGCAAGGCCGGAAAAATTAACAGCAAATCCAACAAAACAAAACCCGTCGGCTTTTACGATGATTTACTTGGGAAATATTCAAAATAGAAAAATCATTTTGAAATAATTTTTAAATTTAAATTTTCTGTTCTTCTTTCAACAACAACAATAATAACAATATGTCTAGAACTTTGGATATCGATGTTTACAGAGGATTAAACATCCTTGAGATGGAAAACACTGAATCGTGCGATGCTTCATTTTTTGACCATGCCAGTTACGATGAGATGAGAATGAACTACGCTGATACGATATTCCCATGTTTCTCATTCATTAGCGGAATGATTTTAAAGAAAGATGGTGTTGTTCCTATTAGGAAAAGCATGCAATTGATTGGCTTGGGGATGGCTTTCAATTCAGTGCCAATGATTCTTGAGAATGAAAAATTTAGACCATTAGGGGTTTTGCAAAGACATGGGTTAAGTTCAATCATTTTGAATAACTTGGTTCCTACAAATTTCAGAAATTCTCTTGGATTTCCTATATTAATGACTGGGTTATGGTTTATTGTATCAGTTGGACACGCTAACGATAGAGCAAAACCATTTGCTGCCCAAGAACTTACTGCTCAACAAAAGATCGATTATCCATTTTTTGGTGGTCGTACTTATCATGAGAATTTCGATCCAGAAGGATTACTTGGCGCCTTAATGACATCAGTAACAATCTGGAGCGGCTATTGGTTTATGCAACAAAACTTTTCAGATTTACATAGTTTATTAGTTGGGGCTGGGTTTCTTGGAACTGGTCATTTACTTAGTAAAGTGTTTCCAAATTATTTTCCAATTTCCAAGCCATTATGGACGCCTGCATTTGTTTTAACTTCTAACGGGTGGAGTATATTGAAATACTTGGCAGTTAAAACTTCAATTCCTTACTTGCCATTAGCCGTAAAGAATCTTTTGGCTGTTGTTGGTAAACAATCAATGGAAGTTTATTTCTTGGGAGAAATCTTGTTGTTGGCATTGAAATATGAATTTAGCGAAAATCAATCCATTTGGAAAATAATTGAATCAAGCCTCAACAAGTTATTCAGTTCGAAGATTACGACGACAATTCTCACTTTAGCATTTGATGCATCATTAGTTGGATTTGCTTATTGGTGTAATGTTAATGGATTAAAGATTAGATTCTTTTAGGTAGACAGTTATCAATAGATACATAGATTGCGAAATTGAACATATGATTGTTTTTTATTTTATGTCATTGTAACTCTGGCTTTTATCTAGTTTATTTTACTTTATTGATTAGCCATCAAATTATGAAGTAAATCAAAACTGATGAAGCAATTAAAACAACTAGGAAGTAAATAAATATTTCTTGAGTTGCAATCACCATAAGATTTTCATTATCTCCGGAATATTTTCCGTTTTCAGAGGACCGGGGGATCACCCGCCCCCAACTAAAATCTCTTATCGCGCATTTGATAAGATTTTTCAACGTTGAATCTGTCAATCCAAAAAAATGGAGGGTGGGTAAAAGTTTTGTGATGTTGCATTTTTATCGGGTGAGTAATTAACAGTTTTGGCAATCAAGATTTCTGGTTAGCTAAGCTATTTTCGTCTAACTCTTATTCATGCGCAAGATGCTATCGATTTGCAGGGGCTTTTGAAATAAAAAAATACATTTATATAAATCATCACTATCACCTCCACTTTTCAGAAAAAAATCTATCATTTATATCGAAATCATTAACACCTTAATTCCACACATTCATAATGTCCGATATCACTAAAGAAAAACATCAAGATGATATTGAAGTTGAAATTGAACAAACCTACTTTGATTCCCAAAAGCTTGCCCAAGCTGAAAAAGACATTGGTGTCTTGGAAGCTATTAGATTATACCCAAAAGAAGTGTTCTGGTGTTGTGTTTTCTGCTTAGGGGTTGTCATGTCTGGTTACGACTCCCAAATTATCTCATCATTTTATGCATTACCAGCTTTCCAAAAAAGATTTGGGGTTTTATCTGATGGTAGTTATCAAATTACTGCTGCATGGCAAACTGCCCTTGGTATGGGTTCTCCAATTGGTCAAGTTATTGGTACTTTAGGGGTTGCATGGCCATTAGAATGGTTTGGAAGAAAGAAGACTTATATGGTTGTTAACATTGGTTGTTTAGGTTTAATTTTCATGCAATTTTTCGCACCATCTTTAGGAGTTTTAACAGCTGGTGAAATCTTAGCTGGTATCTTATGGGGTTGCATGGTCTTGATTGGTCCTCTTTACGCTTCTGAAGTTGCTCAAATTAAATTGCGTGGAATGTTGACTGCTATGAGTAACTTAAGTTTTGTCATTGGTCAATTTATTGCTAATGGTGTTTCTGATGGGTTTTCTCAAAATCAATCTGAATGGGCTTATAAAGTTCCATTTGCTATTCAATGGTTCTGGCCTTTGCTTATTTTCGTATTGCTACCATTTGCTCCAGAATCCCCATATTGGTTAGTTCGTCAAAAGAAATACGAAGAAGCCAGAAAATCTATCAGACAGATCTCTTCTAAATCAGTTTCTGATGAAGTTGTTAATGAAAGATTACAACTAGTTATCAAAACCGACGAATTGGAACAAGAAATGGAACAAACTACTTCATACATGGATATTTTCAAAGGTGCAAACTTAAGAAGAACCGAAATCTGTACCGTCATTTATGTTATTCAAGTCTTATGTGGGGTTCCATTTGCTATGAACTATTCTACTTATTTCTTTGAACTTGCTGGTTTAGACACTAAGAAAGCTTTTGATTTATCTCTTGGTTCTACTGCCATTGGTTTTGTTGCCACTTGCTGCACTTGGGTTGTCTTAGCTTATGTTGGAAGAAGAATTTTCTACAACAGCGCCTTGGCCTTTACTACTATCTTGTTATGGATTATTGGCTTTTTGGATATACCAAAGAATTATACTAGTAGACCAGCGCTTGCTAACGCCCAAGCTGGTTTAATGTTGGTTTGGTCATTTGCTTATCAACTTGCTGCTGGTCCATTATGTTTTGTCATTAATGGTGAAGTTCCATCCACTAAATTGAGATCTAAAACTATTGCTTTCTCAACTGCTGTTCAAGCTATCTTCTTCATTGCTGCTACTGTTGCTTTACCATACATGTTAAACCCAGGCAATGGTAACTTACGTGGTAAGACTGGTTTGGTTTTTGCCGCTTTCTCTACTCTTTGTTTTGTCTGGTGTTACTTCAGATTACCAGAAACTGGTAACAGAAGTTTCGAAGAATTGGACATCATGTTTCACAGAAGAGTCCCAACCAGAAAATTCAAAGATTACGTTATTGAACCAGAAGCTGAACTTCACCGTGAAGCTAAATCTCCAGTTGATTCAGCTGCTTAAGCAATTTCATTCCATTAATTTTTTATATATATTTTAAGTAGAAATTATTTTTTGTCTTGTTTTAATTATTTAGTTAATACTACTATTCTATTTCGATATTTTGTTTATTCCTTCATCTTATAGCTTTGAAAAATCTTTGACTATATGCCGGTTCTCCATTCTAGTTGTCAACCAATCCCCTGCCTGCAAAACGATTTCCCCATATCCACTTTTCTTAAATTATTTCTCCACATACGGATCCATTAATTAATCCACATAAAATTGTATCCTCGGCTGGAGCAATCGGTATGTAGTGAGTATACAATTGGCGTAATCTTAAATCGTGCATACACTTGCAGTATCAACAAATATCGCAGCAAAAAATGTAACATGGAACATTGCAATGTAACATAATCACCAAAGTGCAGAATACATCTCTTGCTGGTAAACATAAAGGCAAAGGCAACTCTAATAAAGAAAACAATTTCCCTTAAAAGAATTTTTTTTTCTAATTAATAATTCAATTACCAAAGTTTCAAGAATGGCAATGATACAAGTTGTCGCTTACCAAAACAAAGATCAAGGTGCTGAATTCGTAGCTAATCACATTGCTGAAAAGATCAATGAATTTAAACCAACTGAATCAAAACCATTTGTCTTGGGATTGCCAACTGGGTCATCTCCTGAACCAGTTTATCAGCATTTGATTGAGTTGTATAACGAGAAAAAAGTGTCTTTTAAAAACGTTGTCACTTTCAACATGGATGAATACTGTGGTCTTGATCCATCGAATGATCAATCCTACCATTACTTCATGTACAGCAAATTCTTCAATCACATTGATATTCAAGATAAAAACATTCACATACTTGACGGATTGGCCAAAGACTATGAAAAAGAATGTCAACTTTATCAACAAGAAATCGCTAAATATGCTCCATTCCAGATATTCATGGGCGGTGTTGGTGCCAAGGGTCACATTGCGTTCAATGAAGTTGGATCTGCAAGAGATTCTAAAACCCGTAAAGTCGAACTTGAAGAATCTACTATCAAGGCTAACTCGAGATTTTTTAACAACGATCTTTCAAAAGTTCCTCGTTATGCTTTGAGTGTTGGGATTTCTACCGTGCTTGATAATTCTAAAGAAGTTATAACCTTGATATTTGGTAGTTCAAAAGCTCCAATTCTTAATAAAACTTTGAATTCACCAATAAGTTCAGAAATCCCAAGCACTTTTCTTAGGGAGCACAATAATTCATTAATAGTATGTGATTCTGATGCATGTGCAGAATTGCCAGAATCACAAGTTCACATTTCTAAATTATAAAACAAATAATCAATTTCGTGTATTAGCCACTAATATACAAAAAAAAAAAATCTTTATAAGTCATTATTTCTTAATCGCTGAGTAAAAATTGTAATATTTTTCAACAATTTTAAATCCATTATCGTGTAAGCTGCTGATTTGTTTCTCGTCAATGTCGGTAATAAAACACTCAGAACACTTTCCATATTGGCTTTTAGCATACATTAATGCAGTACAAATTAAACCCAATTTGAAAACTTCAGAAAGTGTAGTATATAGCGGATCGATAAAATGTCCAGTTATACAAGCAAATTCCCGTTCATCGTTTCTTCTTGATATATTATCTCTCGAGAATTCCAAAAACGGATAAAATTTGGAAAATCTAGATTTCCCATTGAAGACAATCAAGCTTCCAACCACTGATCTCCTCGTTGGTTCTAATGCAACGATAATATCCAAGTTCCCAGATCCATCAAGGTATTGTTTTTCAGCTGCACAATAATCTTTGTATAATTCTAGATAAATTTCATAATTGTTGTTTGCAAATTCATCCAGTTCATTAAACTCACCATAATCATCATAGTCATTGCAAACATTATCTTCGTTATCATTCAACTTTTGCCTTTTTGTCAATGCAAATATATCAGCAGGGTTTTTGCATATGTCAAACATGATCCCAACAACTTGAAGTTGACGAACCAAATTCTCAGAAACCTTCCAACTTAAAATATCATCAAGTTTCATTAAATATCTAATTCGTCTTCGAATAGTTCTATTCAACAATTTAGTCGAAAATATTTGGCCCAAATCTTCTGAAGTTGTTGCTTTTATACAATCAGCACTTGAGGGCTTTGATTGTTCATCCTTATTATCAACTAACAATGTACTGATACTTATTCTATCCGAATTATTAATGTTTAATGAAATTGATTTATCCGTCGATCGATGATAATGATTAGATGACTTCTCCCGCGATTTAGCAGCTAATGAATCGCCACTAAAATTCCAACCAAATGATTTAAAAAAATTTATAGCACAAGTGTTTTCTTCCGAGAAATTTAATAGCAAATCGTTAGTTATCGTGAGTTTTGGAAAATCACTCCCCAAATAAATTTTCTCACAATTAGATTCTTCAAAGAGATACTTGACTGTCTTTGAGTATAAATGATTACCAATGGCAATGTTTCGCTTATTTTTATCTACCAATAAAAACAAAATATTAGCAACATTAAAATCCCTGCTTTCCTGATAAACTTGATGAACCCAAGTAGAAGAAATTCCCAAAATAGTACTAGAACTAGTATTTCTAACCACAAAACTTCGATGATTTTCATTGTCAATGAAAAACCTTTTCAAACTAGTCAATGATTTATCCATAACTGAAAAATCCAAATAATTGTTATTTTTCAATAAATTCACCAAATTTTCCCAATCTCGTTTAAAATTGAAAATCTCCACTAACCAACTATGTTTACCTTGCTTTTTGTGACTATTTTCCGATGATCCATTGATAATTTTCTTGCTAGACAAAATCAACCCTGGAATTTTCCCAGTCGGTTTATAATCACCAAACAAAACTTTTGGAAGATGTGACAATGCATTAATGGTATAATCATAAGTACACATATAACCAGTAGGCGATCCACCGATATTAATATCATACAAGAAATCAATTGGAGAAGAAACACTGATAATAATCATTTGTCTATTAGTTCTTTGGGCAGAAACTCCATTCTTCTTAAATCTAAATGCCGGCGAGCTGCAAAGCATGGAAACATGTTTCGAAACCCCAACTTGATACAAATTCTTTGTCGTTTCTGCCGAAAAGAAAAGAATCACTTTTGATTTTAGTATCAATTCCTCATGGAATGATGTTAAACCATTTGAATTATAACTAGTATGAAATATTTTATAGCCAGGTCGGTATTGTGATAAAAGCCTACCCAATTCAATAAATACATCTTCACCGTAATTTAATTTCAATTTAATATCGGTGCCAATGTTATTTATGTGAGATTTGTTCCCATATTCATCAACAGTTTCATAAAGTGGTGATATTAGTGGGGTTAATAATAATATTGTATTTTCATTTTCAGTGTATTGAGTTAAAAATCTAGTTATTGGAAGTCCAGAATCTCTCACAACCGTTATTGATTTTTCATAAGCCAACTGTGAAAGCAATCTATGTTGATTCAAAATATCTTGAGTTAGAAATCCATTTTTTTCAATAAGTTCAGGCCAACTAGGTAATTGTTGTTGTAAATGATTGATTCTAGTCAACGACTTGCTTAAAATGTTTGGATCTATTAATTCATCACTAACCACTGATTTCAATGCATTGATTGCTTGTTCCTGAATTTTAAAATTACTACACAACATTATTAAATCACAACCAACAGAAAATGCTGAGATGCAACCTTGAACAACACCAAAAGTTCTATCTAATGCTTCCAATAATAAGCATTCACTGATGACAATACCATTAAATTGCAAATTCTCTCGTAATATATTAGTAACAATAGTAGGACTCAAGCAAGCATGTAAATCGTTATTATTAACACTTGGAACCGCACAGCCACCAACTAATATACTATCTAGTAATCCTTCTTTGATCAATTCTTTATAAGGAACAAGATTGAAATCCATCAATTGATCCGCAGATTCAAAAATCATTGGAAGCTCAAAATTACTATTAACAGTAGCTGACCCATAACCGGGGAAATGTTTACCACAATTGAACATTTTCTCATCATGGAAAGCTTGAGCAGCAGCTCTACCAAATCTCAGCACCAAATTTAAATCATATCCATAAGATCTTACTCCAATCATCTGATGCAGCAAAGTGTTGGTTGCACTTTTCAAAATATCCAAAACTGGACCCAAATACATTGAAAATCCAATTGATTTTAACTCTTTAGCCATTGCTCGATAAACTTGATATACTAGTTCCTGTGATCCTGTAGCCCCCAATGACATTGCTCCAGGAAATTGAGTAATATAATTTTTATCAAAAAGAGCATTTAACATCCCGCCTTCTTCATCGATAACAAAGATAATTGGATGCTTATACCCAGATTGCATTGCTAGCATTTGTAAATCACGAATCAATTTCTTCGCTTGAGGAACATTGATGAAATTTCTTCCACTTAGTAGTATCGAACTCACACGATATTTTGTAACAAGAAGATGAACTTCCTCAGTGATATCGGTGCCTTCAAAACCCACCATAAACAACTTACCCACAGTATCCATTAATATATTATTCTTTTTATTGTTATTGTTATTATTATTATTGATTAAGTTTTCATTATTTCGATTACATTGAAAACCGGAATTAATTCCACCGCTACTCAAGTTAACCGAAGTTGATGATAATGCATTAGACCTGCTAGTTGACTGGCGCAGCATCATTCTTATCTGCAAGATAAAAAAAATTGCTAGACAAATGAAAAAACGCCGTCACTAGAATGCATAAAACGTTGAACACACCACCAAGAGTGATGAATTAACAATTAGTAATAAGCAAATAAGTGAGATCGAAGATTGACAGGCGGTGGGTTATCGTTAACTAATTGTATGGCGTGCGAATATAATTATTTCAAATTATGGATTCAATAGCGTAAATTTCTTCATTTTTTAATGTTGCAGTCCTTTGGAATTTCTTACCCGGGCTGAAATCGGTATGAAAGTTCCGGATAAATATATATACGAATATTTCTTGAAAACTTGTACAGATCAAATGATTAGGAAAATAATAAGAAATTATTATATAATTTAGGGATACTACTATCATTGCTATCATTGATTATTTGAATATTTTCACCATTCTGATTCCTACATTCATTTCATTGATTATTAATTTATCTCTATGCAGAATGTAAATTTTAATTTGTGGAAGAACTATGTAACATTGCAGGAACCCTAGTAAATAATAAAATGTAACAGTGGACCTCGTGGAATTGACTTCCCTAATGGGAAAACGTATACATACCTATATATAATCACAATAATCATCTAAAATCCAATCCTTTTTCTTTTTTTTTATGTATGGCACAAATTTTCATTCAAATAAGCATGGCCAACATAATACATTTCACGAACTGTTCATTAGCTGATAACGCTAGATTAACCGAAAAAGATTTATACATTGACACTGAGTCCGGAATTATTATTGATAAACCAATTGATTTAAGTTCCAAAAAAGTTGAAACTATAGATTTGCAAGGTTCAATCATATCTCCAGGTTTTATCGACATTCAAATTAATGGTTGCTTTGGTTTAGATTATTCTACCACTTTCAACAGCGAATCCCCAAAGGCAGAATTTGTTCAACAATATAACCAATCAATGGAGAAATTGCTCAAATATGGTGTAACTAGTATCTGTCCAACGGTTACTTCAAGTTTCTCAGATGTTTATAACGATGTCTTACTCATATTAGGCTTGAAGACTAGATCAACAACAAAAGCCGATTCTTTAGGCGTCCATATTGAAGGACCATTCATTTCTCCATTGAAAAAAGGTTGTCATCCACCTGAAACAATAACGAGTATGAAAGATGGTTACAAGTCATTAAAACAAAGATATGGAAATGATTTTGAAAAATACACCGCAATCTTAACTGCCGCTCCAGAAATTGAAGGCAGTTTAGATGTGATATCACAAATCACCAAAGAAAATAACATTGTTTTCTCTATTGGTCATACAATGGCTGATTTCCAAACTGCTTTACAAGCAGTTAAAAATGGCGCATCAATGATGACCCATCTTTATAACGCAATGCCTGCTTATACAGCTAGAAACCCAGGTGTCGTTGGATTAATATCTGCTACCAAAGATCAATTATCAAGTGAAAAAATACCCTACTATGGTTTAGTGTCTGATGGGGTTCATGTCCATCCCAGCGCTGTCAAAGCCGCCTATGAGGCTAATCCAGATAAAGCGATCCTTGTCACAGATGCGATGTATTTAATTGGTTTGGACGATGGTTTGCATACTAGAGGTAATCAAAAAATTGAAAAGAAGGGAAACTTGTTATTATTGGAAAACAGTCAAACGATAGCTGGCTCAGCAACCCATTTATTAGAGTGTGCCCATAATCTTATAAAATGGACTGGAATCCCAATTGAAAAAGCATTGGCTACTATCACTAACAATCCTGCTAATTCTTTACATCTTTCAAAGAGGAAAGGGTTTTTAAATCCAGGTTGTGATGCTGATATCAATATCTTAACTGAATCTGGCGAATTAAAAGCTGTCTATAAACTTGGTCAAAAAATTCATACCTCCTGATTGATATACCCCAAAAAATTAAATAATTTAGATTAATGAATACATTTTAATGATAGTAAGAATTTTCTTTACTTCATTAAATAATCTTGTTTGACCTGTTCATTAGAAAATCTTGACAAAAGCGCACATTGTAAATAAAAGAGAAAATTTGCTAATCGCCCTACATGGTGGTTCTATAAAAAACTTCATAAAACCCTTCAAATTTATTTTGTAGGCAAACAATTAGTGGATATTTGTGGCATGATATTATTTTCATTTAATTTAGACTTCAATGAATCTCTTGCTCTCCAATTAGAAATAGATTGAAAAATTAGGTTAGTAATGCTCAAACAAATTTACGCAATAGTTGAGAGAGTTGAAGGGATCTGACAGACTGATAATAAAAATCTTTTGAATTCTATACTAATCGATCACTTTTTGCCATAATCATTTGATGTATAGCTCTTGATTCCCAATCTAAAAATATAATACTCACGCCCAGCTTTCCATTCCATATTAAAAATTGTATAGACTTCTTCCAAGCGATCATTTCAGCGGCGGACAAACCTAACGCATTGCATATTTATCTGCAAAGACAATTATGGGAATCTTGTGCATTAACAAATATTCTTGGTCAGTGACTATTCTGAGGCCAAATCTCAGACTATAAATACAATGGCCCGAATACAATGCGGGGCTGAAATGATTTTTAGAATCTTCGTGATATTTTTTTTGTAAAATAAAAAAAATCTTTCTTTAAGGATATTTTGCATTATCTGCTCGGAGAATTGCATTAGCATGCAGTCTTGCTGTGATCCGAAGAATACAATGAACCAGAAATTGAACCACCAATGCTGTAACTGGACATCAATAAATTCATTGGAGTCAACGTTAACTTTTCATTTGATAGAAGAACTGTAATGAAGATTATTCCACCAAATGGTTTAGGCAAACGCAAAACACTTTCAAATGACCCTTCAAAGAATGAATATCCAGTGTTAACAATAACATCTAAAGTTTGAGCAAATTTGGTATCAAAATCTTTTTCGTTAGTAGCAACGTAATGGTCGGGACCTGACACTTTTTTCTTTGCTGTTAGGAGTTGAAATTGCGGTAACTTCGGCAAACTTCGACAAACATGGCTTTAGCAATTAAGATAGTCATATGACCAATACCACCAATACCAGAAGCACCAACTGTAGAGCTTTTGGTGACAACAGTACTCATCAATGGCTTAAAACCAGTAGCACAAAAAAGTAATAACGCGCATGAACGTTATCAAGAGCTTGCAGAATCTTGAGAGCAAATTTAGAGTTAAGTCTAACAAAGTTTGAGTAACCTGCTTGACTTGGACTATCAGTCTATTAGTATTAGTCTATTTATAAACCCCAAGGTGAGTAAAAAATTAGTTACGAATACATTTGCCACAAGAATAATATTGAGCATCAACACCAAGTCTGTCACCAACAGCAACATTTTTAACAACTTCACCACCAATTTTGTGACAAACAACTACTGGAGCGTATGACCTACCCAACCACCGGTAGTAGCATGAATATTAGAACCAGAGAAATTGCAAGCTGTTTCTCAAATAGAATTTGTTAAATGCGTTAATTGAGTTCCCTATTGTGTTTTATCCATATCTGTACTACGATACCATTGAACAACGAGGGCAAGTTCATAGACTCGCAAAAGGATTTTAAAAATTTTTCTACAATTTCATCTGGAGTGGAAATAGAAAGAATTGATGATATTAAAAATAAGATGCATATTATATTCTTTTGGAGATGTTTTTGTGGAATACAGCAATAGTAGGATGGTAGACGCCGAAGCGCGCAAGTTCAGTTGAAGTTGGTAAACCAATATAATGGATGAGTGACAAAGTAGTTTTGGAATCCAGCATAATGGATGTAAGCTAAACTGGCTGATTAATTGAAAGAATGGAAAGGAATGCAAAAAAATGAATAATGAATTTATTGTCAAGATAACTCGAAATCCAATGAATGATGCACTATATAGATAATGATCAATTGAGTCTATTTGATTGTGGTTTGATTTGTTGGGTCTTGAATGAGATAAAAAATTGTTATTCTTTTTCCAATTCGACTGTTACTGTTAATGCTGGGGGAAGAAGGTGAAGCAAAAAAACCAAGGGTAATGGATGCAGATTTAAGTATATACTAAAAAGTAAAACAGATTCACGAATGTATTTCCTTAATTGGATTTAATCCGGACGTATTCCTTAATTTGATTGAATCCCGGATGTTTTACTTAATTGGATTAAATTGTATTGCTAATAAACCATGGGGCTATTCCTGTATAATCATGTACCCCAATGTGGAGTAGATGCTCTATGGAAAATAATAAACGACACACACCTGCACCCTGCTTTAAATTAATTTAGCAAATACCAACCAATATTATTATTTTTGTTATTGAATTTAGTTGCAGTCAAAAATTATAGTCGAATTTCCACCTAAAATGCAATAAAAAGCAAAAAAGTTAGTGATCAAGTATTCCCGGATGACGTAAGTCAAGCGGTGATTTTGGGGCCTGCATTTACCATGAGAGGGTAGAAAGCAGATTCAGAGAAATATTCATTTAATCATTCACATTCATTCTGATAATTTGAAGAGGGCCATTTACGGAAATATTTTGTTACTTTCTTCTAAGCCTTCTCAGCTGTAGGCTACTTTCTTTTTTGTTTTACAATTGTTTGTGTGGTTGCTTTTCTATTACTTAATAGGAGCGCAGACATATCATAGGTTAGATTACAGAATGATATAGATTCCAAGAGACAAAATTAATTATTTCGAACCCCAAGCCTAGTCATTGAAGATGCATGAACACTGAGAACGCATATATTAAAATGGCTTTTTAATATTTTTTTACCCAATTGCTTAATATTTATTGAATTGATTTGCAATAGCTACGCCGGTCTTCAAATCAGGCCAGACAGATAAGTCGCCTCAGGTGGGGCCATCTGCATAAATCCTTCAGCGTCAGTTTTTTACGTAAAGTTGCGCATTAGGAGGAAAAATAGAAGTATACAAAGATTTATTTTATTAATAGATATATAATGTTATTTATTTACTTTGCTTTTGCGGCTAGCTTTCTAGGAACATAAGGGAATTTTTCTCTAAAATGGTTAGCAATATCTCTTCTATTGCAAACCCAAACGCCTTCCTTTTCACTGATATATTTCATGAAATTTCTCAAAGCATTAGTTCTCCCTGGTTTACCCAAGATTCTTGAATGCATTGGAATGTTCATGACCTTGCCTCCTTCTCTATACAACTGATCAAATTCTTGCTTTAAATAATCTTCATAAACGAAAGCACCAGGGAAACCAGGCCCTGGATCGGAAGCGACAAATTTATAATCATTTGTGACATAACAATATGGGATCATTAACATTCCTTCTTTTTCTCCATCTGATAAAATTTGTTCTTGTGGGAGATCTCTCCAGAATGGAACATCATCATTATAACAATCTGACTCCCAAAGTAATGGAATACCTAATTCTTGATGAGCTCTTGCAACTAAAGCTGGAGTTTTAATGTTACCCCTACCAATGTAAGCTCCTTGTGGCGCTTCCCCTGAAGCGTCTTTTAACATTAGAACAGCTTTCTTAATCATTTCAACTTGATCGTCATCATTCAATTCTCCCCAATTAACCCAACGCAAACCGTGGTTAGCAATTTCGTGACCCTCTCTGACGCACGCCTTCGCAAAATCTGTGTTTTTAGCGAATGCCTGTGCAACGGCATACAATGTCATTGGATAATTGAATTCTTTGAATAATCGAAGCAATCTCCAACAACCAACTCGAGACCCGTACTCAAATTCACTTTCACTCATCAAATGACGACCATTGATTCTCTCACTGGTAACCCCTCCTTTCTCCCAAATATAAGCTTCTGATCGATCAACACCGTGGAGAATATTATGTTCAGCTCCTTCTTCATAATTTAGGATAAAAGAAACAGCAATTCTGGCACCATTAGGCCATTGAGGATCAAATGATTCTTCGCCGTAACCAACCAAATCTCTTGGTGGTTCGTATTCTGGCAATTTACCTGGCACGTAATTGAGAGTATCCATAACAAAAAAAGAAATATATTTAAAAAATTAATATTGTTAGAAAATACCACTATTTCCATCCAATTTGTTGTTTAATTGCTGATATATAAATACTTTCAGTCAATCACTATTGATAATTCACTTCCAAGGGTGACTGTGTGATAAGAAATCACTAAATTTTCGCCAACTTTAACTTTATCGTGCATTCGGAACTGCTCCTGTTCAAATTATTCGGAGGCGCTCCGAAAAAACACGGAATAATTCCTTGAAACTTTAAAACTCCAAGGGAAAAAAAATTAGAAAAAAAAACTTCGATAAGAAAAAACAAAAAAGACAACGAGAACTAACGTATAATTTAAAAGAACGTAGAATTTCCAAATGAAAGTGGGACTTGACAATTATTACCAATTACTATTTTATTGACAATGTCAGTTTTCACATTTTCTGCGAAGGAAGATAATCCAGTTACCTCCGGTGATGTTATTTCCATAGGTCAAGAATTTGGTGTTGTAATCCAGACATTAACATAGTTGCATTTACCATAGTTGTCCTTTTATTATTCTTATTTACTTAAGAGGAAAACCTCTACATTATATATTCATCAACAGAGTCATTCTTAATAGAGTCATTCTTAATAGAGTCATTCTCAATAGAGTCATTCTTAATGAGTCATTC
>JASJSC010000044.1:0-116938 GCA_030450195.1 Saccharomycopsis sp. KB-2023a | reverse complement strand
ATTTTGCTTCGTCTGCCTTTGGGTTGTTTTTGTTTTAGTTTTTAATAATATTCATTTTCGATTTCTATCTCTCTTGTAATCCCTGCGTAGCTTCATGAAATTCTCGATAATATAGTTTTTAAATCAACAATTTTGTGCACTAAGTGAGAAATGGTCATTTCCGCATCTTTCAGACGATTGAGAATTGGATTATTTAGTTGCGGGTATTAATTTGAAAGCAAACAATAAACAGAGATATCACCTGGAAATTTAACTATTTCGCTATAGCAAGTGTTTTTATTATCGAAGATATAAAAATCGTTCGTATAAACATCGTAGGACCAATATTTGATTTTATCTAAAAATGAATCCAAGCACTTATTGATGGTATGCGATTATTGAACACATTGATGGTATGCGATTATTGAACACATAGATGGCGGAATACGGTAGTTCTGAAAAATAATACATTTCCAAGTTCAACAGAAAATCTTCCAGTTTGAATAAATAACAAACATCTCAGCAAGTTAAAGTGTTCACTTCTCTCAAATATGACCATTAGACCAAATGAATTTCAATTTAGCTAAAAATCGCATTCTGTGCGAAGTTAATGCAACTTAAAGGATACATACTAAGCAGGTAATACTGATAACTATATATATTGGAAAGATTTTCCTCTCAGAGAGTAAAAATGAATAAAAAGACTAATTTTTTATAAGCGGAATAAAAGCGTAGTGCACAATGGTAATTCAACTATACTAGTGTACGGATTATAATAGAGGCCTCGTGAATCGGCTTATTATGTTTCTGCATTTCTTTCTCTTCGAAAAATAATTTAGAACAATTTCCTTACGAACATTTGTAGGACTTATTACCTAAATATCTTTGAATATGTATTTATTATCCCGGATCGTTTTGGTAACACTGCCACAATTACCATATGAACAATTAAACTTCCTATCTTCCTTGGTGAAAAATTTATCCACGTAACCCCATGAGAATATTGATTTAATTTAATTTATCGTTTTATTGGCATTTGACAAAGTCAAAGCCAAGTTTTGATTTTAATTTCGATTTGGTGATATTACTATCGAATATGAATTAAATAAGGCCATGGCTCTTCCTGGTCTTTTGCGAGCAACAATTTCAATTTCATTATTACTATTCATGCTACTGTTGCCACAACAATCGTCAAGTTCACCATTACTTGGTAAAATCTTTGTCATTATTTTATTTTTCATCTGATGGCGATATTTTGTCTCGATTAATAAGTGAGCCTCCCAAAACTTCTTTTTCCTTTTCTTCTTCCTCTCAATTCAAATTCGCTCCCGCCAGTGTCATCTAAAGTTTCACCATCATTTCATTCTTTGTAACTTATGTTTCCTCTTATCTCTCTTATTAATCTTTTGCTGACAGATAGTTTAATATTGTTGTCATTACTATCAAAGTAATTATCACTGTAACTATTACTATCATTATCATTATCAGTCGCCATTGCCCCTTGATTATTTTTGAGTGTTTCAAGTACTTGGTCATGATTTAGCGGCGATAGCCTCGTGGAT
The DNA here is from genome assembly GCA_030450195.1 of Saccharomycopsis sp. KB-2023a. Taxonomy (NCBI): domain Eukaryota; kingdom Fungi; phylum Ascomycota; class Saccharomycetes; order Ascoideales; family Saccharomycopsidaceae; genus Saccharomycopsis; species Saccharomycopsis sp. KB-2023a. The sequence continues at coordinate 115,397 of JASJSC010000044.1, read as the reverse complement.
CTCTAAGACCCGTGAATCATGACCGTGCTTTCGCGGGGAATTAACTGGTTCAGTCAGATCAAGTAAACCAGGAGTGTTCATCTTTGCCTGATTATCCTAAGTCCAGTAGTGCAGTTTTTTATAGATAAACTGTCTAACAAAAAAAAGCAACACGTGCGTCATCATGCATTGTGCCAAATAATTAAGATTAACGTTAGGGAACCCTGAATAAACCTAACTTGCACCGCTTCGCGTTAAGCGATAGTGGAGTGAAAATATTTATACCTATATTAATACTATTTGATAAATTATCACTTGTATCGCCAGCGATGACTCCGTTGGCGAGCACACCAAAACCTGAACCAGTAATACCTACCGATGAATTTCTAAATTCCAAAGAACGGAAAGAATTGCCTGATGAGTTGCCAATAGTGAAATGTATTGCTCGGGCAAGAATTCCAACTACGAATGGACAAGAAATTTTCTTACATTTTTATTTTCAAATAGAGGTACAAAATTGTTTGCTCTACTCCAGGTTTTTTTGCTTTCCTTTATACTGTAGAATTGTTTCATAAACAATAACAAAGAATCCGTCTATCAATGTTAATATTTGCATTTATATCCGCCTATTGCAAAAAAATTTTTTTTTCACCAGAAGATCAGATACTCTTGCGCTCAAGAACTCACAAAAAAATTATTCTTAAAGTAAAGTTAATGATGACAACGAATAAGACATGCATCATGACGCAGCCATAGCACATTGTCCATCCAAATGGGTTCATTTGGTAAAACCAACACCAATTACAAACTGATTCATTTCACTAATCATAGTGAATAAAGAATGGATATCGCTGTGATGTCAACAGGAGGTGCATCTTCCAATCAGGAAAAAAGGGCGGGTGGTATCATAAAATGAAAATTCTAAGTTTAGAAAGCAAGTTTCCATAGTGTTTAAATATGATGGTAAGTACCAATAAAATAAACGTTCAAATGGATTTTATCATAGAGTTTTGCAGTGTGATCCCAATCGTTCGCACGAGAAGTCTATGAGTTAATAGGGACCTCAATTCTTGCGGTATTGAAGTTTCATTTTGGAACGGTGCCATTCTGCCAATGAAGTGTCATGAACGAATGCTTTCTCCATGAGATTCAATAAAACTTGTGCAACAAATCTCATGGGATAATGAAGGTCTAAAATTCAATTAATGAATTTTTCGAGAAAATACAAAGATTCCATATTATCTTAATCAATTCTTGTAATCGCAGAATGTTTGACATAGCGTAAAGTGGGTAATAATCAATGAACTGGAATCATGTCGGACCTAGCAAATCGGAGGATAACTTCCATTTCAATAATCATAATTTCTTGGTTCAAGGGAGTGATTTGTGGTATTTACATAAAACATTAACTAATTTGACCAAGTTTGCTGTTTGCATCCTGCCTTCTATAAAAAGTTCATTTATATACCAGTATTTTGCTGTACATATACTATTTTGCTTATTTGAGAGAATTAATCAATCAGATTTGAAGTGAATAAAAGAGTTCCCAAAAATCTGGAGTTGACAATAAACATTGTGTAATGACAATTGAGAAATAGAATGATTTTCGATAGCATGGTTATAAGATGGTAATTCATTCATCGAAATTGTGGGTACCATGTTCCCCGTCAATAATTGCCATTATAGTTAACTGCTGTTCGACAAATTACTAGGCATTAAAAGCAGCATCTGATGAAATTTTTTACTTGGATCGTACAGTCCATCAAAGATATGTCGTTGCTACCTTTGATTAGCCAATATGCTTTATACTAGCTGAAACTACCATTAACAATCAGGATCAAAAGGTGAAGATTTTGATTTCATTTTCGGTAACAAAACCATCGCTGTCCCATTCAAAACCTTGATATACAGCTTGAACGGTTAAGCGGCTGGTAGTTCAGACAAATCTTCAGTCGATGTTTTGAACTCCGGCTCTAACATCCTCGGTGTCAGTTTCTTAAGATCTGCTTACGTTGCCCACAACATTGATGATTCTCGAATTGGCATTTCTCAAACAAGCAAAATATACTATCAATTGCAGAGTTATTCCAATTTGAAGATCAATATTTTAATATCATGGTAATTGATTTAACATTTATTTCTAGGCTAGTAATTTAGAGATGCCCCACTTTGTTTTTCGTTTTCTTTTTTTTAGTGCTTGTAACTTTTGCATAATTTTTTTGGATACGATTTAATGATACGTTTTTGATTGTAACATATATTCGATTGTGGTTTACAAATATTTAATTTAACACATTACATATATATATTTAAACTAGTTTTTATAGTACTCATTTGGAACAAGCTGAATAATCAATTGTCTTCCCAATTCTAATGGATGCAAGATTGAAAGCTTAATTTTCCCAGGTGTATCGTCAATAAGTGAGATATCCTTCCCGCTAATTACTTGTATTGGTTTTGGAATATTACCTGGGATACATGTCATACTATCTATCTTAAAAATCTCAATAATATTTTTACCAATAATGATTAAAAGATCATCCTGAAGTGCAACTTTAGAACATCGAAACGAAAATTGTAAGATACCATATCGAGATAATATACCATGCTTATTACATACAATTGCAAATTCATTGTACACTAGTAATAATTCATTGTTATCGTTAATCTTAAACAACCCCATTGGTTTACACGACGCCAAGTTTAATTTCCTTTTAATAATTTCGACATTGCCACTCTCTAATCTTTGCCCATTATTCTTGTCAACCAACATCGGTATAGGTTGAGGCCGAAGTATCGATAGTGACAAGATATCGAATTCCTTAGCAGCATGAATTGAAAAAGTGCTATTAAAAATTGTAACATTAAAACACTCAGTTTGGATATTAAATTTTCGATACTCTTCAAAATATTCAAACGAATTAGAAGAATCATCCAATTTCGGAATCATAACTTTGAAATGACAACCTGAAGATGAAACTTTCTGTTTTGAATAAAATAATAATGTAGAACCTTTCTGTTGTCCAACCTTGAAAAAACTGACATACTGTTTGGACAATTTTTGCCCAATTGTATTATTTCTAACTCCTTTGTAAACCCCAAATATTGAATCAAGTTTATAATATTGCAATATTCTATCTGCCAATACTACAAGTAAATTAAATTCTTCCAAAACTTTCAATTGGGTGACATTTCGTAATTCCAAAATTCGTTTCCAGTTTCTAATTTCACTAGAGTCACTTAAAAAAACTCCATAACCTAACCCGACAACGACATATTCTGAACCATTATAATTGAATGATTCAGCAGCTGCAACTTTACTGTACATTAGCGGTCGAGGTAATTGACCCGGGAATTGTTCATAAACTTCTCGCAATGCAAAATCCACTGGCGAATTTTCCGGGCAGACTGGTAACTTCTGAGGGATATCATCTCGATCATAAGCGAACGCCGCGTCAGATACAATACTCACACTAAATGGTTGATTTTTTCTTTCCAGTTCATAATGCTTGCTTTGTGCTTCTTTGATAGCATCCAACCATTCAGTTCTTTCATTCACTGAATTGGTATAAAATGTGTAAGAAGCCTCAGTGCCAATATGTCTTACTTTGAAAGGGTAAATTTCTGGATCTTGATTGTCATTTCCACCGTCATTCAAGGTACTTGAAGTCACACTATTTTGCGCAGTTCGTTGTGTTGTTCTTTGGGTTGCTAAATCAATTTCAACAAGCAAAAACTTCATTGAAATTGGTCTCTCAGTTACTCTGTATTTTTTTTGATTGGCCCCTTCCTTGACTTCATCAGTGATAAGTAAAAAATTATCCAATAATATAAGATGCGAATAAGAATTTAACCACATATCTCTCTTTTTAGAGACTTGACCTCGCTTAATAATTCTTCTATCCTGTGATTCCCACTCAAGATCTTCTTCAGTTCCACTTTTCCAAACTAACGAATTTGCTAAATTACTCAATGCTCTAGTTCGAACCGCATGCTCCTGCATTGTGTTAAATTTATCAATTAATTTTTTAACTGCTTTCAATGCTTTATCTAATCTCTTGTATTCAGGATCTGTTGGTGAAGTGTTCTTTTGAATTTCTCTCAAAGTAATGGGTAAATTCATTGTGGCCCCAAGAAACGACGGACCAAACAATCTACCATGATCCAAGCCAAACTTTGACACTCTAGAATCAGAATCCATTTTATTTATCCAGACAGCAAATCTAGATCCATACCGAATTTTTGTTTCATATTCTATGAGCTCTCGAACTCCAACCATTCTATCGACATACTTTAAATATGGAATATAAGCTTCATGAACCCATTTTGAGTATAAATCTGCAACACTGGAAATAAATTTACCTTGTTTAAGCTTAGCAATCAATGGCTCCAATAGAAATTTCTTATGGGTCTCAACAATTGGAACAACAGTCATGAATGCATCTTGATAGAATTTTTCTGTAGATGGAATTAGTGCTGGTTTTTGACTGAAAAAACTTTGCCCATAAACTTCAACAATGATTCTTCCATGATTTACAACTCTTTGTTCCCCTTTAATTAAATCAAACATGTGTGATTGTTTCTGCTGGGTAGCCTCATCAATTTCACTCAATTCTTCAGCAGTAATGTTCCAATGATCAACCCAACTATCTCCAATTTCAGTTTCTCCATTTGACTTCAAACCAGTTAGTTCAGTAATAACCCTTTTGGAAAGCACAGGTTCCATATGGGTGGGACTAAGTCGTCTAAAAGGTTCTCGAGGACAATGAAGTGCATAACAAGCATATTCTTTCATTATTATTTTATTTGAATTTGTCTTCCGATGATTGTACCTAGTTGAATAACATGATGACAATTGAGGCAACACTCCATTAATCGTTGCCAGTTCATTGAAAATCACATATCTATCTCTGCCAGATTCAGAAAATCCAGTACTGCCGACACCAGATCTTACGGCTGATGTTAAAGTTTCATAGTTAATACAATTATTTTTTTCAAATTCTTCAATAATAGTATCAACATTGTCTTCAATTAACGTATTACTTAGTTTTGAGTATCTATGATGAATTAGAGCAATTAATGACTTAATTAGCTCTTCTTTGGAGATCAGTGCCTCATGAAACCAGATCTTTAATAATTTGCACCAATCAAAAAGTTTGGATAGTGACCATAGGTCAGTGCATTGTTTCAATTGTGAATCTATTAAGGAACTGGAGGAGAAAGGAAGAGTGGGCAAGTCTAATGAAGGAACTGGCGGTAAAGGTAAATCCAAATGGCTTTCTTTCACTCCTTTTATCTTAGGCGATTTTTCAACAGGTTGCTCTTTAATGTTAGTCGGTGTGATTTTTGAGTACAGGACTTTTTTAAGAATATGCTTGTTTTCAACGATAACAGTTTTACTATCCCTCTTTTCAACAAACTTAGTAGTTTGTGCAACAGCATCAACCAGTTCAACCTTACTTCCCCAAGTTTCCTTTACCCCGGACTGAATGGCAATGCTTTCTCTATTATTTGATAATGGGGATCGATTATTATTGATTTCAATTGGATATTTCTTACTTTTTGGACTTTTTGGACTTTGCAGGCGTCCATTATAATGACTGACGCTTGGCGATAATGGAGAGCCAGAATTTTGTTCTTCCTTGAATACAAAATTTTCAGAATTTGGTGAATTTGCATGACTCAAACTTTGAGAACTTGAACTAATACTCGTTTGTTTTAATCTATCAGCCGTTATTTGTACAGATTCACTTTTATCTAATGAACTTGTGAGTGACAGAGGTGCTTTTCGAGGTCCCATTGGTCTTGAAACAGATTGCGAATAACTCAACTTATCTGGTTGTGAAGTTATATTTCGTGAATTAACAGTAGAAGCAGTAAATGTCTGAGAACGTCGATTCCCATATACTTGTTGTTGTTGGTATGATTGTCCACCAATTTGGTTATTTCTGCTATTTTCATCAGATTCCTGTATTTTACTACTAACGAAATCCATGACCTGATTGGTGTACTCCGACATTGCTTCAATGTTAGAATCCTCAAAAGGCATTGGTGGTTGGGTTGGGGCGGTCGTTTGATCTTCAAAAGTGGAATAGTCACCCTCGGCATAGGAATTCGCTGTTGCAACAGGTTTCATTGGATTTGACTCATAGTACGCATCAAGAATGTACAAATCATTATCATCTCCTCGATCGGAAGTATAATTAACCTGTTCGCCATAAAATTGACTCTCAGGACTGACGCTCTCCCAACTTGTTCGAGTAGGTTGTTGTGCAACTGGTGATTGAAAAGAACTTTGAAATTGAGGTGAACTGGGATTATCATTCTCATCAAAAAGTTGCGCATATAAGATATTTCTGCCACTCTCAGTACTTCCCCTCTGTTGATAACGATTAGAATATAAAGGAGGAAGAGGTGGTGGATTTTCCTGACTAAATCTTGCATGGGTTGACTGTTCCTGATATTGTTGTTGGTGCTGACGGACCAGTCGCTGTTGAGGATTTTGATAATAGCCATCTAAGGAAGATGTAGGCGAAAAGGTATTGTTGTTAGATCCAATAGGTTGTTGATGTAATTGACTGTTTGTCATATATTGTGAATAATTATTATATCCTTGTGAATAATTCATGCCAGTACTATTACCATTACTATTTACAAATTCTTCCTGATTTGGATTCGCATAATTATTACCGTAATTATTATTATTACTATTATTATTATTGTTATTGTTGTTGTTATTGACATAATTTTGATTTACAGAATCCTGTTTTGATTGTTGGTAATCTTGAATTGTTTGAAAGCCATTATAGTTAAAATGATTCTGATTATACTGAGGTGAGTTATGTGATCGATTATACGCGTTAAAATTATTATTATATGACATTCCAGGTTTGATTCAAAAGTTAAACTATATCATTAATATTTTCCAGTAGGATTGGTTTATTTATTTATTTATTTATTCAAATTGAATACACTGATACCCCAAGCAGTAATGTTTACACCATCAAAAATCTTTGTTACCCGGCAGATGCCGCTGATCGCCTCCGCGGACTCAAAACTCACACGAACTGTTATAGCGAAACCAAATTATTGAATATATATATCCCAAATAAAGCTTTTTCTTCTCTTTTTCATTATTTTTTTTTTTTTTTTTTGTTGAGCCATCCATTTCAATGTAAACTTGCTAAGCGTAGATTATAACCAGGGACGATTCACTGGCGAAGCGAGTAGAAACCCGTTTAAGTATCTTCCAATGAGAAGAAATATTCAATCGCGCTGAGCAATTGGTGAAAATAAGACTAATAATTCAGCTGCGAAACATGATTTATTGTAAAATCTCCCATTAGTGGGTAAATTGAAGGATATATCAAAAGCTTTTGAAATACTGAAGGAGATAATTCGACTTGCCCTGGGGCTTTGGAAAATTGCTTCAAGACGATCTACGAGTGATTATTATATATGATACAAATAAATTTATTTGCTTTTAACTAAAAAGGGACAAGTGAGATTAGATATAAAGATTGTTATTCATTAACTAAAAATTCATGATTATGCTTCTTTTACAATTAAAGTTAATTTAAACAGTTTCCAAGACAACATCTTTGAAACCACCAACTTTCTTACCTTTTTCTTCAGCAGAACCTTCACCGTGTAAAGCCAACAAAGAACCTAAATCGAATTTTGGTTGTTTTAATAATTTAACTTTTCTAATGTGAACGTTTTGTAATGGGAAAATAGATTGGGTGGATTTTTCAATTTCACGACCAATAACTTCTGGGATTAATTTAGAAGTTAATTGAGTCAAAGTCGCATTTTGAACTTCTTTGGTAATGATCTCAACAGCCTTCTTTCTAACAGCTCTAATTTGAGAAGATTGAGCATAAGTGGTTTTCTTAATTTGGTTTTGTTGTCTTCTGGTGAAACCAATCATAAATAATCTAACAACGTAATCATCAGCAGTTTTGACAGTAACGTTAGCTTCGATTAATGATTGCCATTTTCTAACCAATGATCTAATTTTGTCAGAGGTGAAATCCAAGCCGTGGAAGTTGGTCAATAAGTTTTTACCTTGAACTTCATCAACTCTCAATTTAACTTTTCTGAAAGAGTAATCTTCTTGACCTTGTAAGTCAGCTAATGAAACTTCAAACACACGTCCTTTTAATCCATCAGCAGCGTTTTTCAAACCAGTGGATTTGTTGATCAAAGTTTTACCAACATTTCTGTTTTCAAAAGTAGATGGAGCTTTGATATCAAACCATTCTTTTCTGGTGAATGGGTCAACAACTCTCTTCTTGATACCCTTCTTACCTTTGGACAATCTCTTATTTTTACCAACAGCCATATTGAAATGTAGTTAGATTTGGTCGTTCAATACTATATTACTATCTAAAAAGCTTTTTCAAAAATTTTCAGTAATAATAATTTTGATATTTTCATTTGAGAGCTGCAGTATAGTGGAAGGGAGAGTAGACCTAAATTAGAGAGGGTAATATGAAAAATTGATTTTTAATATCATGTGATTTACAGTGACTGGTTAGGTAAGACCTAAAAACCATCATGTGAGTTTGGTTTACTAATTTGGGAAGCCCTATTTAGGTTAGATCTCGTGACTGCAGTCACGATTCGCTGTTTTTTGGCACTGTCAAACGCCCGCCCCATTTAGAAATAATAGGAGTGGTTGGCTTTTAAAAAACAAAAATAAACAAACCCAATTAAACTGCAGAATTCAGGTACTTTTAGTTACTTTTATCTTGATAATAATTGATTGAGACCTTAGTAATATCAATTAATTTATTGGATAAAACGATCAGGTTAAGAAGGTGAATTATTTTTTTCAAGGTGGTTTATTAGATCTCTCTCCTTTTTTTTTTTTTTTTTTAATATTGAAAACGCAAGATTGTTTGTGTCAAGAAAATTAATATGTTGTTGCTTAGTACATTAAGATCATTAAAATTTGCAACTAGAGTATCTCGAGTTACATTGCCCTCAATTGCAAGCAATTCAAGGTCTCCAATTGAAAGAAATCAATGTTCAAATGTTAGATTTGCAACCAGTGTCTCAGCTCCAGCGAAGAACAAAATAGAATCTACAAAGAAAGCAACATCTAAGAAGACATCCTTGGATAAAAAGACAAAGAAAGTAGCAGCTAAGCGTAAAGCAGCAACCAAGAAGAAGGCAGCTAAAGCGAAAGCTGTTCCAAAGAAGAAGCCAGTTATAAAACTTGAAAAAGTCGAAGCCACTACTCCTAGAAGAGCATTCATTCGAGAAATTTGGAATGAATTAAAGAAAGAAAAGTTTACTAGTAAACTGCAATATGAACAATATATCAGAACTAAATTTAAAGAGTTGAGTGGAGAAGAAAGAAAAAAATTTAGTGATATTTCTAGAAAAGTAAACCGTTCATCGAAAGCTGCTGAGAAGAGATCGAAATTACCAGTAAACTATACTTCCTATGTTCTTTTTTTTAAAGATATGTTTAAGCAAGTCAATGAAGAATTTCCTGATGCTGATCTTGTGTCCAAGACTAAAACTATTGGTGAAAGATGGCGCGGTTTAAGTGAGGATGAAAAGAAAGTTTATGAAGACAGAGCAAGTGAATATTCCAAAGCCTATTACGAAAAGAAAGCAGAATTAGAAAAGACAACCCCCAAGAAGATTCCAACGGGAGCGTTTGCATATTACTTGAAATCCAACTATGCAGCTATCAGGCAAGAAAACCCTGGTGCCCAAGTTCAAGATGTTATGAAGGTTGCTGGAAAGAAATGGAAATCATTGAGTGAAACTTCAAAACAGCAATATTTTGATGAACTTAAAGCTGTCAGAGAAACAGAGGCGACAAGTGCTTAGAGTGGAACACTTTTTTTGATAAATGTACGCAACTTTGCTATTTTTTTTGTCACTCACATTAAAGCTGTCATATTAATTGGTAGTATTGAGTACTGCCATATATATTTGTTTGCTAATATAATGTAATTGAAGTCGAGTCGAAATTTTTTCCAGGAAAATTCGAAAGAAATAAAAATAAATGAAAAAAAAAAAAAAGAAAAAAAAGAAGAAAAAAAAGGAAAGAGTATTTATCGAACCTATACACTGTAAGGAATATGAAATGTAGGAAATAATGCTATGCTATCTATGTATTGTACTAAGTTGGGACATAAAACCCAATGAAACAGCCTTCTAGCATTCTCTCAGCGTTAACCCAAGCATGATACTTATTAAACAAAAGAGTCGCATCAATGCCTGCACCTTTCATTATCTCATCTACTCCACCTGGGTGAAACTTCAAATAAGGAGTAATATTATAGACTTTCCCCTTTAGAATCGTCCAACAATCTTCTCGTGATCGGTGCTTCTTCAACTCCTCTTTGGTAACCTTCATTGGGAAGTGCAGGGGATCAATATTTCTTAGATTTTTACCAGATGATTTTAGTGCTGCCCAATCCAATGGAGAATGGCCTGGTTCTAGTGCCACTTTCTTTCTAGCAATATGTCTCTGAGCCGCGATACTACCTGATTCTCGCTGGATTGAGTTCAATGCTGGGAATAAAGACGATGGAGGGCCAGATCTGGAGTCTGAACTCCTTTCAGTGTCTTCTGGCAGCACCAGCAGTAAAGACGGCGATGCCAGTAACAGTGAAACATTCGACTTTGAAACTTTACCATTTACTAGATTTTGCCATGACATGGTAGTTCGTGTTATGAACACAATCTTGAACTTTACGGGTGAAGTCTCACACCGATGAGCACTGAGCGTTCGGAAAGTGTCTAGCTGCAATTTGTTACGATCCCTGTTCTTTGTCGCAACTTAAAAAAAAATGTAAACATTGAATTGTTAGCCCTAATCAAATCATTAAACAACAACTAAAATTGAAAATGGATAGCAATCAGATACATCACCATCACCAACAGCAGCAGCAACAACAGCAATCTCAATCACAGTTATTACAGCAGCAACAGACACAAGGGCAAACTCAGAATAAAAATTCTGTAGCTTTGAAAGTTGGATTGATTGGTGATGCTCAAATTGGTAAGACTTCACTTATGGTGAAATACGTTGAAGGATTATTTGATGAAGATTATACGCAAACTTTGGGAGTGAATTTTATGGAGAAGACATTACGTATTAAGAATAATGAAATTACGTTTTCTGTGTGGGATTTAGGTGGCCAGAAGGAATTTATCAATATGTTACCATTGGTGTCTAGTGACGCAGTGGCGATATTGTTCATGTTCGATTTGACGAGGAAATCCACATTGAATTCGATTAAAGAATGGTATAGACAAGCTCGAGGTTTCAATAAAACCGCAATTCCATTTTTGATAGGTACCAAGTATGATATTTTCGTGGAGATGTCTCAAAAGGATCAACGAGAGATCACAGTGCAGGCGATGAAATTTGCTAATGCAATGAAGGCAAGTTTGATTTTCTGTTCAACGAGTCATTCAGTCAATGTGCAAAAAATATTCAAGATTATATTATCGAAAGCATTTGATTTGAAGTTGACTATACTGGAAATTAAAAGTGTAGGAGAACCAATTTTAATTTACAATGAACAAACGTTACAGAACTAAAATTCAGAAAAAAAAATAAAAAAGAAAAAGAAGAAAAAGAAAAAAAAATTATATTTTAATTATTATGTATATAATATAATTATCATTAATGACACAGATCCTTTCTAACCCAAAATTTTTTGGAAGACCCTTTCTTTTCGTAACGCGTTGATTACTTCATCTTCAGATAAAGTCAATTTCACTAATTTTGAATAATTTCCCTTGTTATCTTCGTGAACAACGAGACCAGCTTCTGCCAATTGATTAATTATATAATTAAGGCCGCCAATTTTATTAGAATTTGTATTGAAAAACAATTCGAATAAATTCTTATCCTTATTTAAGATAGTCTTGAAATTTTGGTCATCATCATTAATGAAATTTATGGTTATTATTCGATTCATTTCTTCAGCTAAATCGTTGACTTCACTTTCTGCAAATCCTGTAAATTTTTGTCGTCTTAATATCGAGCACAAAAAAATTTTCGCAATTATTGATAAATTCATAATATAGTAAGAAATTGGAGAATCAGTGGTCTCTCTCATTGCCTGATTCACTAAATTCATTGAAATTTCAAATTTGTCAGTTTTCTTCTTTGCTTTCTGGGACAGGTATTCCATTTCAGCTAATTCAACTGCTCTTCGAACAATTGCTAATCCTCTTCTTGCATCACCACTTGCTCTAGCCACTCTCATTGATGCTAAAGTTATAGCGTTTTTACTAAATTCGAAAATTTTTCCATCTTTATTATTCATGGATTCTAATCTGGTTTGAATAATTTTCACTAATTCAAAATCCTTATAACCGGCGAATGTCAATCTAGATAAACCTAATCGAGAGCTGATTTTGTTAGTCAAGGCACGTTCTGGCAAATCCATAGTATTTGCGATGGCAACAACAATCAATTTGGAATTCGCATAAGTTGGCCAATTGAGAAAATTGTAAATAATAGATTGATTATTTGTAATGATTTGGTCAATTTCATCTAGAACAACAACCAATGGAGCTCTGCCAGGATTGTCTGTTTTAAAATGATCCTCAAGAAGATTTTTCGTCGTCTTGGCTGAAACCCTTTTGCCACTAATTTTCTCCCAAAGGAGTTCATAGCACATATCAGGAGCAATCAATTTCAACCCATTTATTTCAATGAAATCAAAATAGTTAAGAGGTTCAAAATCTTCATCATCATCTTCGTCAATCTCACGGTCAACCTTTTCAGATTTGCGTTTATGTTTTTTGTGGCTTGTTAACTCTAGCCTCTTGGTCAATTGCGCAACAACTTTTCTAACAGTAGCTGTTTTCCCAGTTCCTGGAGTACCACTGATATAAATGCACCCACCAATTCCTGTCTGCACCAAATTTTCAATTGCTAAATACAATTGAGCGAATTGTTCTTCACGGCAAGGTAAAGACTCTAATAAGGTGGCAGTATGTAATTTCTCTTTCGCATTTTTAAACATAATTTCATTAACTGTAGATTTAACCGGTGATTTTGTTTTACTTCTACCTTTATCTTCAACTTGTAATTCAATCACTCTTGTTGGAATTCTCGGAGTGGTTTCACTAACTCTTGCACTGGACAGTACCACTTTATGTTTCTTCCTGGCAGTATTGGTTCTGCCTCTCATTGCTCTTCGTCTCTTATGTAACCTTTTGAGCACATAGTAATCTTCATCGTCTTCGTCGTCTTCATCTTCGTCATCATCAACAATGAAATCATCTGTTTCTTCATCAGAGAAAAGATCATCAAGCAGCTCATTTGCATCACTATCCTCTTCGTTTTCGTCATCACCATCATCATCATTATCATTATCATCCTCCTCATCCCCTATATAGTCCGCATTCCTGATCTTCGATCTAGCTGGCCTAGGTGTGGATTTTGGTGTAGAAGACTGCTTCTCGAAACGCGATCGTGAATTAGCTTTAGAAGTGGCCCTAGATTTTGAAGGAGTTGTTGGAATTGAGCTTGATTCTTTCTTTATTGATGGCAATTGACGATTTGATTTTTTCAGTGATGTGGGCGCTGAAGAATTAACTTTCCCTGATCGAGATTTCGGTTCTTCTTTAATAAGGGGCTTACTCTCATACAATACTGATTTCAATTGATCCATAAAGTCTTTCTCACTAACATTTAACTTCCTCACTAATTCATTCAAATCAAATGGTTCACTAACTTCTAAGTAATAAGTATCAGCCGCATAGTGACAAAAATAATCAGTACCATTCAACTTTTCCAGACTGTTCGCCACGGAAACTTTCCTCACAAAATGTTTCAAATACATTTTACTTTGCAGGGCAGTTAAGAAAAGCTCATTATCTTTAACTGTGTCTAACTTAAAAGTCTTGTCTTTATCGTCTAGTTCTGAAAGGTTCTTTTTATTAAAGAACCAGCAGGCAGCCATCTCAACGTAATCATCAGTGTTAAGAGCAATCTTAGTAATTACCCCTACTGAAGATTCTTCCTCGATGTAATCCTGGGTGCCATAGTTTGGATTGTATAAGATGAAATCACCAATGGCAAGTTTAAGGTTATCCACTGACCGTGTTAAAATTATCTTGAATGGATTTAGACCAACAGAAGAATCTCTGGTATTCCGGGTTCGTCGTGTCCGACGGCTATGTCTAGGGGTTTCTTCATCAGAAGAAATGGAAGCCGAGTCCTGGTAACTCCATCCCGCGAATTGTGCGGCGTCATGAGCCATAATGGGTGATGGGAATCTCTTTTAATTTTACTAGAAATATTAGAATGCCCTGTAAATGTCAGTAAAGGTTGCAGCTCAATCACTTTTTCCTTTTTTTTTTCTTTTTTACTAAACGCGCGCTGCGGACACTACAGTACAGTTTTATCTATCTATCAATATTTGTCTTTTTTTTTTTTTTAATGTTATTTATTTTTTTATATCTTATCAAGAATGAATAATAACTAAGCTAAAATTTGTTATTGGTTAATTCATTTTTTTATTTATTTTTATTTTTTTTAATTATTTTTGGTTCCGCCAGCGACCGATGGATATACAACAAGAACAAAAACTACATTACTAGATTTCTGTCTGAAATGGACAATATCAAATAATCCAATCCAACTAATTTAATTTAACATTGTCTTCAGAAGAAACATAAATGATTTTTGAGTGTTGATTGAATCCATTGAAGCTGGTGGTTGCTGCTAATGTGTATGCCCCCATGTCTCTAAAGAAAAGCCAATCGCCCACGTTAATTGGATAATTGATTGAAGTGGCCTTATCAAGGAAATCGGCGCTGTCACAAGTTTGACCCCAAATTGCAACTTGAAGTTTACCATTGTGACAATCATTCTTTGGGTCACTATCAACTTCCTCATGGTATCGAAAGGCACCGTTTTGTTGCAAGACTTTTGGAGTTGGAATATAATGGTCATTAATAACACAATTCATGTTAGCATAGATACCATCATTAATATAAATCATTGGTGGTTCATAATCTTCATCTTTATCTTTGTTATCATCATTGTGATGATTATTAGAAGTTTCAAAAGATCCTCTTCTACCAATAACATTAGCAGCTAAAGTGAAAGCAGTGGTTGCAAAATATCTCCCAGGTTCACTAATAATTTCGACATTCATCGATGGGGGAAAATATTTATCCAAAGTTTCATTTAAGATCTGAGCAACTTTATCAAAGTTATTATTAATCATAAAACCGCCACCAATGTCCAAAATTGATAGTTCTGGGAACCCAAGGATTTTTGCCTTTTCAAAGATTTCTCGAGAATCTTGAACCGCTTTAATAATTGAATCAAATTCATTTGAACCAGCACCACAATGGAAATGAACACCAACTAGATTGATGTTTAGTTCTTTTGCCTTTGATAAAAGAGAATCAATCTTTGAAGCTTTGGCTCCATATTTAGTTGATAATCTAACAATTGCAGCTTTGTCGTCAGTTTCAATTCTAATCAAGGCACGACAATTTGGATGAATTTTTGCCATTTTAATTAATTCATCTTCATTATCAAATACCGTTAAGTTAACATGATTATCCTTTGCAAACTTTAAGTGAGAGTTAAATTTACAAGGATTTGAAAAGATAATTCTTGAAGGATCAACATCTAATTTCAAAATCGTGTCCATTTCGACTTTTGAGGCACAATCAAAGTTGCAACCCAAATCCGCAAGTAATTTAATAATTTCAAGATTAGTGTTACATTTAATGGCATAATGAGGTTTAACTCTTGGTAATTTAAATCTCCAATAATTAAACAAACGATAGATTTCTCCAAGATCGCAAATGAAAAATGATAGCTTTTCATCATCATCATAATCATCGACGGATTCAATAGATTGTAAGTGGTGGTACAAGGCGTTTCCAATTAATTTTGTTGACTTTGCAATGATTGCAACATCATCATGAGGGTTAGATAATTTAATAGCAGGGTTGAAATAATCAATTGTTGGAACAACTGAAGAATTGGTGCTCTTTAATTGTTGAGCAGAGTTGTCAAAGATTAACGCTGTCATTCTGTTGAAGCAATACTAGTGATGGACAATTGTTGTTGGATTGGATTAACTAAAAAGCTAATTGTTTCTGAACGCATAAAAGGGTCTCGCTAGGAATTCGTCTAGTCAATTTTATGTTAGAATTCAAATATAATAAACTGATATTATTATGATTTGAATAATGAAATAATTATTGATTCCACCGGGGAAAATATACAAAAATGAAAGAAGAAAGAAAAGAAAAAAAGAAAAGAACAGAATGAAAAATTTCGAGGAAAGTTGGGCAGATGGTTGATTAAATCAAAAAAAAAAAAAAAGAGAAAGAACAAAAGAGGAGGAGATTTTTGAAATTGTGAAATTTTTTTTTCCTATGAAAATTTTTTTATTTTTTTATTTTTTTTTATTTTTTTTTTCCCAATTCTGTTTTGTCATCTGCAGAATATTGCACCAAAACCTGCAAAATTGAGCCTCGTTCACTCTTTGCTCGGTGGCTCCGAATTTTTATTTCGCTCCCACTTACTGTTTGGCTAATATTTTAGTTAGTTAATTACTAACAAAAATGAGGGTGAATGTTACATATTGAACACTCACATAAAACAAAGAAAGAAAGTAAGCAAAAAAAAAAAAAGAAACTGTCTGTACTATTTTTAAACTTTTTCGCATTTTTTTTTAGTTCTGTATGAATAGAATGGAATTTATAGCAAATTGAGTCATTTATACTGTAATTATTCATATGTGCCACAGCAGCCAAATCAGGCAATTGCCACAAATTGTGGATGAAGAAAAAATTTTAATTTCCAACCACCCCCATTTTGCTTTTCCGAAGGAAACCATATGTATATACCACTCAGATTGAAGATCAAACGGCTTCTTCACTTCACCTGATGAGAATATAATAATCCACTTTCCGCCACTCTCTCACTTCACTTTTCACAATTTCCCATTATGATTAACATAATACTTTACTAATTCAATTGCAGCAATTGAATCCTCGGCAGAATCATGATTGCCTACCTGAATTTGTCTTTTCAAGTAGTTCTCACACAAGTACTTCAATGCATACTTTCTATAAACATCAGTGGTGTACTTATTCTTGGTGAAAAGTATTGCAGTGTCTATAATAGTAGGATGAATTAATCTGACAACATTCATATCATTCTCTAATCCATGTCCAATTAAGATTGTTGTTGAGCTAATTAATTCGAACAATTCTTTTAAAAATACCTCATAACTTACTGAATTCTCGCTGGTGATCGACGTAATCCCACTGAACTTAGTGTTCAAATCAATAACTTCACCCTTTGGCATGATTTGTTTATCGTAAATGATCTTGCTAGTATCAAAGAAATCGACCATAGTCAATCTAGCTAATTCAAAGCCTTTCTTAGTAAAAACCATTTCAGCATCGACGCCAGCTACTTTCACTTTAACATTACTATTATCTGGTGTCTTAATAAATGGTAGTTGCAATTGTAATTCATACGGATTATTGATTTTGAATACATGGAAACTTGACTCAGTACAACCCAATACATTTTCTGAGTTACCATAATCTTCAAGGTTTGAGCGACTAATTGATAATTGACAACATGACCAAACCCAGGTTCGCCCCTCTTGTCGGTTCTTCTTCCCTGGGTGATATCTACAAATTCCCGCAAAATCGTCATTAATATTGAATTTAGCGTTGCAACGACCGCAATGTTTGTAACTAGTGATTTTTTCTCCATTATCTTCAGGAATCGAGGTGACGTAATTATGCTTCTTAAGAAGATCAATTCGATGAACAAGTTTCTGAAGTTGATCAATTGTAATAGGCTCACCAGCTAATCCATCAATCTCGTTTGTCTTTTTCCCTAAAACTTTATCGACTACCAGTGGATCTTTCCTTTTCAATTTTAAAATGAACGATTTGATATTATTCGAATAACCCTGACTAGTACTTGAATTTATAGCAGTTTCATGCTCAATTTCAATTGAACGTTTATTGGGGGTGGGGCATTCCCTAACGTTTAATCTTATCTCTTGGTTAATAATTTTGAGAAATTTCACACGTTGCTGATGTGTAGATGGCGCATGGGGAACTATTGGAATTGGATTAAGTGGGCCAACATCTTTTTGAATTTGAACTATCTCTTTCTTAAATTTTTTCTTTGGATTGCATTCAATTGATATCTGTGCCTCTCTTTTCTTCAGCTCCCTTTCAATTCTACGTTGCTCCATTTTCGCCTCCTGTGTCTCTCGTCGCTGCTTAAGTTCTGAGAACTTTGTCTTTATACTATCAAACAATTCATCTCCCTCAGATTTTCTATGACTGAAAAAACAAGCAGGTAAAGTACAATGACCATCATGAGGGCATTTAATTTTCTTGAATAGTCCAGTTTGACTATTGAACATAGTGATTTTCTGAGAATCGCGGCAACAATCACACAGTCAAAATTTTGATTCAAATTAGAAAAGTGACATAAAAGTACCCAGCATAACGGGTTCCATCTACAATAAAGAGGTGCTAATTCATAGCCTTTTAAGAAAACCTATCACGTAATGTATTTAAATTTGAAATATAGAATTGGGAATAAGAAGATAAAATAGTTAATTTAATTCAGTTTAATTTTTTTTATTTTTATTTTTTTGCCAGTTTAAGAAAAGTTTTCCTCGCTTTATTAAATTTAATTTGCAGACAATGCATAATCACCGCTAATCCATCTAATAAAGAAATCAAATGAAGCCTTTGGTTGATCAAATGGAACCATATGACCACCATCAAAGATTCTCAAGAATGTAAATTTGTCATAATTTTTAACTTCTCCCGCGTAATCACCATCCAAAGTAAAGAATTTACTCAATTTTTCTTTGGAGAAAAATTTCTTCTTACTGTACTCTAAACTATCAGACCAACCATGGTTACCCAACCAGTTACAAATAAAATCCTTATCACCAGCATAGATAATAACTGGCAAATCATACTTGTCAAGTAATTCAACAACTTTCAAGTGATATGGTTTCATCCAATCTCCAGCAAACAAAAAGTTTCTATTAATGTCCATGTTACATGATTCATAGTTATCAACTTCTGCACCGACGGCTTCTTTAACTGATGGTTGATTCAAATAATCGTCAATGTATTGTAATTGCTTGTAACACAATCCACCAGTTTCACATTTAGATCGAATATCATAAACGTTCAAACCTGTCTTTTGATATGGCCCAAAAGCTTGATTGTTACAATAAATAGAAGCAGGAACACAACTCCAAACACTTTCAGTTTCGTAACAAGATTTAATCAAATTCAAACATCTTGGTTCAGTTTCCAACATAGCTTCACATTCCTCTTCCGTAAGAACAGCTGGGTGGCCACCTTGACCACAAGCCATTGGTTGATAATATTCATATTGCTTTAATGGATCAGTCAAACCGTTACCAATTAAAACTGAAGTTAAATTGAAGTTTCGATCATCATGAGATAAAATTTCCGAGGCAAAAACTGGAATATAATGACCAGCATATGATTCTCCAGCAATATGGAAATCCAATTCAGCATATTCAGGGAATTGTTTAAAGAAAAGAGTTAAAAATGCATAGACATCCTTACCAGCAGCAACAGTGTTAGTGACACCAGAAGAAGAGTAAGAATAACCCACGTTAACCGGTTGATCCAAAAAGATAACAGTAGCATTGTTATTCCAGGCATATGGGTTGTAAACCGGTTCCAATTTAGCATTAATTGAAGAAGGACCCAACTCAAAGAATAACCCGGTTAATGATGAGCAGCCTGGACCACCGTTTAACCACAACACAACCGGGTCTTTCTTAGGATCATTTCTAGATTCAAAAGCCCAATAAAAAAAATGCTTATCTTCATCCTCAATATCAAGGTAACCAGAGTATTGCTTGACCTTATCAATTCCTAATTTAGCAGGATTTGGACTTTTAACTCGTAACTTGTAATTTGGAAGACTTTCTTCGGTTACATGGAAGTCCCAGTTTGAACGCTGGGTAAATTTCTTTGGACGAGAAAAAAACTGCAAACTTGCAACAGTAGATGGGAATTTCAAAGCAATTTCTGACCAAGTGGATTTGATATCATTAGACAAAGAATCTAAAGAAACACCCAAAGCAGCAGCAGCATTGTCCAACAAAGTAGTAGCATGCTCTGTGACAGTCTTCTCATCAAATTTCCCAACTAATGGGAGCTGAGCTTGAGAATAACCTATGTTGATAGCATTGGCAGCCGTCAAGCAAGCCAACACTGAGGCTGTCAATAACGAAGATTTCATAATAAAATGGTTTAGGTAGTTATAAAAAAACAGGTAAAGAGAAAAAGGTCCAAAAAAAAAAAAAAAAAAAAAAAAAAACGCTGAGCAATAAAAGGAAAATGACAAGGAACTTAAACACTATTTATTTTATCTTCTCCTATCTTTCTTCGGCTCGAACAAAAACATTGAAGACATCATCGGAAATGTCCCAATGGGGAAGTGAAAGCAAGCGCAGAATTGGTGGCAAATGACACCAGCCTCTGAATACCACACTGGGTATGGTAGTCTAGTATTACTACTATAGCATAATCATATTACCCAGCCACAACGTACCAGCCACCTCTCTATTTATCCGCTGTACGTTGTTGACCCCTGATTGCGGCATGATTATGTCACGTGATACACATGTGATTCAGAGTGGGTCTTTTGATCACCTCATAATCAGCCACAGTTAAAAAAAAAACCGGTGCTGCTCCACAAATATCCCTATATATGTAAAACACTAGCCACATTGATTAAGCACGTGATCACTGCAGCTGATCAAGCACAATTTATGCATCCGTTATTATGGATCTCCCTTTGGATTTGAGACATTTTTTTAACAAAAACAGCTGAGCTCATAAGCGAATCCCTTGCAGATCACACTTGGGTTTGTTTTGGTATTCTTGGAATTTGGTTTAATTGGGTAATGCTTTTTATTTTTTTTATTTTATTTTTTTTTTCGCACTATTTTTAATAATTTTTTTTTTTCCCTACCAACTCCTTTTTCGTTGCCCCTCTACTTTTATTATTTACAAAATAAATTCTGTTTCTTCTTCTCTTTCTTTTCTTTTCTGAATGTCAAACAACAGAACCATGGTTACTGTTTTAGCTGAAATTGGTGCTTCAGCTTTGGTTACATTTTGTATTACCAAGTTTGCTGATAGACATTACTATAAGCAAAATGCTGATCAATTAAAAGAATCTTTAAAAAAAGAATTGGAAATTCAATTAGCCAATGCTGCCACCGATTACCAAAAAACTATCGATGAGAACACTGAAGCTATTGCTACCAAAAATAAACAACTTGATGATTTAAACAATCAATTATTGTCATTGCAAGACGGTCATGAAGAAACCATTACAAAATTAAAGGACAACATTGCTTCAATAACTAAACAACTTGAAGAATCACATGGGTTGAACGGCGACTACATTGAAAAAATCAAAGCATTGGGTTTAAACATTGATAAAATTACTGCTGATCTCTCTAGTGAAAGAACCTTGTTGGAAATTTCTGAAAAAAAGGTTGCAGAATTAGAAAAGCTTAGCGAAACTGATAAATCGACACTCAAAAAGCTCAACGAAGAATTAGTAGGGGCTGAAGAATCACTTTCAAAGGCTATTGCCGGTAAAGATGATGAAATAGATAAACATAAAACTCAAGTTTCACAATTACACTCTAAAGTTGCCGAAACCGAATCTAAGTTGAAAGATTTCACGGATAAACAAAAGGCTATTTCTGAAGAAATCAAAATTAAACAAGAAGCCATTAATAATCATGAACTTATTAAAGAAGAATTACAAAAAAAATTAGTTGCCAAAGAATCTGAATTAGATTCTGCTGTTGAAAAGCATACTTCAAATGAGAAATTGATTGAAGAATTGAGCACTAAATTAAAAGCATTGGAGGTTTCTTTAACTGCTGCTACCTCCAAAGAGTCAGAATTATCTGAGTCAATTAAAAAGTTAACCGAAGAAAAAATCCAATTGTTGGAATCACATAAATCTGAAATTGCTAAATTAACTGAAGAATTAAATGCTAAAGACGCTGAATTGACTAAATTAAATGAAGAGTTAGCTAAATCTGCCGGTGCTTCTGATGGGAAAATTAAAGAATTAGGATCTCAATTAAAAGAACTCAATGATAAGCTTACTGCCAAGGAATCGGAATTAGCTAAAGAAATCGATGGTCAAAAAGAATCTTTGAGTAAAATTGGTGAATTGGAACAAGCTTTAGCTTCAAAATCTGAAGAGTTAAAGAAACTTGGTGAAACCCATGCCGCTGAATTGAAGAAAGTTGATGAAACTCACAGTGCTGAACTACAAAAGACAAAAGAGGCTCATGAAGCTGAATTGAAAAACGCAGATGAAGCTCATCAAGTCAAGTTGAAAGAATTAGAAACTAAGCATAGTTCACAATTAAAGGAATCTGCTTCCAATTGTGAAAAAGAATTAGCGGAAAAGACCGCATCTATTGAACAAGTTAAAAAACAGTTGAGTGAAAAAGATTCGTCTATTGAAAAAATTACAAAGGAATTAGCTGATAAGGAATCATCTATCGAAAAGCTTAACAAAGATATCGGTGATAAAAGTGCAGATATCAGTAAATTGAACCATGAAGTTGAAGAAAAGACTTCAACTATCGCTAAATTAACTGATGATCTTAGTGCTACCGAAAAGTCTTCCAAAAATGAAATTGAGGGGCTAAGCTCAAAATTGAAATCAAAGGAAGAAGAATTGGTCAAATTACACAATGAATTAACTAACAAAGAAAATATTCCACTCACTCCTGAGCCATCCCAACCAATTGAAGCTTCTTAATTTTCGATTGCTTATTAATACCGGTCGGTTAAAACCATTATTATATTTATGTTTTCAAAATTAATATTTCCGCATATTCTTTACTAAAAAAAAAGCAAAAAAGTTATCCTGGTTGCTTGCTAATATAATATCGTATTTTTTTCTTAATTAATTAATTAATTAATCATTCAAATAATTAATCGTTATCTTTTCTATTTTGTTAAATCTTTCCGTCTTTTTGTTAATAACTCATTTTTTTTTCTTATTTAGTTGAATAATATATGATTTTTGTTTAATCCACAGATAAGCAATTATCTTCTTTGTCAGCAAACAATTTGAAATCTCGATCTTGACCAATAGGAAAATTCTTTACCCTTTTGCCACAATTCTTGCATTCAACTCGCAAAACATCGCTTTTCGGACTCTTCGATTTACTGTCATTTACTAACTTCCTAACACTGTTAATACCATCAATTAATCTAGTAGAGCAATATTTGCAATAGGTACGTTTGAGGGTAGGTTTCAATTTGATTGTAGTTTTCTTTGCAATCAAATCCATGTTTCTTAAACACATTCTTGATAATTCAGTCTTGTCTTCAAGCTGGAGAACCGTTGACAACTGATAGAGGTAACTTATTCGACAGTAGTGATCTTTGAAAGGTATGCTTTTCGGAGGTTTCGCAATTATTACCTCACATTGCTTCTCTCCATCGAAATATGAATTTTGCTTACCCATACAAATCAACAACGCTAATGTTACTGAAATCGATATCTTTTTTTTTGTTCATTGAATTTATAAGTTACCCGATGAAATTTTCAGAGCGCGCATTCCGCACACTCTAAAAATGCTACATACAACCGCGCATACTAATTTTATTCTAATCAAATTATCAAACGAACAAAAAGAGGGAAAATAAAACATTGCCGGTTATATATTTACATTAGTCGGGGCAAAAATACATATGATAGACTATAGTAAGATCGAAGATGAGCATTTTCAATATGGAATCGTTGTTGATGCAGGATCATCAGGGTCAAGGCTCCACGTTTATAAATGGCTTAAACCAGACTATGTTTTGAAAAATTATGACTCCACAACTGCCCCAGAGATGTTAAACTCAGTTCCCCATATCATGTCAAGTTCTGAGTGGAACAAGAAAATCAGTCCAGGTTTAAGTTTCTATGGGAAATTACTGAAAGATCGACTCTGGAACGATCATTTGTCGCCGTTAATCGAGTTTGCTAAATTAATCATACCGATAAATCAAATCCCAGAGACACCAATATTCATCCAGGCAACAGCAGGTATGAGGCTTTTACCTGTGAAGCAACAGCAATCAATTCTCACTAATATATGTTCTAGTTTGAGCAAGAAGACAAATTTTTTGATTAAGAATTGTGCAGCACAGTTCCAGATCATTGACGGCGAAACTGAGGGAATTTACGGGTGGCTATCATTGAATTACTTGAGTGCGAAATTTAATAACTTTGACACCAAGCTGAAAGTACATAACTCCTTAGGTTTTATGGATATGGGGGGAGCGTCAACTCAAATTTCTTTTGTTCCAAGCAATCAAAGTGAAATTCTAAGGCATGCTGATGATTTATCAAAAGTGAATTTGAGATCGATAAGTGGAGAATTACAGCAATGGAACGTTTTTGTCTCTACGTGGCTAGGATTTGGTGCAAACCAGGCGAGAAAGAGGTATTTGAAAAATTTGGTTCTGTTGAATGGATTTGATGCAGCTGAAAATGATGAAGAAGTCGAGGATGATGACGATGATGACGATGATGAGGAAGCGCTGAACGAAAAGAAAAAAGTGAGACCCTTGAATGATCCTTGTACTCCTAAAGGGTTGGTAACTGAAGTTCAAGTAGAGGGAAAATCATTCAATGTTATTGGTGTAGGTGATTATGATAAATGTCTTAAAGAGCAATACCCTTTACTTCTTAAAAACAAGCCGTGTTTAGATGATCCATGTTTATTCAATGGAATTCACGTTCCAGCTATCGATTTCCATAATGACAAATTCATTGGAATTTCTGAGTATTGGTACACTATTAATGACATTTTTAATCTCGGGGGAATTTACAATTTCCAAGAATTTAATAGGCATTTGAAAGCTTTCTGTGAAAGCAATTGGCAAGATGAAATCCTTAAGAATTATAATGATAACCAATATAATAACATCAAATTGGAATATTTGAAAGACTCTTGTTTCAAGGGAAGCTGGGTGGTTAATATCCTTCATGAGGGCTTCAGTTTACCTCGAATTGGGTTTGAAACTAATGCTGAAGATGAATTGAATAAATTTTATTTCAAAAGTTTAGCAGAAATCAATGGGATAGAATTGTCATGGACATTAGGGAAAATATTATTGTATGCTGCCTCTACAGTACCTGCCTCTACGAATTCTAAGATAGAAGTGGGGATATTACCTAGTGACAATCAACGGAAATTACAGAATAAACATTTCATTCCTGGTAGTTTTGAAATTTCTACAATGGCAAGATTTAATAATTTACCCAAATCCGAGAAAATTTCCAAGATTAACTCGTTCTTTACTGTGCTGATAGTAATATTTTTCATTCTTGTCACCATGTTACACTTCTTGAACAAGAAAATCCCTATAGCGAAATTATTGAACTCATTCCTTTACCAATCGTCATTTGGTAACTTTTTGTTTCGATTCAACCAGAAAATTACCAAAAAAATTGGTATTCGTTTGCGCAACTTCTTTTACTTTTCTCCAAAGAAAGCTGAGTCTCCAACGGCCACGTTTGAATTCAACACATTTGAAAACGAAGCTAATATGGAGGAGGGATTAGGTATTGTTGATAATAACGGTAACCGCTTGCTAAAGTCTAATCATAACTCATATTTGAACTTCAACGTCTTAAACGCCTATAAGCCTACTTCCTCAAGCAGTTTCTACAAAATGGGGACATCGATAAATAATTCGGCAGCTTCTCTTTATTCAGCCAATTCCTCTACCCCAAATTTACCTGCTGCTTCAACTGATGGGAACTTGGATTATGAAAAATCGCCGCAGATCAGATCACGGATGAGTTTGCATAACTTAGCTAATAATAGCAACATCAATTCTAATTACTTGTATCCTTACAAATCACCAAGAATTATTAATCACCTGGCCAATAATTTATCAAACAATGGTAGCAATTTGAACATTGACGAGAATGATTAAAATAAAGGAATATTTATATACATTTTAATATACATCATCAGTCATTAGGTATTGTATCTATCCATGATATTCAGTCTCCCAAGTAACTGAGGTCCCAGCTTTGTAGCATACTTTCTTCTTTTCTTTTGTTGCTGATTTCTGCGCTCCTTTGGTGGGTTAATCTTACCAAAGAAATTAGACTGAAGAAATCCAGGTTGTTTCGCAAGTTCATCAGCTTTGGCTTTGGCTTCATCAACCAATAACAACGTTTGATAAAATTCATGCACTGATGAATGCGTCATTACTTTATCAGATGTGAAATGTAATAATCGCAAACCGTCTTTACATGTAGCTCGGGATATCGCAACGTAAGCTTGACCTTTCTCAAAAACTCTCCTCAAATCAACATGTAGCCTAGGCAATGTTTGACCCTGTGATTTATGAATCGAAATGGCCCATGCCAACATTAAAGGGATTTGAGTTCGGGAAACAATAGGGTTTTCATACTCATCCTCAACAGTCCAAGTTTCAGGACATACCAAAATATCTCTTGTTGATCCATCACTCATTAAAAATCGAACCAATGGATATCTTCGATTTTTTGAGGCTTTGTAAAGAGCATTCATTAATTCTTTCTTTCTAACAATGTTTCTCCTTTGAACTTCATCAATAGTATCATCTTCATTCATAACTTTGAAAAAATCAAAAATAGATTCATCTAATTGACTTGGATAGGATACATTATGCTTATCTTCTAGTAATATCTCACCTTTGTCCGAAGGCTTATCAATTTTGCTAAGAATATTTTTCTCCATTGAGTCACTATTTATTAACCCTTCACTATTTGCCATTTGATTATAAAAGCAATATGTGTCAGGATCAATAAAATCAATAACTTTTCCCAAGGTGCCATTAACCAATCGCTCGTCAATATTTTTAATCATCATAACTTGCGCACCTTTTTTCAATTTTAAATCTTTTGGTGCCAAAAAATTAGCCAATAATCTTTCCCGTTGCTCTTCACCAACCAACAGTCCACCATCCATGGAGCTGAATATGAACGATTTGTCGGTCAATAAATCCAATCTTTTACGATTGGCTGAATCGACTTCTTTTCGAGTAGAATACAACTCTGCCGGTTCAATACCATCATCTGACTTTAAAGGCCGACTTAATTTTCGAAATTCTCTAAAGGAATTAGGGGACAACTCACCACTTCTTAGTTCATTTAACATATTAATAAATGAAAGATCACCCTGTTGACGGAAAATTTTGCTCAAAATCACTTTAATTTTAATACATTCTTTCCAAGCGTCACACTGGAACGCAAATTTCTTAACTTCACCAGCGTCACCAACTGATTGCTTTGAAACTGGTGGTAACTGGTAAAAGTCTCCACAGAAGACTACCTGAATTCCTCCAAATGGCTTATCATTTTTCCTTATTCTTTTTGCAATTTCATTCAATTTATCCAACAAATCACCATCTACCATAGAAATTTCATCAACGATTAAAATCTTACAATTTTTCCATTTCTCAGTAGCTTTATTTGATTTCCTCACTTTTCTAATTAATGTTTCCACTTTCGCTTCTCCCAATCCTATTCCAGCAAATGAATGTAATGTAATCCCACCTATATTACACGATGCAAGCCCAGTACTTGCCGTTACAAACACTCCATTTTCATGAATTTGTCGCAATTCTTTAATAGCGTGTCTCAATAAAACTGATTTACCTGTACCTGCAGAACCAGTATAAAAAATATTGTGACCTTGCTTAATAATTTCTAAAACTTTCTTTTGTTCGTCACTAAGAGTAAACTCAAAAGAGTATTCTTTTGCCAAAGATGGAGTTGTTTGAACACCGTCAGACACAGTTGAATAATGTCGCTTTTGGCTAAGTCTCTGCAGAATAGTAACTGATGCACCATCAGTTTCACTTAAATAGTATTGTGTTAAACTTAGCTTTGAGGTGCTACCATCCTCATCGATTCTGGGTGCAGCACGACGTCTTCTATTTCTTGCCATTGGTGGTTGACTAATTTCCACCGATTGATTTTGTTCAGTCATTGAATTTCGAGATAGTATAAACCTATTTCTGGTAGTCCTGGTACGATTTTCTTCGGGAGAAGTAGGATCACTCAACATTGAAAGTGTTCGATTGATAGGGATCGGCACAGGATTTCTCATCGGCGACTTAAAGGCAGATCTTAAGGTGACCTCTATATCTGAACTTTTATCCTTTTGGACATTATCTATGCTAGAACGAAGATCTGTCGCTTTCTCTTGATTGATGCCTGGCTCCCCAAAACTTTCGTTAAGAGCTTGTTTAGCGGTTTTGAATTCTAACATAGCTTTCGCATCTTCAAGCGTAATATCTTCTGGTGCAGGAACATCATTTTCTTCATCAGTTAGCTGCCGTTGAGCAATATCGATATTGGGGTCGTCGCTATTGTTGCTTCCTGCTAACATATCGCCCATACTAGAGAAAAGGATGGAACCTAAGGTAGCTTGTTTTGAAACAACAGCCTGGGGTGATTCAGACAACTGTTTATTTGGCGCTTTGTTTGGCCTCGTTGAATTTCCAAATTCAACTTTCTCAAAATCATCTTCAAATGTGTTACCAAACGGACTAGAACTAAAGTCATTGAAATCAGTAGCCGTGTTTACTTTGACTTCTTTATTAAAATCGACAGATATCTCCAATCCTATTGACATGCGCCGCCGCTGCTGTTGCTGTTGTTCATGGTGTTGAGTTGTTTCCATTTCATCAAATGCTGAATCCGGTATCGATCCGAACGAATCAAGATGGGCATCGTTAGTATCTTCTTGTTTAGATCGTTCTATTAATTGATAATAATCGCACATGGCTTTAATATCGCTGATGGGGTGACTGTTACCAATTGTAATATCCAGTACAGTAGCGAGGCGTTGTTGTTGCTGTCTTGCAGAGAACGGTGTAAGTGATAATGATGTAGCAAAATTTTTATACTTGGGCTTGATTGCCGCGAAACCGTTACTCCAAAGAACTGCTCTCCTAAATATAAACATAAAGCGCGCCGTCAATTAAACAATAACAACGACGATCAGTTAATAATCAGAGACAATTGGATATTAAAAAAAAAGTGATATTTCTTGTTGATTCAATTTCATTCAAGATTTTACTGTTTCAGCAGCATAAAACGCGTTCTAGTGAAAATTATTGCAAAGAAAAAAAAAAAGCTAAAAAAAGGCCTAAAAAGCGCGCGTGTTGGTTATGAGATTCCACAATAAGTAAGACATTTGCAACACAACTTAAGCTGTTAAATTTAACAATAGCAATATTAATTCTTGTACCTTCTATTAAATTGGCATAACTTGAGGATTGATTTTTACCCATATGAGACACTACAATTTAAGGTATCTCCACGATATTTCATTGATACCTATCAAGTTTCGTTGACCTCGCTTAAAGTTGTTGGTGTGCCTTAAATGGTTGAAAAAAATTTTTCTTTTTTTTTTTTTTTTTTTTTTTTTTGATCTCCAGTTATACCGTGCAGTTTCCCGTCGGGCAGCATTTTTTGAGTGTTTTTGTTCAAAATAAAATTTAATTCGAATATCTAAATTCAAATTTTTCTTAATATTCTCTAAGCTGATATCGATTTCAAACCTATCCGAAGCAAAAGTGACATTGATAGATTATGGAAAGATTAAAGGTATTTATTGGCAACTCACACCCTGAGTTGGGGAAGCTAATATGTTCTCAACTTCATATAAGTCCCGGGGCCTTGACTTCGAAGAAATTCTCAAACGGAGAAACTTCGGTACAATTAAATACCTCAGTGAGAAATGAAGATGTTTATATTATTCAGTCAAGTGGTAAATCAGTTAATGACTCAGTGATGGAATTATTAATCTTAATCTCTGCTTGTAAAGGAGGGTCTGCTGCAAGAATCACGGCAGTTATTCCCGAATTCCCTTACGCTAAACACTCAAAGATGGCTAAAAGTAGAAGTGCGATCACTGCTAGAATGCTAGCTAATTTGATAACCATGGCAGGTGCCGACCATGTTGTATCTATGGATTTAAAGGCAAGTCAGATGCAAGGATTCTTTGATAAACCTGTAGATAATTTATACGCAGCACCAATCTTAGCTCAATGGATAAGAGAAAATATTCGTGATCACAAAAATTTAGTGATTGTCTCTAAGGACCCTGAAGGTGGCAAAAGGGTGGCTGAGTTGGCTGACAGATTGAAAGTTAATTTTGCTATGGTTCACACTGATCAATATTTTAAAGACGGGGTATCAACTGATGAGCATCAAAGAAAAATTACCACGTTAGTTGGGAACGTGGAAAACAGACCGGTAATCATACTTGATGACACTATTGATAAGCCTGGCTTAATTATCACTGCCGCCAACTATTGCAAAGAAAAAGGCAAGGCTAGAGATGTTTATGTTGTTGGTACCCATGGAGATTTCTTGGATGACTGTTTGGAAAAATTTGAAAATTGCGCAAATATAAGTAAAGTGATTGTCACTAATACTCATCCAATAAATGAGAAAGCTGCTTCGGCCAACCAGAAGTTAGAAGTCATTGATGTTAGTGGGATATTTGCTGAATGTATTCGGAGACTTCATAATGGCGAGAGCATTTCCCAATTATTCCAGTCAAAGTAAATGGGGAGCTCTGTGCCATCCCGCACAATCGTAACATGTTTTGTTATATCTTGTCTTTAGTCTGCTTAATAAATAGCCACTGTATCCTTAGAATATTTTGATGTAAACTGCCAATCAGTTATGCAGATTGCATTTTCGTCATGTCAGAAAACATGAGATTTAGTTGGATCCGTATTACAATAAATTTTAGTACCGATAACTTCTCCTCGGGGAATTGGATTTGTTTCGAAATAGTAAGTAAGTTTAATCCCTGATAGTGACAGTAATTTCTGTCTACTTAATTTAAGGATTTGCGGATGCACCCTCGCTTAACCAATTGACCTGCGGCTGCAAATTAATAATTGTGAGCCAGCCATGGACGCCATGGATACCCAGCGATAAATCTTCAATATATGCTACATTATATTGTTCTTTGTTATGTGATAATATTACAATCACATGTTCTAATGAAATTTTTCGAGAATGGCAATTTACAAATGTCAATGGGATGGCATAACAATATCCTGTTCTCCCACACTCATTTCTGAAAATGTGAATCACGCATGGTGCCTGCAGGGAAATTTTAATTTGTTCGATCGAAGAAAAAAAAATAAAAAAATAGAATAAAAAAAAAAAGAAAAGCAAAGACAAATTGGCACGTTTTTTCTGTTTTCTTTCCAATTTTTTTTTTTCAGACTGTTGTGTCAAGACAAAGACTATCGCAAGTTCAAGTCAACAATATTCAATTGGGTTGTTGTCACCAGAACACAAAGTAAAATCAACAATAAGATGTCTCAATCCGAAAATGAAATCAACCAGACTTTAGACCCACCCTTATCGAAAAAAATTGCGACTGACGAGCAGCCGGGACATATTGCTATGAATGTTGCTGTCACTGATTTGACAAATTCTCACCAGAAAGCAATGGATTCCCTTGCTCCCTATTTGAAAGAATTTACGCCAGTACCTAGCTCTTCTGATTCTGGTCATTTGAAATCAAGCATTCCTTTGTTTACTACATCATCTACAGAAAGTAGCAGCAATAGCGCCCCAAGCGATTCTTCGAAATCAGATAGCAAATCAGATAGCAAGTCAGATAGTGAAACTAGCCACAAATCAACAAAGACTAATAGTACCGCTGCCAGTGCTACTGCCGCCCCTTTTTCTGACAATCAGCTCGAGCTGAACGCGAATAAACTACCAAGAAAAATTTACGGGAAAATAGGGATTTGCGCCATGGATGCCAAAGTTTTAAGCAAACCTTGTCGAGAAATATTAAATAGATTGATAAAATTCGGGGAGTTTGAAACCGTGATATTTGGGGAAAAGTGTATCCTCGATGAATCAATTGAAAATTGGCCAATTTGTGATTTCTTGATTAGTTTTTTCTCTAATGGATTCCCATTGGACAAGGCCATTGAATATGCTAATTTTCGTAAACCCTTTATGATTAATGACCTTATTATGCAAAAAGTATTGTGGGATAGAAGGCTTTGTTTGAGATTATTGGAAGCGGCTAATGTTCCAACCCCTGAAAGACTAGAAATCTCGAGAGATGGCGGACCGGTGAATTTCATTAGTTGCGATTTAAAGCAAAAATTGATTACTAAAAACGTCAATGTTGATCCAATCCCAGAACCTGACTGGAAAATGTTGGATGATGATACTTTGTGGGTTGAAGGAAAGATTATGAAAAAGCCATTTGTTGAAAAACCAGTTGATGGTGAAGATCACAACGTTTATATTTATTATCCAACATCAACTGGTGGAGGAGGTAGAAGATTATTCAGAAAAGTTGGGAATAAATCATCTCAATTTGATGCTAGTTTAAATATGGTTAGAACCAACGGTTCTTTTATTTATGAGAAATTCATGGACACTGATAATTTGGAAGATGTTAAAGCTTACACGGTTGGTCAAGGCTATTGTCATGCCGAGACTCGTAAATCCCCAGTGGTTGATGGGATTGTTAGGAGAAACACTAGAGGTAAAGAATTAAGATTTGTCACTACGCTATCACAAGAAGAAAGAGAAATTGCTAATCGTGTATCCGACAGATTCGATCAGACAATTTGCGGGTTTGATATTCTTCGAGCCCATGGGAAAAGTTTTGTTATAGATGTTAATGGATTTTCATTCGTTAAAGATAGCAACGAGTATTATGATGCTTGTGCCCAAATATTGAGAAAAATATTTAAAAAGGAAAGTCCATATTGTGACGAAGATGAACCTGTTACCATACCAACTTCTAATGATAATATTGGTTCAAAACTTGTTAACATTTTATCATTAAATAATAATAGCAAGAATCATCATCACACTCCACCTAACCCTCATCATCACCATCACCATCACCATGCTTCTCCACTTAAATCACTGACTGGTAATAGTTCTAAGTGGACTTTCAAAGGTATGGTTACCGTTATCCGTCATGCAGATCGAACTCCGAAGCAAAAATTTAAATATTCATTTAGATCACCAATTTTCATATCTTTATTAAAAGGTCATAAAGAAGAAGTTATTATTCGAGAAGTCCGAGATTTACAAATAGTTTTGCAAACTATTCAATTAGCTGAAGAGCAGAAATGTGAGGCTTCAGAAAAATTGCATATATTGAGGGTCACGTTGGAGAAGAAACTCCATTTCCCAGGTACTAAAATTCAACTTAAACCTGTTCTTGATGAAAATAATGAAGTGGAAAAAGTTCAATTTATTTTGAAATGGGGAGGTGAACCAACGCATTCGGCAAGATACCAGGCAACTGATTTGGGGGAAACTATTCGAGAATATATGCTACTTTTAAACAAAGAAGCATTCAATAATGTCAGAGTTTATACATCATCTGAACGACGAGTCATTGCTTCTGCGAAATTATGGGCTCTTTCGTTTTTGGAGGAAGAAGAGTTGCCCGAGAACTTTTTGAAAATTCGAAAAGATTTGCTAGATGATTCTAATGCGGCAAAAGATTTAATGGATAAAGTAAAGAAGAAGATTAAACCATTATTGAGACAAGGTATCAAACCACCAAAGCAATTTGCCTGGCCTCCAAATTATCCTGATCCATATTATGTTACTAAAAGGGTTGTTGAATTGATGAATTATCATCAGAAGATTATGGACTTCAACTATAGGCATTGTGATGTTGACTTGATGCAAAAGTCTTGGTGTTGTGATGAAAATCCAATGTTATTTAAGGAAAGATGGGATAAATTATTTAAAGAATTTGCCACTTTTGAGAAAGTGGATCCATCGAAAATTAGTGAATTATATGATACGATGAAATTTGATGCTCTCCATAATCGAGAATTTTTACATGCAATTTTCTATCCGCCAGATTTGGATTTGATTACTGATGAAGAAGAATTGAAATCATTTGCTCAGGATTGTGATTCACCAGTTTTGTGTGAAACTTATCCGATAAATGTATTAGCGATGAATAATTTTCAATTACCTAGCGATCACTCATCCTCTGCTTCAAACGTTACTTCTCGCCGAAACAGTGGGGTTAAATTAACTCAACAACCCCAAATGATTCAATCGCAAGTGGGTGGTCAAGGAATCACTCCAACTAAAAGTAACGAATCCGTTTTCAGCGGATTAAAATCTGCAAACTCGTCAACATCAAACTTACTTAGCAGTTCACCAAACACAGGCATTAGCATAAGCCACCATAGTAATAACAGCAGTACTAATGTTAGTAAACCATCGTATCTAACGATCAATAATTCATTCTCACCAAGCAAGTTGAACAAATCTGCGAAATCTAGTGCATCAAGTTCACCTAAACTGGTTCCTTTACTTCACAAAGTTTCCAGTAATGAGTCAGAAAATTCTAATGCAGGATCTTTGGGTTGGATATTGAAAGCTGACTATAACAGCAGTAGAAACTCACGAACCAGCTCACCATTCGACGACCCTGTATTCCATCGTTTAAGAGAATTGTATAAATTGGCAAAAGTGTTATTTGATTTTGTTTGTCCTCAAGAGTATGGGATTGAAAACAATGAAAAATTGGATATTGGATTATTAACCAGTTTACCATTAGCTAAGCAAGTACTTTCAGATATTTCTGAGATGATTGAGACTTCAAATAGCGCGACAGTTGCGTATTTCACTAAAGAATCACACATTTACACGTTGTTAAATATTATCTATGAATCTAAATTGCCAATGAGAATTGCAAGAAATGCATTACCGGAATTGGATTACTTATCTCAAATTGCATTTGAATTGTATGAATGTGAAGAAGGTGGTAAGAAGAAGCATTCAATTAGATTATCGTTATCTCCAGGTTGTCATACCCAAGATCCATTGGATGTTCAATTGGATGCAAAACATTATATTTCTAATATTCCAAAGATTTCTTTGACTAGGCATTTAGACAGTGATTTGTTATTGCAGAAGTTGAAATCAAGATTCACCAGGGTGTGCTTGCCTAAGAAGTTCACGCCAGTGACAATTTCCAGTCCGTTGGTTATTGCCAAACCTGACCAGGAAGTTGAGAATTTAGGGGAAGTAATATAAATCTGTAAAAATATTACATAAATATTGTACTATACACGATTAACCTTTATGATTTCAGTAGTTATATAAATACATGATATATAATCTTAGTGGTGAGCACTTTTTTCAACTGTTGGCAATTTAGTCAAACTTTTTCTAATTGCTTCAACCCCTTTCAACAAATCCTCGTTGCTGATATTCAATGCTGGTGCGAGACGAATGATATGGTCATGGGTAGGTTTAGCCAAAACGCCTTCATCTTTCATCAACAAACATAAATCCCATGCAGTTCGTCCGTTACTTTTAGTTTCATCAATGACAATAGCTGCTAATAAACCAACCCCACGGACTTCACTGATAATTCCGTTTGATTCAGCTTGTAATTTCTCCAATTCCTTTTTCAAAAATGCACCTTTATCTCTAGCTTGTTGAACCAAATTTTCATCCTTGACAACTTGTAAAGCAGCGATAGAAACACGACATGCCAATGGGTTACCACCATAAGTTGAACCATGGGAACCTGGTTCAAGAGTCAACATAATCTCCTTAGATGACAAAACCGCACTCACTGGCATCACACCCCCAGAGATGGCTTTACCAAGCAAGATCATATCTGGTTTGACTCCCTTATAGTGTTCATAACATAACATTTCCCCAGTTCTAGCAACCCCAGTTTGAATTTCATCACAAATGAGTAAAACATTGTGTTTCTTACATAATTCAGCAACTTTTGGAATGTAGTCAGCAGGAGGAACTACAATCCCAGCTTCACCTTGAATCGGCTCCAACAAAATCGCAGCAACTTTGTCACCAGCGTTATCCAATGCTAATTCAATGTCTTCAATGTGACCGTATCTGATAACCCTATCTTTGGTTCCTGGAATTTGAGGGCCAATATTTGACAAAAATGGACCAAAGTTAGTCTTGGCGTCGGGATCAGTAGACATTGAAATCACACCCAAAGTTCTCCCATGGAAATTGTTGGCAGCAGCTAAAATGATGGCTTCATCTGGTTTAATTCCTTTCTTGACATACCCCCATCTTCTAGCCAATTTCAACCCTGTTTCAACAGCTTCTGCACCAGTATTCATTGGTAGAACCATTTCATAATTGAAATACTCGGTGATATATTTGGCAAAAACCCCAAACACATCATTAGAAAATGCACGCGATGACAATGTGAGTTTATGAGCTTGATCAACTAAGGCCTCAATGATTTTTGGATGACAATGACCTTGATTAACTGCAGAATAAGCACTCAAGAAATCCAAATATTCTTTACCTTCAGGATCCCAGACTTTAGCCCCTTCGGCCTTGTGGAACACCACAGGCAATGGGCTGTAATTATGCGCAGAGTATTCCTTCTCGTACTCGAGAGCAGTTTTAGATGAAATGTTGAAATTCAAAGCAGACATTGTTTTTAGGTAATAGATGATTGTATTATGTGAAATGAAGTTTTTTTTTCGGCTTTTTGGCTTTGAATTATGGAAAATCCTGCACTTTTATATTTTTTTTTTCCTTTTTGTTGGAGGAAGAAAATTTTTTTCTGTTTGTTTTATTTTTTCGCCGAATCAACTGGTTGAGGTGGTTTGTTTTGAGACTATCGCGAACTGCTGCTTTTAGCGATAATGAAAAGTGACGACGGAGGAGGATTGCTGCATGTGACCTGGCCACTGATCAAGGAGTTTTCTCTTAATAAACTACGATCAACCTAACTCCTTTAAAACAAATTACCATTCTGTAGAATCAGAAATAGTGATTGAAAATGATAGGCATGTTTGTTATTTCATTGTATAAGGTTAACCCTTGACTTGCGCAAATCAAATCGTCAGCATGTGGTTGGATTTGGTGGGCGTATGCAGGAGGTTCAACATTGACCGCTAAGTGAAGGGTTAAGCGAAGGAAAAAAGAAAATCAATTCATGATTAGTTGCATAAGTTTGTGGTTCAGGTTAACTCCTCACCGATTCAGGAAAACAAAAGCTGGAGCCATTTCCGTGATTATCTTCCTTGATTCCTCCTGGGCTTTCATGTAGCCCCAACTTTTGACTTACCTACAAAACAAAAAAATAATAAGAATCAATAAGAATCTATATCTATAATTTACAATTTCATAATGGTGGAGCACACATAAGCGGGGGTCAACATTGAATAAAAAATAACGACGAGAAATAAAATAAAACACAGGAACTCATAATAATTTGTTATTCTACTTTTTTTTTTAGTGACAGGAGTTCTTATTGGTGCATTATATCCATCATTATTTTAGGGTTACTTTTGATATGAGGCGATTTTTCATGTCAGAATGAAATTCTTGAGCATGTGATTGTCACATGGACTCCTCCCAAATTTTTTCAAATCTAATTAATTTTCACAGGTTGAAAAATTCCCCCAAAACGAGAAAAAAAACCAATAATAATAAAAAGAGCGATTTAAATATGCATTCGCGTCTAATACTTGCTGGGCTTAGGCAACCTCACACGCAATGGGTCAATCTCAATAAACCATCACTTTTAATCAGATCGGTCTCAACTGCGTCAGTTGAGTCTAGAAGCAAAGAACTCCGCCCTCAACAAACTCCATCTGATCAAGTTGGACTTCCAGTTAGATTTTATATCCCACCTTCTTACAAATCCTATCCTAACATTTTCACGTCGCCTTTACTCTGGATCAAACTCATTGCTCGCCGTCTCTACAACTTTGGTAGAAACACAGCGCAAATAGGGTTTGCCAGATACAACGGTGGGTTCAAACCGCAATTTTTACTTTGGAAAAATGAAGCTGTGGATATTTTTGTCAACGTGAATAAAGCATTTGCTCAACGGAAAGTTTCGAATGTTAGTGATTCCTTGACACTTTGGAGTAGAGATCCACTTTTAAAACGTCAAGAATCACTCTCAAAAAATTATGAATTTGATTGGAAATTATTGAAGCTTAATGGAGCTCCAAAATTGATGGTTTTTTTGCCATATGCATTACCTGGTGAACCATTGGAAAAAGTGTTGATTATTTATAAAATAAGCAGCAAGCAAAGATTAAGCAAAATGGATAAGAAGACAAAAGAAGTGGTTAAGAATGATCAAGATCTT
The DNA here is from genome assembly GCA_030450195.1 of Saccharomycopsis sp. KB-2023a. NCBI lineage: Eukaryota > Fungi > Ascomycota > Saccharomycetes > Ascoideales > Saccharomycopsidaceae > Saccharomycopsis > Saccharomycopsis sp. KB-2023a. The sequence goes on along the minus strand of JASJSC010000044.1, from coordinate 77,160 downwards.
GAAAACTATTACGCTTACGTCGTTGATTTAAACACTAATCAATTGAAGTTATGCGGATCAACTTTTGAAAGTGAGGTCAATGATAGCGTGCAAATCCTCCAATCAAAAAACACTGGGACCTTAATGAAGATCCAGGGGGATATATTTCGATCGAATGACGATTTGTTGAAAGATTCGCTCAATCAAAGCTTGTTGCTTGATTAAACAGGCATGTAAATAGATATACGTACACACTTGCATGTAATAAAGGCTATCGCTACACTAAACCAAAACTTGTAATATTCGTCTATTCTGGCGGGTATCATCGAAACAAGATCGAAAAGAAAATAAAAGAAAAAAAAGAAAAATATTCAAAAAAAAAAAAAATTCAAAAAAAAAAAAATTAAAGGGGGGTTAAAAATCTAAAATAAACAAAAAAAAATTAAAACTAAAATACTATTCATCGTCTAATATTATTCATCGTCTAGTTTCGCCTTCTGCCTTAAATCAATTGCTTCTTTCAAAGTCAACACATAATCTTTAAATTGATTATGTTCATTAACCAAATAGCTGTACTTATGATTCCAATTATTCATGATTGAAGTAAATACCTTTTTCAACTGAATCAAATGCTTCTGATTATCAGCTGCGACAGAATGAACAAATTCATCAATTTGATCTTTAATTTTCAAATGATCAGAAATCAAATTTTCTAACACTTGAACGTATTTGAACAATTCAATTAATTGCTTCTTTATAGTCATTGATGAAACAAAAATTGATGGGATCATAGGTTCCCAGTTATGGATTTTAATATTCAAAATTTCATAACTATTTTTCAAGGATAAAATTGATCCCCATCCATACTCTTTATTACTTATAGATTCAGTTTGAGTTGGAATTGCCGTCAATCTTGCTGCCCAATAATTACAAGTAAACACATACTCTTCAGCGATTTCTCTAGTACCTGCACTAAATATAACAATGTTATCATTGTTGATGTAACTGCTTGTTTCTTTTCTAATCTTTGAAGGTAGCCCACGATTGTCGCTGTTGAAATCATAATTGCTTGGCAATTTCAACGCCCAAAATGTTTCCAATTCTTTTGATTTTAAACTCTTGTTATTTATGGAATCATCAGGAATAATCTTGGAATACGTAGATACCAAACTGAAGGTCCCTGAAGAAACTGCATTTCTCATCCAATTACCATCACCAATACCACTGCCACTACCACTACCACCGCCTAATGGAATAGCATTCCCAGCGCCAACAACAATAGGCCCGTTATTAGCATTACCTCTATCCAACCTAAGTCTTGAAAATTTTTTACGCAATTTCCCATATTCCGAACTATTATGAGGAGAGGCATTTACTCCATTACTTGACACACCCGGCGAAGATCCTGCTATTGATGAAGACGATGCTGTACTTAACTTAGAATCAAATGAAAATAAATTCACTTCACCACGAGAGACAACCGTGAAATTTAGTTTCCATTTTAACAATGAGCTTGATGAATTGTAATTCTTATAACTTCTTGACATGCTACTAGTGTTAGTAGATGTTCTAGATAATTGTGTATTGGTAGAATTGATTAAATTGTCATTGGAATTACCATTAAAGAAATTCTTATTGAATTGATTTGAGGAACTATTAGAACTTGAAATTTTCAGATTATGAAGGCCAAAGAAATTCTTATTTTTTTCAAATTTCTTAGTTTTCAATAACCCTTCTTTAGCCCATGGAGGACCAGTCAATTCTAAATCAAGATCAGCTTCATCTTCTTCAAAGATAATATCAGACGGTTCAAGGGTTGAACTAAATGAAGTTGAATTACTAATGCCATTTGAAGTACTGGTGACAGTTGCAACTGCATTACCATTAACATCAAGACTATTGGAAGTTGCGATTGAATTATAAGTTTCAGCAGTTTTTGCAGTGTCAAGCGTTTTCATGGTTCTACCACTCATAGCAGAAGCCATCGAGGCTGCTGACTTATGTTTCTTTAAATCTTTAACATTATCAATTCGATTACCAGTCAGTGATGATCCCCTTTGCAATGCATGTAAGAACCCAACTGGTTGCTGCTCTTTTGAATGGTTTCCATGAATAGTACCAATTTTTGCAGGAGCTTCAAAACTTGTTGGAGATAAATCCATTGAACTTTTTTTAACCATTAAATTGTTTTCACCAGAGTACTTTGATGAAAAAGATTTGGTTGAAATAATAGTGTTTCTATGACCAGATCGACTAACATTAAATGAGGTCTTTCTCAAGTTAACAAAACTGCCATTATTATGATTATATTGACCATTAGTGGATTGGTGATTATTATTAGTAGTAGTGTTTGTTGTTGTTGTAGTAGTAGCAGTTGGTGAAGTTCCTAATAATTTCAATTCGTTCATCTCTATACTTTCATAATAATTTCGAAGACAATTCAAAGCATTGAGAGAATCTTTAGGATATAATTTCTCAACTTTAAGAGCATTTAAAGTATTTTTAACAAAAGTTTCCTTTGAAATATGTTTAGATAATTCAGGAGAATGTAAATCAGAATTTAACAAGATTAACGAGTAAGCAATTAGATAAATAGCAAATTGATTCCCAAAAATATTTTTCGGGAATTTTTGAGTCCAACTTATAGAAAATGATTCAATAATTCTACTGATATTTTGAGATTCTCCTCTGAAATATAATTTGTTGCATAAAATTCTCAAGGAATCTAATAAGGAGATTGACCAATCAAATTTCTTCAAATAGAAAGATCGAAGCTTTTTAGCCTCTGAGTTACTTGGATCACATAATATAGTCAAGTATTCTTCCACTGGAACTTTATTGTAAGTATGATTATACAATTGAGCAGCAGCAGTCTTCAATTCTGTCATTTTCATTTCTTCGTATTTCAAAGCTTTTTCAGTCTTATTGGAAATATTTGAAGTCGAGGTACCATCAGATTTTAAGGTATCATTATCGCGAAAAAGTTCATCGCCTTCTTCTCCCTCAGCTCCTTCTTCGTCATGTTCATCTCCATCGTCATGCAAATCTTGAATATTATGATGACGATCAATACTTTCATCGCTAGGATGTTCCTGTACCTCTTTAATTAACGGAGCATATTCAATAGGTTTGATCCCAGTAGTTCTAGCCATGGTTCCTAATGATTTTGAACCGTGACCGGCTTGAGGTAAAATTTTCTTAGGAGAAGTTGCAATGATTTCAGGGGAAACAAGAATTTGTCTGACTGCATCTAAATCAGAGTAGTTAGAAGAATTATTAGATTCCTTTTTAACTAAAGGGGAATAAAATTTTTCACCATCGTCTTCAATCATTGAAGATTCAGATAAAGATTTTTGATGTTTTGGAGAAATGTTGTCAACAGCATGATGATGGTTAGCCAACAGTTGTGATTTTGTTATCAAGTTCGATTCAAATTTATGCTTGTGCTTTGGGGAAGCCTGTTATGGTTAGTTAGTTAGTTATTTTGAAATCTCTCTCGCCGTAATCACTTCAGATAGTGATTAATACTTACAAGATGAAGTGTCTTCAAATTAATTGACATTTTTCTTGAGTTTTTTCGCTTAAGCAAGAATGGGACCAAAAAAATAAAATTTTTAAGAAAAAATTCGAAATTCAGAATATGAAAAAAAAAAAATTATACTTGATTGGAACCTAGTGTTTTATTTTAATTTTTTTTTTGCTTTTGTTTTTTGTCTATTATTTTTTTTGCCTATGATGAACTTCGATTTGGAGAGGTTTTACCAATTTTCTTTCTTTCTTTCTTTCTCTCTTTCTTTCTTTCTCTTCCCTCCTTTGCTAATTAAAAGCGTGTTCCTATTTGATCAGAGGAATTTTTTACCTGACAAAGCAAAAAAAAAAAAAAGAGTTAAATTTCAAAAAAAGTGAAGTGCGTGTACTTTACTCGCTCTGCAACCATATGTATCTAATGCATCAGACTTAAAGAGGAAACTTTACTTAGTATCAATAAAATATTACACTATGGTAAACTATCGCAAATATATATGCATACTAACATGGTAAATTAAATTAGCATAATAATAATAATAATAAGTAATGTCACCCGGAACTAATTAATAGTTCACCCGCTTTTTACCAATTGCTGATGATTATCTAATTGGTTATCTAATTTATTGCTTGCGATTATATTATCATATTTTTTATAGTTTTATCAACATATTTGATCATGTGATACTCACATGATAGGTTTTATACTAGAGGGTTTCTTCACCCATTAATGGTGCGTGCTCACTGCGCTTGATATAAATTTTTTTTTTTTTTTTTTTTTTTTTTCTTTTTTCAGACAGAGATGAGAAGAATCAATTAATTGGAATCACCATTGACTAAACCAATATGTCTACAAATCAATACAAGGCAAAGCCAAAAATGGCTCCTGAGAAAGAAAGATTCATTCAAACATGTGCCGACATCTCTTTAGAATTAGTTTCATCGCTTCAATCTTCAAAAGACATCAATTTAAATGGACTCATCATTCGGTATTCAAAGAAGTACAAGCTCAAACAACAACCAAGATTGACTGACATCATCTCATCTATACCTGATCAATACAAGAAATATCTCATCCCAAAACTTAAAGCTAAGCCTGTGCGAACTGCTTCAGGGATTGCAGTTGTTGCTGTTATGTGTAAACCTCATCGATGTCCTCATATTGCTTATACCGGCAACATTTGTGTTTATTGTCCAGGTGGACCTGATTCTGATTTCGAGTACTCAACGCAATCATATACCGGTTATGAACCAACTTCAATGCGAGCCATTAGAGCTAGATATGATCCGTATGAGCAGGCTAGAGGAAGAATTGAACAATTGAGACAATTGGGTCATTCTATAGATAAAGTGGAATACATTATCATGGGAGGAACTTTTATGTCATTGCCTAAAGAATATCGAGAAAATTTTATTTGCAATTTACATAATGCATTAACTGGCTATAATGGTTTGAATCTCGATGAAGCTATCAAATTTTCTCAACAATCTTTGACGAAATGTGTTGGGATAACTATTGAAACCAGACCTGATTATTGTACTGAAACTCATCTATCAGATATGTTAAAATACGGTTGTACAAGATTAGAAATTGGGGTCCAATCAGTGTATGAAGATGTGGCAAGAGATACTAATCGAGGTCATACGGTGAAATCAGTGTGCCATACTTTTGCAGTTGCAAAAGATGCTGGTTATAAAATTGTTAGTCATATGATGCCAGATTTACCTAATGTTGGAATGGAAAGAGATTTACAACAATTCATTGAGTATTTTGAAAATCCTGATTTCAGAACCGATGGTTTAAAAATTTATCCAACTTTGGTTATTCGAGGTACTGGTCTTTATGAATTATGGAAGTGTGGGAAATATAAATCATATAACGCCAATGGTTTAATTGACTTGGTGGCTAGAATTTTATCATTGGTACCTCCGTGGACAAGAATTTATAGAGTTCAAAGAGATATCCCAATGCCATTAGTGAGTAGTGGGGTAGATAATGGGAACCTTCGAGAATTAGCATTAACAAGAATGAAAGATTTTGGAGTTACTTGTAGGGATGTTAGAACAAGAGAAGTGGGTATTCAACAGGTTCATCATAAGATATTACCTGATCAGATTGAACTAATTAGACGTGACTATTATGCCAATGGAGGTTGGGAAACTTTTTTGGCTTATGAAGACCCTAAACAAGATATTTTAATAGGTCTTTTGCGATTACGTAAAGCATCAAAAAAGTACACCTTCCGACGAGAATTTACCGAACAACCTACTTCAATAATTAGAGAATTACACGTTTATGGTTCAGTGGTACCTGTTCACTCTAGGGATCCAAAGAAATTCCAACATCAAGGGTTCGGAACTTTGTTGATGGAAGAAGCTGAAAGAATTGCCAGATATGAACATGGATCAAGGAAGATTAGTGTTATTTCTGGTGTTGGGGTTAGAAACTATTACGCTAAATTGGGCTATGAGTTGGATGGACCATACATGTCAAAGCAAATCATTCAAGATGACTCAGTAGATCTCGAAGAAAATGATGAAGATGATAATATTTATGATTATCCATAATTTCGCCCACAAAAATATGTTTCTGGAAACGCAAGAATTTATTTAAATAAAAAATTCAAGGCCAAAAAAATAAAAAAGTAAAAAAAAATAAAAAAAAGTCTTTTTTTTACTGTAAAACTAACTAACGAACTATTTAATAATTTTTTTTTTTTAATAATTTTTTTTATCGTCCTGTAAAGTCATCTCCATTGATAGAATCTCGAAGTTTCTTCTTTATTCTTTCCTCCTTTTGACTTCTTCTTCTAGTTAATTCTGCCGCAGAAGGTGGGATAGCTTCATTTTCCAAATCTGCTTTCTTAGCTTGTTCAAAAGTATTAATGGATTTCTTCAACCCTTCAGGGCCACTCAACAAAGCCCCTTTTGGTAATGATCCACCAGATAATGTTTTCAATTGTTCAACATTTTCTGATTCTTCTCTTAACACTTGATACATTCTTGCAACTCTACCAATTGCCAAAATCTTTTTGCGCAATGCTTGTCTTTTAACTTCAATTGATTGCTCTCCTTCTCTTTCTTCTTCTCCTTCTTTGAATGGTTTGCCACTTTCATTTGAACCTGGAATAACTGGAGTAGGAGGCTCTGATCCTGGAACTTCATCAAAAGTCTTTGCTGGTTCGACAGCCAATGGAGTTTCTTCATCTAATTCTTCTTCAGAACAGATATTTAAAATTGAAATCAACATTTCTGTGACCTTTTCCCCAACAAATGGCAATGACCATGTGAAAACATCAATGAAATTAGGCAACCAATAAGGATGTGGAGCGCTATTGAATTGTCGAATATTCATAACATTATTTTCATATTTTAAAATTGCTGCTTTATTTCCATAACTATCAAGATAATTAGGAGCACTAAACATGGTTAACAATGATATAAATCCAATAGTTGGCGTTCTTTTGTACATTTTATAACCAGCATCTTGAGCCTCATGTGCTCGTATTATTGATAATAGTCCAGTACGTTGTAAAAATTGACATGATGCTTTATAAGTGAAAGAATATGAACAACCTCTAACAGAATTTGGGACATATAAATTTTCATTAGTGTCTTCATCATAATTGTCTATTGGATCAGCCCATAATAAATCACACATTAGTCCTCTAGTTGGTGGTTCCCTAAATCTATCAATTTTTCTTAAATCATCCAATGATTTCAATTCTGGACTGAGTCCACCATGAACACAGAAAAATTGTTTATTCATAATTGCAGCCAATGGCAAACAATTAAATGACTGCAAACATAATTCATAAATGTCTTCGTTATACTTATGCAAGCATTCTGCCTTAAAAGTAAAATAATCAGTTAAATGTTTACATTCATGATTACCTCTGAGCATCCAAAATGTCTTGTGATAGGTTAATTTTAAACTATACAAATAAAGCAAACACTCAATAGAAAAAAAACCACGATCAACATAATCCCCTAAAAACAAATATGAAGTACTTGATGGATTACCACCTACTTCAAATAATCTCATCAAATCATAATATTGACCATGAATATCCCCACAAACAGTAACTGGTGCTGGCACGCTTAATAAATTAGGTTCATCCCTTAAGACTCTGATAGCTTGTTTCAAAATGTTTTTAATTTGATGTAATTGTAATTTCCCTTGCTTTAAAAAATGGGTCTTTAAAAATTCATGATTAGGAAGTCCATTACTTAAAAAAACTTCCGCATCAGTTGGAATTTCTGTAGCTGGTTCTGCGACACTACTGACGATTCGACTTTTTGTAGAAACGGTAGATTTATCTTCCATAACATAAATGGAGAAATCTTTAGTCGTATGATTTTTACCTTTGTTTTTTAATACTCTAAGAGCATTATTAATCTTTTCACTATTATCTTGGGCTATATTCGACATTTCAATTGAATAGTAAAGGTAAGCTAGGTTTATCTATCACGAAAAGAAACCTTGCAAATCGAAAGTTGGCAACAAGTGTTAATCAGCTGGAATGCCAAAAATAAAAAAAAATAAAAAGAAAAAAGTTGGAAAATTCCGGGGGGGTTTACGAGGGAATATCTTAGGTCGGAATATATGTTACGTTACGCTTGCTCGGAATTAGATTTATTAAAGAATATTTAAAGTTTATTGAAGTAAGTGCGAATGACACATGTAAGTGCAGTTGACTCTGTTTGATGATATGATATTTAATGGTAAAATCCACATTCTTGCAACAAATTTACGACAAATCCTTAAACTAACCCAGCGTTATCTGCATAATTATCTCAAATGATTTCACCAATAACACCAAATGCACCAATTGGACCTTTCACTAAGTTCTTCAGATGCATTTGCTAATAAGCAGACTTCCCCATTTATTCATTTCCTTGGAATTCCATTCAATATAATAATAATTCCGGTGCTTCCAATAGATGGCTCCGATCCACTCAACTTCAAAGATATTATGAAATGAATTCAAGACATCCAATAAATTTAATATCATTTATTGACACAAACTGTTCAGTGCTTAATTTCGCAACAGTTTCAAATCTTTCAAGCCTTTCCTTATAATTCCTTGATTGCCGTTTTGTGTTAATTAATTAAATTTTCAAACCCTTTGAGCTGTTCTACTTGATTTATGAGAAAATTCTTGCGTCGGTAGATAAGTTTCGGATGAAATCTGCTAACCCGACAATATTAATGCTTTGCAGTTGCATATACGTTTGGAATATTGTTGATGCTTAAGTTCAATTCTTTCAACTTTGATAACAAGTCAAGGAATTTTGCAGTTTTAACTTGCTTTGCAAGATATCTAATTTCACAAAATCGTCAAGCAAGTCTGTCAGTAACCCATTATCTGAGATCGTTTCAATTTTGTCTTAAATTACATATTGAAGCCCTGTCATTTTTTAAATACCGCTAATGTTTAAATCGTCGCAAATCCACCTTCGTTAGGTAACACATTTTGGTATTGTAAATCTAAGGTGAAATATTGGTAATTGAAATAGCTTAAATTAAGTAAATTCTCGGATTTCACTGTCAGAAGCGAATCGTATACTGGAGAAATTACATTATATCCAACATTCAATCTTGTTGAGAGCGCTGAATGATAAAACCTCTTGAGGTTCTCGTTTTTGATCCATATAAATATCATATATTATTTTTAAACTGTCTCATTGCGACTTTTAGATTTTCAACTTTACATAACCCTTGAAGAGATCCAGCATTCTCAAGGCGAAAGATATAAGTATGTATATGATCTTCAGTATTTGTTATTGCCTGACATGTTGTGCCTATGCGTATTAAAATTACAGGGACCCAAAGAATGTGGCGGGTGACTAATGGCGTCTCCAAAAAAAATTTTTTGATATATGCATGGATTCTTTAAGGAAAAAATTTCACAGAAATTTCAGCTAAGCAATACTGGATCAGAACATGTCAATATCAATTGATGAAACAGAGTTTGTAAAGTCCGACAAACCTCTTAAGTTTGAGGATCCGAAGCAGCAAGCGAATTTTGAACTAGGCGTTAGCATGGCCCTTTATTCATGGGATAATTTGAAAACCGCAGTTGATAATCAATGGGGCGGACCAGATAGTGCCGATAAAAGAGATTGGATCACAGCAATTGTTTGTGATTTATTCGATGAGAAATTTGTGGACATAGCCATGATCGAGGAGACTTTACTTTATGCCATGTTGGATGAATTTGAAGTGCAAATGGAAGATGATTCGGGGTTGCTTATCGCCAAAAGAATTTTTGACGTATACAAACAGTGTAATGAGAAAAACTATGAGAAAATTCAAGAACGATACAGAACTTGGGAGAAGAGTCAAGAAAATAAGATTGTTAATAAAGTGGTGGTTCAGGAAGATCCTAATAATCCAGATGATAGTGAATACGAAGAAGAAGCAGAAGACGAACTGCTAGTAGAAGTAGCTGATGAAGATGTGGAAATGCGAATGATAGAAGAAACTAGTGAACAAGAGCCAATTATAGATGATGATGGGTTTCAGTTGGTTCAAAAGAAGAATAAGAGGCGTTAAATATACCCATTGAACAGTGAGCACAATAACTTTTGTACAATAGATAGTTGAATCATTGTAAGATCCATTTTAGTTTAGAGGTCGATCTGACAAGTAAATACGACGGGATAAGGTTAAAAAAAGACCAATTAAAGAATTTATATTAGAATTACAAAAATCTATATAATGACATTATTAAAATTAATAAATGTGCTGAAAATATGGAGGATTGGCGGAAGGGGATCAGACTAAAAGCTCACACTCGGATTCATTATCACTATCCAAATCTGTGAACTTTCTCTTTCTAGTAATTATAGGGCTTATTGGAGAATGCTCAAGCAATTCTGAATTTTGAGTCAATGGAGTTAAAGGAGGATTGGCTGAAGCTAGTGATGATTGTAGCAGTAGTTGTTTAGGACTACTATTTAGCTGACTATTATCGTTATTATTGTTGTTATTAATCACTATGGTAAAATCAGGGGGATGCTTCATAATATTTCTTTCGTTTTCTATTAGAGATTATATTCAGACTTATCTTCTATTCTCAGTATATACTTAATTCATAATTTCTGCCTGATAACGAATCGTATAATTAATAAATGAAGATTCCAAAGAGTTGTAAAATTTTAAAGTTTTCAATGTTATGTGTTTAATGTCATGTGAACTCATCGAAAAAAAAAAAAAAAAAAAAAAAAAATTGCATAGTTACCCTGTTATATCACGCCAAGCTCTTCACTCGTAACTTAAACTGAGACCTATCAGCATTTATCGGATTAATCCAATTGAAATTAATTCTACTTCAAATGAATCGAAGGGTGGTAAGAAAAGTAAAATTGTAACCCATTCCATGATTATTTGAATTAAGAGAGCTGATAATTGTTGCATGATCCATCGAATCAAATTACAGATTATATTATATTTGATAATGTTATTCTAAGTAGAATCTAAATTGTGCTTTCTTCAGAATGACAAATCTTCATTGAGATCGTGACTGTTATGAGCAGCACCCCAAATGAGATCAAAATAACCTTGACACTTTCTGGCAATCTCAAACACTGACTTGGATCATTGTTAAGGTATATATTTATATTTATATTTTGGTTAATCCTTGCATAAACACCCCTAAACCAACCAATGATTTCAGTTCGTTTGACTTTATCTACCCTAAATACTTTTTTTTTATTATTCTTTACTCAGCTGTTCGCTTATTAATTGTTTTACTGAAATTACCTCATTCATTTATTCCACTGATTGCAGGAATGATTACGGCAGGTACACTTAAACATTATAGTGTTGGTGATAAGTAAAAACGAGAGGCAGTGTATACTAACCGAGGGCAGGAAAACTACCACACAAGTTATAGATCGTAATACATATATGGATATATATATATATATATAATATATATTTACTAACAGTACAACAAATTCAAGAGATAACATTGATGGATATTTCAGAAGTGTAAGTTTCCTTATCTATTAGGATTTATAGCTTTTTGAATTATGCTAACTTATTAGTGTTGATTCTTTGGACGGCATTGCCGTCTTGTATATTGGATTAGATGATGGACTACTACTAGCTTCGACTGGAGAAATTGCAAATCCAAACAAGGATGCCTATGAATTACATCAGATACTTGGAAAGAATAAATCACAAATAATCGATGAAGAAGGCTACGGATCAATAAATTATAAAGGATTGTAAGTATATGCGAAATCTAGAAAAAATTAGGTGTGACTAACGTATAATATATAGTAATGTTTACCTTTTCATTGATAAGAAGCAGAACAGATTAGTTGCTGTTTATAAACATTAATACAAAAGCCAATGATATTTTTACTTCACCACCCTGATAACTTACAACCAAATCTCTCTCTCAAGTAACCCCAACCTTTCTCATAGTAATCACTTTTACTGATGCTCAACTTGTTATAAAATTCTCGATTATTAGCAAACACATTAGCTGACTGCCAATTATAAGTAGTCGGATTCTCACTGATTCCAATTCTTATATCCCACTCCACTGGTAAAACTTGTTTTAATTCCAATTCTAATCTTTGCTTGAATCCTTTAAAATTGAAGTTCCCACCAACACAGACAATATTACTAACCAAAAGCGGGGCAATTAATTTAGGGCAACTGTTTATAGAATCATAAATAGTTTTAACTAATCCATTACAATGCTTTATATTGGAGATTTCCGGATCAAATAGAATTTCTGGTATGCTAAATCTCTCATCGTAAAGTTTCATTATCTGTAATTCATCTATTGCTTCTTTTCCCAATTTATTTCTAATTTCATCATTCATTAAATAACCCTTGGTTGTAGTTTTAAAATCAGGTAGGACATATTCTATAATTGAACTTGAGTCATTGACTTTCCCCAAACTTTTATCTAGTTTAAGTTTTTCCAATGATTGGTTATAATTTATAGGCATGAAACAAGTTTGTTCTTTTATGCTATTTACTAGTATCGTTTCATCAGTGACATCATAGTATCTGAAAGAAATTAATTCTCGCAAAAATCCTGTAAGAAATCTACCGCCAACGTCCACTTTCTTTATACCATCCCAGTACACTACTCCATAAATGATTGGAATCACGTAAGTGCAATCAAACCCTGAATCAATTACAAGTTGAAAATCCTTGAAAAGGCTATTTGGATCATTTTCAATTTTGACTTCATATAAGTTTTCATTAGATTTCCAATTGAAAGGAACAAAAGAACTTGGTATTGCTTTATAATAATTGCTAAACCCGTATTCTTCGAATACTATCTGGTCAATGTTTTTACTTAATTTAGGTAAAGTGAAAGGCAGCTCAGTTAGCACAAGATTTGTATCCATTGGATCAACGTTCAACTTTAAATCCATAGAATTGAAACAATAATCCCATATTAATTTTTCAAATTCCCACGAAGTTAGTTGATTCTTTTCATATGGTCTTTTGAAATAACATCCATTGATATTCTGATTTCGATCAATAAGTTGCCCAATAATCAATCGTTTATCCTTTGTGCAAACAATTGAATTGGAAATTATATGAGGTTGAATAAGTTCATCGCTGCTATAACCGATCTTTATACTATACGAGCCATTATCTATAATTAATGTTTTTGACATGGCGTTCGATTACAAATTGGAAAAGAAAGAATTTTAAAGAAAGTTTCCGACGAAAAACAAACCTCTAACTGGCAGTTACCTTACGGCAATTCATGAGCAGGGACAATAAACCCGGATTGGTCATAGTTAACGAATGATTTTTACCAATTTACAAATTTATGATATATTTAATTGCAAAGCATTCTTTTTAACTAGATGCGTTTTGGAGGTCAGATGCATTTTGTAGCGATGTTGCTCGGTTATGTAGCGTTTTGTTTTTTTTAAATTTCACCTTTTATTTTTTTTGCCTTGATAATACGCAACAATTGAAATATCAAGAAAATGGTTGATAAAGATAAAGCCAATCCTGGTTTCTTTACTAAGAAAAGATTACTAGTTAGTAAGTAGCACTATTTTTTACAAGGATTCAATTTTCGCTAACCCAAGCAGTTTTTTGTTCAATAATTGTTCTTCTTTTTAGTGCCTATCACGGAGCAAAAGAAAACGGCGTGGAAATTCCGCCAATAGATTTTGATTTTGATTTTGAATATTTCGAATATTTCGAAGCTATCAAGGATAACATCCCTAAAAATCTTGCCAATGCTTTAAGAGAGGCCAGTTGGGCTACCAAAGAGAAACAAAAGCCTTCCGCTGGGACGGAAGATTTTGCAGTTGGCAAATTTATGAAACTGCGAAACTATACAAGTCAATCTCCAATTATTCTCGTTCCTGGGGTTATTAGTACTGGATTAGAAAGTTGGGGGCTTGAAGGAACTGAAGAATGTCCTAGCGAGATTCATTTCCGTAAAAGATTATGGGGGTCATTTTACATGATAAAAGCCATGGTATTAAATAAAAATTGTTGGTTGAAACATATCATGTTAGATCCGGAGACTGGATTAGATCCACCTCATTTTAAAATTCGGGCAGCTCAAGGTTTCGAAGCTGCTGATTTTTTTGTCACTGGCTACTGGATTTGGAACAAAATTGTTAGTAATTTGGCAGTCTTAGGTTATGGACCAGATGAAATGCTGCTTGCTGCGTATGATTGGAGACTTGCTTATCTTGATTTGGAAAGACGTGATCAATACTTTACGAGATTAAAAATGGCAATTGAATTAAAAAGGGAAACTACTGGTAAGAAAACAATTTTAACGGGTCATTCAATGGGGTCACAAATCGTGTATTATTTCTTTAAATGGGTTGAAGCAGATGGGTTCGGTAACGGCGGCCCAAATTGGGTCAATGACCATATTGAATCGTTTATTGATATTTCTGGCTCTACTTTAGGTACTCCAAAGGCATTTACAGCTTTATTATCGGGCGAAATGAGAGATACGGTTCAATTGAACGCAGTTGCAGTTTATGGATTGGAAAAATTTTTCAGTCGAAAAGAAAGAGTAGATATGTTGCAAAGTTTCGGCGGGATACCGAGCATGCTACCTAAAGGCGGTGACATTATTTGGGGGAATTTAAGTCATTCACCGGACGATGTTTATATTAACAAAACAGCTAATTCAAGTTTTGGATCATTTATTAAATTTAAGCATCACATTGGGAAATACTCAGCTAACAATTTGACTATTGGATCTTCAATTCAATATTTATTAAATCAATCACCAAATTGGTTTAAAGATCGAGTAATGCTGTCTTATAGTTTCGGAATTTCGACCGATAAGGAGCAATTACAAAAGAACAATCAAGACCCTCTGAAATGGAGTAACCCATTAGAGGCTCAATTACCTAATGCTCCAGATATGAAAATCTATTGTTTCTATGGTGTTGGAAACCCAACTGAAAGAGCTTACACTTATCAGGAAGAGACCAACAAATCTTCGGTGAAATTGAATGTTACTATGGCCTATGGTGAGAAAGAAACTGTTGCATTTAGTGATGGTGATGGAACTGTTTCACTTTTAACTCATACTATGTGTCATAAATGGAAAGAACCAGGATCAATTTATAATCCAGGCAGCTCGAAAGTGACAATCGTTGAATTGAAACACGAACCAGAAAGATTTGATATGCGTGGAGGAACCAAGACTTCGGAACATGTTGATATCCTTGGTTCAACTGAATTGAACGAATTGATTATTAAAGTCGTTAGTGGCCATGGTAATTCAATTGAAGAAAGAATTATTAGTCAATTGCCTGAATTTATTAAGGGAATGAATTTCGGGGGACCAACAAATGATAAAGAATCCATTGAAAACGCAACTGAAGACTCAGATGACAGTGAGCCAACTTTCTCCGTTCTCAAGGATGAGCTTTAACTACAAAATAATTACGAAGACTGTTCTTATGTCATTTGTTGCTATATATGAATTTTGCTATAGCAAGTATGAATCTATCTTTTAAGTGATGTTAATCTATGATTTAATCTATATAATATTTAAAACTTCCCCTGTAGCAAGTTTTTTATCATATCTCTGGCAGTCAACCAAACAGTCAAGGCGAAATTGTAAAAATCTAAGGTTGAAAATAAACTATCGGCAAAACCAAATGGCAACATTGAAGGGATCCAACCTTGAGCCAACTCTAATGCAAAACTTTCTGGAGGCATAGCGTACTGTTTCATAGTACCTTTTCTGAGCCAGTGTTGGTCACCAGGTTTATAAATTTCTCTATCCAAACCGTTAGCCAAGCCCGCATATTGGAATCCTTTCAAAATGGTAAAGTAATCATCACTGAAGTGCAAACCGGTATGCCCTTCAGTACCCACTGGGGTACCAAAGATGATCAAGTATTCACTGATTGAAGCATGAAGAATGAACATAGTACCCATTGCACCTCCAGCATTGTTGAAAACCCAGTCGTCAAAATTCAACTCATTGATGTATTTGGAACCGTACTCTTCGGACAATCTAGTCTGTAAGTCTTTGAAGAATTCTTGAGTAGTGGAATTTAATGATTCATGATGAGAAATTGCATCTTTGGCGATCAATTGTAATTTCTTGTGATCAAAGATGAAATTGGAGGGCAACCAGGTATAGAAGAGTGCGTTGCAAATGTAATATATGACAAGTGGCACAGCGGCAAGTAGTATTAACTTCATGACTGTATTAGTATAAAGAGAAAAATAATGAGCGAATGAATAAAAAGTTTTGACAACTAATAATAATTTTTCATCACAGAATCGTATTTATCACGAATCTATACGATGCAGTTTGTACCAATCCCACGGGTCGTTTCCAAATCCGGTCATGAGAACAGTCAAGGCTGCGCGGTCTAGTATAACACTTTAGAAAAAAAAAAGTTGAACTTCTGCAACTTTGAGATGATAATATAGAATCGACAAGGGGTACAAGGAATGATGAATCGCCATGATCCCTTTCATATCTAAGTCGGCAATCACTACTGAAATTACAGAATTCAAGATGACTCCGTGGTCAACTAGTCAAGATCTTGATTTAGTAGAAATATTGAGTTGTTTAGACGATTTCACTGACACTTCCACTAATTGTCATGATGTAGACTCTGGTTCTAGTTTCTTGAGCTTTAGTGAATTAGAAAATCGTGAAACTCCAGTGGAAATGAATCAGTTAACTCCAACTTCAGAAATACCACCAAGTTTACAAAATGAGAAAAATTCTAATTACTACGATAATTATGGTGACCTTCATAAGTTGAACCCAACACCCATTAAAGAAAGTTTTAAGATTTTAAGAGAATTCAAAAAATACAAAATAAAAGATGGACAAAAGGAAAGCGATAAATTATTTCTAGAATGGGAAAATTTACTAGCGGAACTTCAGAATAAAGAGGACTATACTATTGAAATAGGGAGATTTGGGGCAATGCTTAAAAAGCTGAAGTTGCTGCAATACAAAAGATTTCAATTAATGGTAAAAAAAGGTATACCAATGAAGCTTAGAAATAAAATCTGGTCGATATGTTCCGGTTCTATGGATATCTATGTGCCTAATGAGTTTGAGTTGCTCACAAGTGATGCGTGCCTAGCGAACCTTGAGGACGAGACTGTCAATCTTATCAAACAATCCGAACGGCAATTAGAATTAGATTGGTCAAGAACTATGAGATCTAATATCTTCTTCCAAAACAATAATAGCCCTGGAATGATAAAATTGAAGAAGATTTTGATTGCCTTCATAAGAAAATATCCTGAGGTTGGTTATTGCCAAGGAATGAATTTAATCGTTGGTAACCTATTGTTAATCTTTGTACTGGAGCAGCAATCATTTTATTGTTTTGAAAACCTATGCGTCAATATTTTATCCAAAAGTTTCTTCAATATTAATCAACTTAGAAATGATATTACGATTTTTACAAACAAGATAGTTAGGAAGCAATTACCTAACTTGTATCAGTATTTAGTGATAGATAATCAATTGGATTTCAATTTTTTTTTATTTAATTGGTTTTTAACTTTATTTATTAATGTACTACCGAAGGACATTCTATATAAGGTTTGGGATTTAGTGTTGTGCTTAGAGGGAGAAATTGTGCTCTACAAGGTTTCGTTGGCTATTTTCAATTTCTTTGGCGACATTTTAATCAAGGAGTTTGAATCGATTAATGAAATTTATGAGTTTTTGATTAATTTGAAATTCAAGATTGTTAGCTACAATTTGACAGGAGATATGTTGGTCAAGCTTACGAGTGAGTACGATGAGTCGGTAACAATAGAAAAATTTAATAAATATAGATCAGATTTGGTCAATGACTGGTCATAAAATACGCGTGTGGATTTATGTTTTTCGTATGATGTATCACAAGGCTGTCCAGGGATCGTATCTTCATGATTACGATATATTATATATTTCACTATGCCAAATGCATTGAATAGAATAGAATAGAAATGTTATCTAGTGAAAGGATGGGATTGATGAGAAGCTGTGAAACAGGTATGAATTACAATTCACCGAAATTTGTGATATTTCAAAATTGATTTAAAATGTTGGGATCATTTGCGAAACGAAAGTTAAAACTAAAGCAACGGAAGCTATCGAAGCTGGCTTTGATTAGAAAATAAAATACCATAAAGATATCAACATCTGATTAATCAGTTGAAATTTGTAGAGATGTAAGCTCGTGCATATTTATGCAACAACCATCCACTTGAAATTTTCGTTAGCGTTTTCTTTTTTTTTTTTATTTTTTTTATTTCTTCTGTTTTCTTTTGAATTTAAGTTACTGCTTATTTACCTTTGATCATAAACACAATCATGATCAAACCAATATCTAGACTTCCAATGTCTCGAATCGCTCATTTAAATTTTAAATTGCCACTGAAGATCTTGATTTCCCCAACACAACAACGATTTTACTCATCGTCAAATTCGTCTTCGAATTCGTCTCCTGGCAAATCCAAGTCTAGGATTCTTTTGGTTCTCGCGCTTTTAGCAGGTGGATCCACTATTTTTGCGGCTAGATATAATAAGAAGCCATCTATAGAATCATCAGAATCTTCAAAAACTCCAGTTTTCAAAGCTGGTGACATATCAGTGATATTTGTTCTTGGGGGCCCTGGTTCAGGTAAAGGAACCCAATGTGAAAAACTTGTCCATGATTATAAATTTGTTCACCTTAGTGCTGGCGATTTATTAAGGGCTGAGCAGAAAAGACCAGATTCTAAAGTCGGACAATTAATTGCCCAATACATTAAAGATGGATTGATTGTTCCTCAGGAGATTACCTTAAACTTATTGGAAAATGCAATCAAGGAAAATTACGCGAGAGGAAACACTAGATTTTTAATTGATGGTTTCCCAAGAAAAATGGATCAAGCTTTATCATTTGAAGAACAAATTGCTCCAAGTTCATTCACTTTATTCTTTGAATGTCCTGAATCTGTAATGTTGGAAAGAATTTTACAAAGAGGTAAGACCAGTGGGAGATCTGATGATAATATTGAATCTATCAAAAAAAGATTTAGAACTTTCCATGAAACTTCAATGCCAGTAGTGGACTACTTTGACAAACAAGGTAAGGTTGTCAAATTAAGCTGTAATAACTCAATTGATCAAGTTTATTCCGACGTTAAAACTGCATTAGATAGAAAATTAAATATCAAATAGCTTTCTATAATAATAATATAATATCTGAAATTATCATTCAGTAGTATTTTTATTCCGTTGATTCTTCATTTTTTTGAAGTTCATCTAATTTTTTAGATAGCACATCAACCCTGGATTGAATTTGATTATCCGATGCCTCGATTTTTTTCAACTACTGCGGTTAGCAAATATCCTTTATTAATAATTCGTGGAAGATCTACTTACCAAATCGTGTAAATTAGATTCAATCTTACTCGCAACGTCGAAAACTGAAACCTTCTTAACTTCTGGTTCGCTCATTAATAGGTATTCACTACCGGTTCTGGGCGCCACCTGGTTTTTTTATTTTCATCTTCTTCAACGTGACTGCGCATCAAACTTCTAACCATGCCTGTCGGGGCAACATGTGGTGAACGAATTACAGATTATAAGCTTAACTCATAGATTGATTATTAAGCAGCTAAGTTTATAAAGAAAAGAAAGTAAGTTGTCTATAGTAATATTTGAATTTGTCTTCTGGTTTAATATTTGGGTGCGCGAAACCTGTATATTGTGCCTATTACAAAATCATATAGTTTTAAACAAAAAAATTGATACACAGAACAGGATAAATAATGGTTAAAAAGGAGAATAATACACATAGGATCAATAAACGTTTATGTGTATGGACCCAACTTATATAGGAAGAAAGTCTTATGAATAGTTTCACTGTCATCAATTCAAAACATTTTACATATTCCTATCTCTGAGTTAATCATGTAATCCCAAATATCCTTATTAGAAATGTTTTGTAATCTAACTTCTTTTCCGTCAAATTGGTCATTTTTTATACAGCGTAGCTGTTTAAATTCGCTAATCCGAACAAAAATATTAACATTGTTCTTTTTGTAATCCTGGTTTATCCAATATGCCGTTTCAATAGCAATTGGATCAAGGCTTTGAATTCTACAAAACTTGCCATTTCTTCATTTATCAAATAATGACATTTTACCTGGAATTTATCGATAGATACCTGAGAGTACGAGAATTTAACGTCTCGATACTTGCTTCCAGATTCAATCCAAAAGAACCCTTTAATCGCGGTTTCTATGTAATCTTCATTGATCCAAATGTTTATATTGTTAATTAGAACCATATTACGGGTAATTATTGGCTCATTCGGATCATATGGAGTCCCAATTTCAGCAGAATTATTAATTTGGTCGTCGTTTCGCAAATCCGTGAAGAAAATCTCATTCATTTCACCGATCCAGATTAGACGTTGAACATATTTATTGTCGAAATCCAGGTTTATCCATACTGCTTTATTAACCAGTTTTGTAGCAATTTTGGTCTTTTGAACTTGCAATGATTTTTTCCTTTTTACGCATAAGATTGTAGCTATTGCCTGTCTCGTATATCGTTCTCATAATTTGTTCTAGTAGTTTGCTCGTTCCATCGAAACTAGTAACGCTTATTTGTCCTAATGCACCCGAAATAGCTTTACTATGTCTCTCATAATGACCACTAAACACCCATTTAATTTCACTGGCCTTCTTTTGAGTTAAATCATCTCCAGTTATTGTCGCATCAGAAGCAACTCCGCTATCGTCATCCTTTTTCTGAGATTCATTTCTTTCTGAAAAGCCCTTATTGAACATTTTTATACTCTTTGTATTCAATATCATCATCATTATTGTTATTATTTTCTGTGTGCCCCGTGGCAACGGATTTGCCGAAAAGCTCTTCCTAACTGTAGCCATCATAAAGATTTACTTCTTTACAATTTGCTAGGAGCAGAACTGGAGTTTGAGGCCGAGTTATTAAGCAAAGAATGAGACATAAACATTATTCTAACGGGAAGAGAGAAATAAAAGTTTTGGACGTTTTGGAAATTCAAATAATTTCAATGTAAATGAAAGAACTAAAGCCAAGCAGTTTTCAGGATTACTTCAGTACTTCTTCGAGTAATAGATTTTTTTTTCTTTCTATTGGTGATCCTACGAAAAACTCCATTATGCCTTAATGCATGTTGAAAATTGAAGCAATCCGTGGACCATAACCCCAACTTATCTATTAAACCGCGGCTTTTGCATAATGCTGAAGCATCGTATATTTTTGGATTAAAATGGACTTTCGAATAGAAGTATACGAACAGGTACAACTTATCCCATACGGGAAAATCACTACTTATGGACATATTGCGAAATTGATTGGTTATCCAAATAACCCAAGACAAGTAGGACAAGCGTTGAAGGTTCTTGCGAATGAAACTTCAGGTGAGCAATTTCACTGTGGAAATGTCCCTTGGTGGAGGGTAGTTAATAGCCAACTTAAAGTAAGTAAACGAGCTGGGGAGCAAAAGCAAGTGGAATATTTGCTTAGAGAAAATATCAATTTGAACGAGTTGGAAAATGATCAATTGTGGTTCCCTCAGACTGAATTTGATATCGAAGTGCCTGATGATTTTACCTATTAGCCTCATGGAGAGAGCGTACTTTGAAATTCTGCCACCACAATATCTACGATTCAATGGAACTTGCAAGGAGAGGGTCAGAAGCTTTTATTTGATTTTCCAAATTCATTTGTGACGTTTATTAAGTTGATTTCTCGTTATTATATTCATAATTTAGAATTAGCCACGGATAGCAATCATTCTAGGCTTATTTTCTCCCACAATAGTGATTATATATGGTTAACACAGTTAGTGGGACTTTAATTAATTTGCTGAATTAGCTACTGGATCTTGTCAATTGGTGATACTCTCTGAGATTACAATTGGAGAGATTACTAAAATAGCATGAATTCAGGAATTAAAAATTGTTGAAAATGAATCTTAGCGCCGTTATTTCTATTGGAGGCAGATTAAAAATTGATTGCGCCCGTGCATCTACGAAGAATTTATTGGTTTTTATAAATAATCAAGTGATTTGACAAGTAGGCAATTCACTATATGCTTAACCTCCTGACGATGCCTTTGTAGATTTACTGTGCATTGTGATCTACGCAGATAAAGTAAAGAAAAAAAAATTTAGGCTATATTGGGATATATTTCCGCTAGAATAAGACATTTATCGCCACCTTCAGCTTATCACTTCGAACACCAATTTGTTTTCGGTTTTGACTCCTGTTTCTATTCAGACCAGTCAGTTCGGAGTTGGTGTTGGCGCTCCTGTTTTTATTGCCCTCCTTGGATTTGCACCCATTGATTGAAGCATTATTCTGCTCAGTCAATTTCTTTGACGCCCGAGATTTATTTGATCGATTTTTGCTATCTACGTTACGCTGGCCTCTTCGGGATTGCTGCTGATTCATTTGACTTTGAACTTTTTTACTTTCTTCTGCCCACCACTTGGCAAATTCTTCCTCTTGTTGAATCTCAGCTAATGTTCGATCCGGTTCAGGAGTTTCATTATTGTCATTATTTAACACCGGGTTCCTGCTATTAACCTCTTGTTGCATTATATCCGCTAATGTCGGAAATTCGTCCACCCAGTAATTAATCTGAGGTTTCCAAGGATTACTTTTCTTTCTTGTAGATGGGGAAGTAGAAGTAGAGCCAACGTGTGCATTTGTTGTTAATGTTGATGAAGACTTAGCCGTCATTGAGTTAGAGCTGCTCGCAGCAGTTGGATTGAAACTGCTAAGCAACACTTCAGATTTTTTAGCTGATTTGAATTTAACTTTTGAAGAAATCAGTACTGACGTTGGGCTTTTCGATAAGGGATTCTTGGATTGAGGATATTCAAATAACGTAGGCCATTCATGTGAATCAGCAAATGAAGCACTTCTACTTTTAATTGAAAGGGTTCTGCTCTTATTTGAATTTATCGAAGTCTCACCATCATCATCACTTTCTATAGCATTTTCTTCAACTATTTCTTTACCCTTGAATCCAACTAAAGTTGTAGACGACTTTCTTGATCTTCTTTTTGTTTTAAGCTTCACCATTCTATTAAGTTTAGAATCAACCAATGGCTCAAATCTATTACTGCTCATATATGTCGCATTAACTTTAGCAATATCAAATAAGAAATCATACAACATGGGCACTTGGTTTCCATCGCATTTGTGAAAGGTCGGAAGCAGCAGCTGTTGATGTTGTCGTCGAAGTGAATAAAAAAATTTAAAATATCCATCAATCTTGTGACAAATTGTTTGATCCAAAGTGAAAGTATTTGTCGCTCCCATAATTTCCATTAGATTATTAAATAAAAACCAACAACATTGTTCGAATAACTTTTTAGCATTTAATTGTAATGAATATGTAGTCAATTCACCTATGTTTTCAATGTCAATAAACTCACATAGATAAAATTGAACATAATCTTTCAATTCAATCAACAAAAATTCATCACAAGCTTCAATTATTTCAATTGCGAAATTAATAACTTGATACTTGTCGGTCAATCCAAGGTTGTCAAACAACATCAATGGATTCTTACCATAAAGATAATCCAAAATAACAGTAAAATGCTTCTTTGTCAAATGCTCAAACAAAAATGTTTTAGTCCATTTAATTCCACATGCGAAAAACCTAGAGCGAAGTGCCAAAAGACACGATGAAACTGCAATTTCACCGTCTTGCAAAACTATCTTCGTATCCAACAACTCGACTAATCTTGATTCCTGCAAGCTTATTAATGATTCTGGCAAGCCACCTTGACTGAGTTTTCCCAAGACATTATCAAAATTTAGCAATTTGGCCAATTTCATTGTTGCCGATTTTGTTTGCTGAATAAATTCTGGAGCTGATTTACCAAGAGGGAATTTCTCCCAAATAAATATTTCTTCATCTGAGTAAATATAGTGTAAAATAATAAGAACTGAAAGTAAATTTGCACCATTGACCACTACAATTTTTTTACAAATATCGGAAGCCAAAACCACATTTCCGTCTTCAATTGAAATATTTGATACGAAGAGTTTAAAAAAGGCTTCGCTTCGACAAGCGCAAATTTCGGACACCACTGGAATGCTGTGATCCCCACAAATTATTGCCCAATCATAAGAGTGACCGTTCAACTTCAACGCATCTTCAAATTCCAAAATAATTTTGTTCGCATCATAATCTACCTTATCATTCAAGTACACATTCACAGAATCTCTGCAGCTCCATCTTTTCATATAATTTAAATACAACTTATCCATCATTTCTTGCTCAGATAGTGCGTCATCCAATTTCTCCTCCATTTTGTCAATATTAGTTTTGTAATTTTCAAGAAAAAATTTGGTGAAAACACCATCCATACCACAATCGCTACTACCAATAAATTGTTGTATTGGTGAGAGAGATTTAAGTTGTTGATAAATAGTAGATTTTTGTAACTTTAGTGGCACAGAATCCAAATCATTTTTCAAAAAACCAAACGTAGCAAACAATGGATCGCATTGGACTTTAGCAATTCTATCAACTCTTGGAATCTTAGTGGGTTTCGAAGTACTTCCAATTCTCTTGTAAGCTGTTCCTTCATCAGTACAAAACACAACAGAACCATCTTTGCTAATATCCATGTCCGTAGCCCTCAAATGGTATCCTCTTGGCCCCCAAACAACTGAATGATTAAATTTCGCTTGTAACTGCAGTGCGCTAGAAATTGATTCGTCAATAGCGAAGCTAATAATATAGCCACTATCATATAAAATCCCCACAAACCTTCCGTTACCGCAAATCTTTAAAATTTTTCTCTTGGCACTGTAATTGTTTGATTCAAAAATATCAAATTTGTCAGCTTTCGGTTTTATCAGCAAACCAATTTGACTTTGGAAAATTGGTGGCAGAAGTTTACCATGGAATGAATTCATATAGATATGGATTTCATAGTTATCTAATAGGACAATAGTTGCAAATTCCAAACAAACAACCAGAAGAATCGAAGAAGAAAACTCAATTTTTCTAGGAGTTGATTGGATAATTGCATTTTTGTAATTCTTATATTTAACTGATTCGCCATTTGATTGTGAACCAAATTGTCCAACATTAAGACCCCAAATATACAAATCGTTTCTCTTCGTAAACGCCACTGAATGAATTTTTGAGCAAGCAATTCCATCAATTGCTTCATGTTTAAGCTCCTTAAATTGAATTTTTTGTGGCGTTTCATAGAAGTCATGACCTAGCTGGCCGAACTCATTGGAGCCCCACGAGTAAATATTGCCTCGAGAATCTAAAGCTAAAGAATGATAATCACTAACCACAACCTTTTCAACTTGAACCTTATCAAAAAATTCAATTGGCTGGAAATTAAATTTGCTTGAAAATTCCAATGATCTAATACCCAATCGTCCTTGCTTGTTGTTACCACAGGTGTAAATATTGCCAACTTTATCAGTAGTTAAAACAATTGAATGAAACTTAGAAATCTTGATGTCACGAAAACGGGGTTTCATAAAAAATTCATCTAATTTAGTAGAATCACGATTTTTCAAAAAATAATCAAACTTTATATTCGACGGATAAGAAACCCGATCATCAGAGTCACCACAACCCAAAGTATTGTTAATGTTAGATCCAAACATGAATAATTGTGAAGCACCTCTATCAGGATTCCACCATTGTCTATTATTAGCAGAATCGTTGTTTCGCTCGACAAATCTGTCAGCAACATTAAATCCGATTGATGAGCTATTAAAATGATCATCTTGTAACCCAATTGAAGTTGGAATTCTATTAAAGCAACGAATGTCACTTAATAGATACCACAAATTAATAGGGGTTAAACCTTCGCGATCCTTAGTGGTGATTAATTCTTCTCGAAGTTTAGGCTCAATATAATCAGATTGTAATAAAATTTTAATACAAGAGAAATTCGCATAAAGTACTGCGTAATGTAAGCAATTATACCCATTTTCCAAATCAATAATATTCAAGTTTAAAGATTTTTCTCGTGAATTTCTATTGGCAAAATATTTTTTCAACACTCTTAAAAGAATATCATCGCAACCATAGCGACATAATAAATGAAGAAGCGTTCTTCCAAATATATCTCTTTTTTGGAAATCATACGTTGTTAAATTGTTGAGCTTTGAATAGAATAAGTCGTGCTTTTGTTGTACTTTGTTAATTAAAGTACTTTTATTTTCGTTTGCGCCAGTGCTAATTGTCAGTTAATGCCATTAATACAAATCAACTGTATGCCACTTACAATGTGAAATTAAAACATGATTATGGTCCTTTTGTCTCTTTTTAGATGAGTCGAACTGGAAGATTTGGCTTTTCTAACTACCACTGATGTAAATTTGCCATTTAAAAATATTTCGATCACGTTTGCTTCCAGAACTGGATTTTTCGGCATGCTTAGATTTTTTATCTAAGAATATATGTTTGGTGCTGTCAAATATTTGAAGAGTGCTCAAACAATTCGGTATTATTTTTTATTTTTTATTTTATTTTCGTTAGTTTGATATTCACAAAGTTTATTATTTCCTGTTATTATTTTCATTATCTGAAATTTTGTTGTATTATTGGAAATCAGCTAGCCGAGAGACAAAAAGTGGAGACACTGAACTATGGATTGGAATACCGAAGGATATACCACGATTAAATCAATAAGTTTCAATCAAGACTTTTCTTGCGTTGCCATTGGTACAAATAATAGTTATAAGATCTTCAATTGTGACCCATTTGGACAATGCTTTGAAAAAGATGATGATGGTGGCGCTAATATTATTGAGATGTTATTTTCAACTTCATTAATCGCGATTGTTGGTACGGGTGATAAACCTAGTAATTCATCAAGAAGATTAAAAATCATAAATACCAAGAGAAAGTCAATAATATGTGAGTTAAGCTTCCCTACTTCAATATTGAAAGTGAAATTGAATAGAAAACGATTAGTTGTGGTACTTTTGGATCAAATTTATATTTATGATGTTAGTTGTATGAAACTATTACACACAATTGAAACTACTAAGAATCCTCAGGGTTTAGTATCATTATCATTAAGCGACGATTCAATCTTGGCTTACCCAGCGCCATCGACAAATTTTCATAATATAAGCCACCCTTTTCTGGATGTTGTCTCTAATGACAGTAATTTAACCTTAAGTTCGAATCATAGTAATGGTAATGGTGGCAGTAGAAGTTCTAGTGTAGGGACAATACTAATATTTGATTCATTAAATCTTCAACCAATTAATGCAATCGTTGCTCATAAAAATTTGTTAGCCACGATTTCTTTAAATTGTGAGGGGAATTTAGTTGCTACTGCCTCAATGAAAGGAACAATTATTCGAGTGTTTGACACTAAATTAGGAAAAAAATTGGCAGAATTCAGAAGAGGAATGGCTGGCACATTGATTCACTCGTTGAATTTCAATTTAGATTCAACATTATTATGTTCAAGTTCAAACAACCAAACCATACATATTTTCAAACTATATAATAATAGTCAGCAAGCAACTGAATCATTTGGTAACGAAGAAGAAGATGACGGTGAGGATAACGAACAATTGAGTCGAAAAACTTCGAATATCAGTTTACACTCAAATAATTTGAATGATAATCCGGTTTCACCAACGGATGAATCGCTAATTAATAACCTATTATCCAGCAAGAAGCAATCGTCTTCAATATCAGGAATGATCTGGAATAAATCTAAGAAATTCTCCACAAGGATTATTAATAGTTATTTGCCTCAACAGATTACATCAATATTGGAGCCGGTTAGACATTTTGCATTTATTAGGTTGCCGAAGGTCACCGGTGAGCCTGAGGCCGCTGATGCTGACAACAACAACGTCAACAACGATAAGACTGATTCAGCGGCAATTTCCACAAGTAATTATAGAAGTGTTGTCGGATTGACTCATAATTATGTATTGGTTGCTACAAATTATGGTGATTTTTATATATACAATGTTCCATTAGAAAAAGGAGGAGAATGTGTTTTAATCAAGGAATATTCCCTACTTGAGTGAAACAACGACAGAAAACGATATGTTGAAAAAGCCCGCTTTGGCTCATTTTTATTTAATAAATGTTTTTGAAAGGTTTAGGGGAGAAATTTTCATAGCCATTGACAATGTCATACTAATTAGTAGATTTATCATTTCACATCTCACCACCGGTGGGTCCAATATGAGGACGATGAACACCTCGTCGGAACGGCAGCATAAGCTGATGGATGTTTCTTCAAAAAATTGTATTTCTGCTATTTCGTAACCGTTAACTAATCTAACTTGAAACAAGAATGCAAACCATTGATTAAATGATTCATATTGTCGGTTGGAACCAGTGCAATATTGTAGATGAACTTTGCAAACTGATACGATAACTGCAGTTTTTTATCAATTCTTCACTAGCTTTACCATTATCAGGGGTGCAATTTTTCATTGACCTTCTTCTTTGTGCGTAATTATCAGAAATCTAATAAGTGCCGCCAAAATTTACAGCATCATATTGAGCGTTGTTATACGGCCTACTGGATTTATCAAGTAAGAACCAAAATAAACTGAAGCAACTGGATTGGCCAATAAACAAGAAAATGATAAGTGAAGTGATAATCATCAAATTCACAATATTAGTTGAATATTTATTTCACTCAATAATTTTAAAGGAGAGAATGGAGTGAATTTATGCTAATCAATGATTGTGATTCATATTATGCAGTTAAATTTAGAGTCTCATTCTCTGCAAATATTTTAGGTCAAGAAAGTAGGGGGATCAGGATCCAGCTCTTTTCTACTACTGGAAATTGTTCCAGATTTATGAAATGATTTATGAAAGCTAGAAAAATTTCCTTTTTCCTCAAAAATGACAGCAACATAGATGAAAATTTGCCTTTCAGGACACTACAAGACAGAGAGAATCAACTTAGCTAACAAATATAATATCAATCACTGAAAGAAGAAATAAAACTAGAAAACTGATTAACTTACTACTATAGCTCAATTTACAGGTTTCTGATTTCAATTTTATATCTTTTTTTTTTAACTCATGTTTTGCTTTAAACATCTGCAATATCTACGTAGAATGGTTACTAGGTAATTAGTCTATCTGCGTCCTTTAGTGTTTCTATAACTATTTATTTATACAGGAAATTGATAATAAGAAAAAGACCAACAGGCGAAAGGAGCCAGCAAACAAGGTCAGTAGGAAAATAAATGAATCAATTTATTTGGGACCCAAATTCTCACGAATCCTCTATTTCGAAAATCTTTGTCTTGCCAACCTCACCAGGTCGAATATACCTATCCTTGTTGAGTTTAGCCAATTGGATTAATTTTTGTTTGGGTTCAAGATAATGCTCGTTACTCAAGATGAACGTCCCATAATGAACACCGATTAACCGCTTCCCATTCAAATCTTTCATTACTTGCACTGCTTCTTCCGGATCAATATGTCTAGTCTTGTTAGTTATTGGCTTGTATTGACCTATTGGCGCCATGATTAGCTCAACTGGAGGGGAACTAGGGTACAAGTCTCGAATCGCTTGAAATAATTGCTGATTGTACCCAGTATCACCCATATGGTAGAAAATCGGGTTGTTGTTTTTAACCACAAGGAATGAGCACCACAAGGATCGGTTTGAATCATAGAGGAATTTACCTGACCAATGCATTGCTGGTAGGCATACTATTTCCCATAGGTCCTTCGTCTGTTGGTTGTTTACTATATTTGAGATATCCTTTTTCTCCCACCAAGTCATTTCAATGATTTTATCATTAGACACATTGTAGTCGTTAAGCTCCTGGCGAATTCCCTTTGGAGTTATCCAGACAGATGGCTTGTCACTTAGTTGTTTGATCGAATCAGGTTCTAAATGGTCCGGATGATTATGACTCACTAGAATAATGTTTGGCGACGGCAATTCATTAAGTTGAACTGGCGATCTTGTGACTCGTTTAGGGCCAAGCTGTTTACTGATTAGGTAATCATTGAAAATTGGATCAGTCAAAATAGCTAAATTTGAGATTTGAACAAATGAGCACGATTGACCCAACCAAGTGAAAAGAACTCGGCGATTCAATTCGGGAATATGATTGGCCGTGGTGTTTTCATTATTAAATATTAGCGGCAAATTCGGCTGGAAAATTGGTAATGGTTTGGTGATTTTATTTGGATTATTAAATATCTTTAACAATTGATTGTAGAAGAAATGGAATAGTGTTTCGTGCTCATACTCTATAAAAGGATTGTGAAATTTACCTAATATTTTGATTGGTTGAAATTTTTCATATACATCGTCCACATGAAGTTGTTGACGTTTCTCAATTTCTTGATTTGCCAGGAATATCACGTAACAAGTGTAGGCTGAATAGGATGATAAAATTCCAAGTCCCAATTTCCATCTGAATGATAATTTGAACATAGCTAAATAGAATGATTCGCTATTTTGTCATTTACCGTCAACAATTTTATATGTAGCAACCCACAATTTTTTTTTCTCTTTCCTTTTTTTTTTACTTTTCCTATTTTTTTCTGTTGCTTTTTCTGTAGCAATTTTTCATCTTGTTGCTTTTTTTTTTATTTAACCCGGGATTTCCTACAACCCGAGAAGGAATGATAATATAATATGTAAATATGTTATCTTTTTCAGTGATACCCATAACCACGGAAATATAAATTTTTCAGGGTGAGTAATAATGTTCCATTCCAGAACACAAGAGCTCGCTCTTTTTGATATTCGACTCAATTCAGAATATAAGAATCTCATACTTTTCAAAGGGTCGGAGAATGAATCACTGTCAACTGAGATATCGGGATCGGTAGTGTTTCTGCTACCTTGCAGCAACATGGTTATCAAGAGAATGTCATTGCAATTGCAAGGAGTTTATAAAATCAATATGACTGAACATATAAAGGATAGAATTCAACCGTTATTTATTAGCGAAACTAATCCTGTGTTTGACTGTCATTGGTATAATCTATTAGTGAATCCTCAAGGTGAAATTTCCCGGATAACCGAGGGCCCGATAAGCACTGGCAGCAGCAGCACATCCTCAACATCATCATTAACTCCAAGCGCAACAACCATGAATAACTACAACCAAGGGGGGAGCAGTTATAAATATGGCAAAGTATCTCGTAATAAATCAGTGTGTAACATGTTGAGCAGTTCTAAAAATCACTTCAATTTGAAAACCTCAGCTAATCAAATCACATTGGCAGATTATAACCAAGGTACCCCTTTCAAAGAATTGCGGCATGTGAGGGCAATGCTGCTTGACGATAAAAGTTTCGTTCTACCGGGAGGCAATTATGAGCTACCATTTAATGTTATAATACCAGGAAACGTTCATGAAACAATTGAAGGATTGAAAGGTTGTTCGATCACATATCATTTCCAGGCAACTTTACATGGGGTTCGAAAATCGACCACAATTAAACGAACCCGAGATGTTAGAATTTTCCGTACGTTATCTAATGATGACTATCTATTGTCACAAGATTTATGCCTAAGTAACGTTTGGCCATCAAAGATTCAATATATGGTTGAAGTAGCGAAACGCTATGTTCTGATCGGTTCCAGTTTCCCAGTTAATATCAAATTGATACCATTAATGAAAGGATTAAATTTGCTTCGAATAAATATTAAATTGATCGAACTGTATTCATACAAGACGAGAAACAATTCAATTTATAGCCATAATCATAATATCATTGACAAGAATGTTTACCCTCAAATGCAAGATGACCAATATCAATCGAACGATGATCAAATTTCTGACGAAAGACGGTCTCAAATTACCGGTGAAACAACTTCGTTATCTTGGAACGATAATGACACTGAAATCATAATGAGTCGTGATAATTGGAATATTATTACTAACATTCAAATACCAGATCTGCTTGAAGAGGTCACGCAAGATTGTGAACTAGAGAATAGCCTAATTAAAGTCAAGCATCAATTGAAATTGAGAATATACTTGAGCAATCCTAACAATATTCATCAGTCCGAATTAAGGGCCAATTTGCCTATATGTCTATTCATTTCTCCTGATATGCCAGTTGTTGGGACAAATACTACCAGTTCTACTAAGCAACAAACTAGGCAAAATGGATCGATGCAACTGCAAGAGATTCTCTTTCCAAGAAAACCGCATCTGAGAGTGGTCAGCGTCGGAAATTTAGAATCCAATTCGCCTCCCATGTATCAGAGACATGTCTTTGATCAAGTGTACGATCCAAGTAAAAAAAATCATCAGATTCTGTCTTTGCTGCCTGGTAATTCATCGAATAGCAGCTACTTCACCAATATGGCAATTATTGACGGGGAACATAGCCCAATGGTACCCGCAATGTCGATAAATGAATTATCACAAGTTCCGTCATATAACCATGCAATTGAAAATAGTTCTGTTACTCAATTGGCACCAGTATATAAGACAAAATAATATATGTCTGACAAAATTTTGGCAGATAAATGAACTTTTCTTTTTGATTAAGTGTAATCCAATTTTACGTATGCCTATAGAAGGCAGAAAGCGTCCAACAGCAAATTTGAACCTACTGGTCAATGTTTTATGTAATTATCGCAGATCATTCCCTTGAAGCAAGAAATTATGATTATTGAAATGGTAGTTATCCTTTCATCCTTCGATTTGCTGGTTCCAATATGATTCCAGTTCATTTGTTATTACACAGTTTACGCAATTTCAATCATTCTGCGATTGAATTTTAAACCTTCATTATCTCATGAAATTTGCTGCACAGGTTTTATTGAATCTCATGGAGCAAGCATTGGTTCATGACACTTTATGGGGAGAATATCACCATTCCAAAATGAAAATTCAATTCTGCGAGAGCTGAGGTCCTTATCAATAGACTTCTCGTGAGAGCGATTGGGATCATACTGCAAAATTCTATGATTATATGTGTTTGAAAGCTCACTGTAATCGTACTTGCGAAGACTTAAATACAATAGAAGTTTACTTCATAAACTTAGAATTGGTATTGGGTTTACCAAATGAGCTCATTTGTATTGGGAGTATGATGCATGTCTCTGGAATAATTTATCGTTGCCCTCTTAAAAGGACTACTATCTTTTAGGGGGAAAAAGAATTTAAATGAATAAATGAATTCAAAAGTAGTATATAGTTATGTATTAGAATAAATCTAGTAACTCATTTTGGGTTTTAGTTGTGTTTTGATTAGATGTGGAAGTTGTTGTGTGGTGGGGTGGCGTATTTAAATTTAAATTTGCCAATCCGTTAGTAGCACCAGCAGTTCCGGGATTGTTAAACAAATTCATAATATTTTGATTAGTAGTCGATGAAGAATTTGGTTTAGTAACAGAAGTGCCAATATTGTTAATATTGTTAGCTGTTGTGATCAGTCCAAAATTAAACAAATCATTTAATTCATTCAAGACATTGGCATTAGTACCGGCATTGTTACTATTAACATTAACCTCCGGTTCGTCATCGAAATCTAACAACGTTTCAGCCTTAACAGTGTTATTAACAATTTCATTCTTCGCAATTTGTTGCAATTCTTCAATATTCTTATTGGCAATATTATTGTTTGATCTATTCGTAGTGGTTTTTGCATAATTTGCCAAAAACACGCTGCTTGGTTCATGATAAATTGAGCTTAATGAGCCCAATTCTTTCATTAATTCATCAACTTTCTCTTCAGGAATCTTTGGGATAGTAGAATTGATTATTGGCAATGGCTTCAACAATATCTTATTGACAGTAGCACCGCCATTAGATGATAATAATCTCCAATATATAAATGCTCGATCTCTAATATCTGGATTATCTGATTTTTCAGTGCATATATTCAATGTGTTTTGTAAATAAGTTTGAGTAACCAGTGACGGCCTTAGAATATTAATTTTCACGATACTAACCAATAATTGTAATTGAACTTGATAATCGTCATCAGTGAAACTACTCTCCAATTGCTCTTCGGTGTAATAATTAGATAAAATTTTTTCCAAAACTGGTTGAATAATGTTTTTAGGGTATTGACCAATTATCCAAATAAAGCTTGCAATTGCATTAGTTTCTTCTAATTTCTCATGGCTTTCAATTAATATCGGTATAATCGCATTCAAAATCTTTTCCTCGGTTGGAAATTTTCTTATTATATCTTTTAAAACTGTAGTGACGTCATTGAGCACATACTCACTTCTAGTATTAATTAATTCAATTAAAATTTCAATAGATTTCAGAATTGCTACAGTTCCCAATTTAATAGCAACCTGTCCTATAGCATTGACTGATCGTTTCACAAATTCATAATCAATTTCCATAGAGTATTCCTTCAATTCATTCAACAATATCTTATAATTATAATTGTTAGCCAAACGAACCATAATTTCAATTTTTTCCAATTTCAAATATAATGGATCATTGTATTTAATATAAAAAATTCTCAATTCTTTAGACAATAAATTTGAGTATTTTTCTAGAATGATTCGAATGTTTCTTAAACTAATAAATTGAATTTCGGGTGATGAAGAAATTAGCGAGATTAATGGCGATGATAATTTTTTCATTGTAGTGTTGTACTGATTACTATCTAATCTATCAATATGACTTAAAATAGTTTTGACTGAACTTAGCACCACTGACGGATTTGCATGTTGTAATTGAGGAACAACCCTTTCAACTATATGCAATGCTTCAGTTTCATTTGCTGTTTGATAATCAGCCAATGCGGTTAGTATAGTAATTCTGCCCCATTCAGTGCATTCATTTAATGCCATCAATATTTTTTTCAATTTCAATCGATCAATTCTCAAGGCATCTTCTGATGGGTTTAAACGATTAATTTCACTAAGTGCATTAATTGCATTTGATACCACTGCTGGGTTAGAGTCATCAATTAATTTTTGTAATGCCAGCAAAAATCCTTCCTCTATACACATTTCCTGATTCAAGTCATACAATTTGGCCACACAAATTGCCGCGGTCTTTCTCACGTACGGATTATCATCATTCAATGTTCTTTTTAATGGGATATGTAAATAGTCAATCATCTTACTAACCCTAATACATCCCATAGTTCTGATGGCTAACGCACGAACCAATGGATTTGGATTTTCAGAGTCTCGAACGAAAGTGTTAACCGCTAAGATACAAAGTTCTGGGTTAGTTTTAGCATAATTCATCAAATATAAATACACCAATTTTTTCTGCTCTAAATCAGTGGTGTCAATGTTTTTAATAACATCAGGAAATAACCCACTAACATCTTTTCCGACTGTCATTGCTTTGATAACTCGTTTAATTCCTTCCTTTCTTTCATCGGAATATTGAGAATTTAATGCCCCTTTTAATTCAAATGATTCACCTTTCCTAGGTCCGTTGATAATTGATCTGATAGCTCTTTGGACTGACATATTGGTAATATAAGACTATTGGCAAAATAAACAGGCCACTGAATCTTTTAATTAATAGGACAAGTTTTGAAAATATTAAATGCGGTTTGGAATATAGATATCAAATCACGTTAATATCACGTGGTTTGATCTTTTTTAATACTAAATTTTCTTCCTTGAAATTTTCGGACATACTATGGCCTGCAAATGTACATCTCTGACAATCCTAATTAGACCTCAATTGCTACTCGTATAATGGAAAATGGTAAGGTTGACCCGAGTAGTATGCACAAGGAGGTTGCGAGACTAAGTTTATCGACAGATCTTGACCGGAAATCCGTGGTTAACATGGTTAAAAATTCCATTAACCAAGCTGATGACGCCGAACATGATAACGATAGTATCTGTATCGACACTTCCTGTGTAGACAGTGGTAGCGTTAATCTTTCAAAAAACAATAGAAGACGTCGAAGAAGATCAAGTGCTCAGATGTCTAGTAAATTGAATATTAAGAAAAAGAAGAAATTAAGGCCGGTGGAACTTGACATTGATCTAATAAATTTTCCTGGCAAGATCCAAATGTCAGACTTGAGAACAATTGTGTTATCTGTTTATGATCAGGCAACTATTAGATTTAAGTGGTTAAACTTTAAAAACAAGCTGAACATTAAGAAAGTAGTTGTTCTTATGATACCAGGTCTTACTGGTAAGCAATTTGGAATTGACAATTTGCCTGCAGTCACTCAACCGTTGTTGACAAAGGATTTACAGATGATTGATAGCCTTAAAGCGTTTGGTAAATTTTTCAAGTACATTTTCCCAACCAGAGCTCCGGGGAATAAGTACAAGTTGTATTCTACTAGGCACACTTTGACGAGTTGCCCATTGAATAAAAATGAAAAGAAGAAAGTTAATTTTCAAAATGACAAAAAGATTACATTGTATGATTTATTATTACCAGTGGACTCAATGGTTGAACACAATTATCCTATTCATTCTACCAATTTGGAAATGGTAAATAAGGATTGTGTCGATAAATTATTATTGACTGATGATGAATGGGTTGAAACTAGACAATTTGATCATGAAGGCTCAAAAACTTTTGCACTTGATTGCGAAATGTGTCTTTCTGCTCAGGGTAAAGTATTGACCAGAGTTTCTTTGATTAACTTTAATAATAAGATATTGATTGATGAGTTTGTTAAACCAGATGTGGAAATTGTTGATTATTTGACCCAATATTCAGGAATCACCGAGGAAAATTTAGCGAACGTCAAGACAACCTTAAAGGACGTTCAGGAGAAATTGTTATCGATAATTAGTAATGGGGATGTACTTATTGGTCACTCGCTTGAATGTGATTTAACAGTATTGAAATTAAAACATAAGACAATAATAGACACTGCTTTAATTTATGAACATTCTCAAGGTCCGCCTTACAAGCCATCATTGCGATGGTTAACTCAGAAATATTTGAATCGAGACATTCAAAATAATGTGGAGGGCCATGACTCTGTGGAAGATGCTAAAGCCTGCATGGATTTGGTTAAATTAAAATTGCAAAATGGTATACATTTCGGTAAAATTAATAGTATTGCATCAGTTGACATATACGAAAAGATTAATAGTAAAATATTAAACCAGACCGATGAAGAATTTAACGAAAGAAATTTAAGAAAATCTTTGATAATTGACTATTCACAAGCCGGAAAAATAACTAAGAATAACTTAAAACTTGGAGAAAAATTACCTTGTGCTAATGATGATGAAGTCGTTGAATCATTAATTGACAATATCAATGACTATGACTTTGTGTTAGCTAAATTTAAAGAGGCAGAAATTGAATTTGGATGGACCGTGAAGCCACCAAATGACAGTGAAGACAGTGACGACGTGGTTGCTGTAGACTGCAACCTGATTTATCAAAGAATTTCAAGACGAGTTGA
This sequence comes from Saccharomycopsis sp. KB-2023a, assembly GCA_030450195.1. Lineage (NCBI taxonomy): Eukaryota > Fungi > Ascomycota > Saccharomycetes > Ascoideales > Saccharomycopsidaceae > Saccharomycopsis > Saccharomycopsis sp. KB-2023a. Next base: position 39,801 of record JASJSC010000044.1, on the reverse strand, counting down.
TAAAATCATGACTTCGCTACCTCAAAATTCGTTACTTATTGTTACCACTTGTAGTGGCGATCCGCGCAACATGATTGAATTACAAGCTAAGAAAAGGAATTTTAATAATAATTTTACGATCAATAATAGGGAGAACAACGAGGAAGAACCTGGCAAAAATAGTTATAGCTGGACAATTGATGATGATACTAAATTATTAAACGCTGTTGATCGCGCTCGGGATTGTGTTAGTTTTATCGGATTAGCCAATGGAAACGGCGAAGATGATAATGAAAATGCGATTATAGAAGATAATTAGGCATGTTTTGCATTTTTTGTACCATTGTTTGTAAGTATTCAATTATGTACTAGTACTTGAAAGTCGTAGATAAGAGATCCATTGGGGACGTTTTTCACTTTGCCTTGCAGAAGACGGATTGGAATTTGTCATAATTTTTTTTTATTGATGCCCTATTACGGCACTTGGCAAAATCTGTAAGCCTTTCCTCGCTTGTCGGATTTATAACATGGCTCCCAATAAATGGATTTATAAATATCACCAGATCGGCAATTGAAATTAATAAGAATGAAAAATATTATAATTGATTATTATCCTCGCTGTACTGTGATCTAATTCAGGATAATTTTAATTATGTTGGTGAAATTTATTGTCTTTTACATTCTTCTGAGTGTTTATGCCGCCAGAATCACTGAATTGTTGTCCACCAAACACAAGTTGGCAGTTCACAAGAGGGATAATGTTACTGCTAATGACTTCTTGGTGACATCTCTCCCAGGGTTGAATAACGTTCCTCTGGACAAGATCCCTGAAATGCATGCTGGGTACCTTACCATTGACCCAAGTGAAAATAAGAAGTACTTCTTTTGGAAATTTGCTAAGCCAAATAGAGACGCCGAAAAATTGATTTTTTGGTTCAATGGTGGCCCAGGTTGCTCGTCAATGGATGGCGCTTTGCTTGAAAACGGCCCAATCCAAGTTAACACTAACGATCAAGTTGAATATAGACCAGGAACATGGTTAGAAACTGGTGATTTAGTTTTTGTTGATCAACCTGCTGGAACTGGCTTCAGCGTCACTGATACTTCAGACACCGAGTTGACCCAAATTGCAGGTGATATGATGACTTTCCTTAGTGATTATTTTGCTACCTTCCCTGAAGATCTAAGCAAAGAAATTTACTTGGGCGGTGAATCTTACGCTGGCCAATACATCCCATATTTCGCTGCGGCCATGTTGACACAACACAGTGAATGGAACTTGAAAGGTATTATAATGATTAACGGTTACATCTATCCAAATGTTCAAAACTTGGCGATTATGGATTTTGCTGTTGAAAATAATATTATTACCAAACAACAAGCACAATCTGGTAAAGTCCAATCGATGTTGAAAAAATGTTCCGATGTTATCTCTCAAGAGGAGTCTCGATGGGCTAGCATATTCCAAGAAATGGAACAAACTGGTGAATACAGCGACCCTAACCCATCAAATGATGGCGATACCAATAAAGTAGAAGACTCAGAATGTTCAAACATATTGAATGAATTACTTGACATGACATTAGACCAAAGTGCTCCTACCGATGAACAATGTTTGAACATGTACAATTTCAAACTACGTGATTCTTACCCAGCCTGTGGCATGAATTGGCCACCTGAGGAAGTTCAAACTAAAGCTTTCCTCAATACCAACAACATTGGTGAAGAATTAAACTTGGGCCGCAATTATCCAGCTTGGCAAGAATGTGCTGATGCACCATACAATGCCTTAGTCAATTATCATTCGTATCCGTCATTTTTCAAGCTTCCATACATTCTCTCAAAGATCCCAGTCATGTTGATGGTCGGTGAAAATGATATCATTTGTAACATTCAAGGGATCGAAAACTTGGTTTCCAAATTGACTTGGGGTGGTCAAACAGGATTTAGTAGTGATAACAATTACCAAAACTTTGCCGTTGGCAATACTGTTTATGGTGTGGCAAAACACGAAAGAAACTTATGGTTAGCTAGAGTTCACAATGCTTCTCATATGGTCCCTTACGATCACCCTGTCGGTTCGAGAGGTGCTATCAACTTATTTTTTGGTAATTACACCATGCAAGGCGGAGAGTACGAAACCCCATCTTATGGCGACTTATAAACCGCCAAGGTTTGATTGAGCAGGAACTCAGTCTAGAATACTAAAAACTTTCTATCCATTAATTCTTTATATTCTCTAAATAATACGATAAGTACTATTTCTTTCTGTTAGTCATTTGAATAGTAGAAAATCAATTGTGTTTAAAAATATCAGAATAAGAATTTATCTGCAATGAAATTAAGTAGTCTAACGTCTAAAAAAATTCTTTAATTCATCATATGATTTAAATCAGTAAAATTAAACTCACACCTGAAGCACGATATTCAATACAAGTAGAATTTGGTAGATAAATAAAAAAAAAGAAAAATTTTTTTCAATAACACCATTTCTGATGCTGTGATATATTTTACGGCGCTCGAAAAACAGGTACCCGGCTTCTGCATGTTTTTGTTGTGAAAAGTTCCAAATCTTCTAGCGGATAAATAACCATAAAACTTGAAAGTATGAGTGCTCGAAGATCATTATATGGTCAGTCATTGATCAGAAACGCCAGTTCTTTATCATTTGGCAACAATGTCAATGAATCGTTAGACGTGTATTATAAGCTCCTGACGATCAGTCCCTTGAAACCGATAGATGAAGACGCGAAAACTGGTGTCAATGGGAACGGTCAAACTGGTAGTGGACTCACTTTAAATTCAAACAATAGCTCAAGTCTAAGTTTGTCATCAATGGGCAATGAAAAGAATAATAACGGTAACAGTAATGGAAATGGCAATGGAAATGGCATCGGCAATGGAAATGGTAATATTAATGCAAAATTGCCTCGATATAATTTTAGCGTGACTGCTTGGGAGCAAGATGGTTCACCTAGCAGTTTACCAGATTGTGACGAAGATGATGTATTAAATATTGTTGAATTGATTAATAAGAATAATGAGGAGTTACGTAAAGACTTAAGAGCCAAGCAGAACAATGGTGACTCCAATGGATTGTCAGTAGCGGATATTAGAGGGGCTGTAGGTGTTGAAGAAGGTATTTCCGGGTTTAGTGCAAGCACTGATCAGGCAACTAAGGCTAAAGTTGAAAAGGAGACGAAAGCTGCAGACCGCCCCAAAGAAACACAAAAGGACAACAATGAAGAAGTGCCAAAAGAAGCTGTAAACAATGAACAGAAACAAGATCCTTTTCAGGTTGATAAAATTTCAAAAGAGTCTCCAAACGAAAAGTTAACAGAAGCGACCGCATTGAGTGTACCAGAAATTGAAGCGGTGAACAATACGGTTGTTAAAGAAGTTGATGCTGAAATGCTTGACCAAAGCAAATCAATGGGGGAGGAATCTGGGAAGAAAGAAGAAGATGAGGTGGTCGCATCAGAAGCCAGTGAAGCGCCAGAATCTATTATGAACCCAGAATTACCCAATGATGGAGATGTGGAAATGAAGGATTAGTGTATATTATGTAACAATCATCAAATATTTGTAGGATATGCTCATTTGAGATAACGTCCATCGATGGCATCTCACAAAGGCAAGACACAAAATATAAGGAGAGTAATTTACTGGAAATATGACTGAGCTCTATGGTTGTAACAACTGTTGTGGTAGCAGCTAATCAATAACAGCGTCGGCAAGAAAAATATTGACTCAAGGCATAGGTCCAGATTTAGTGAGATCATATTCTCAGTTGATAATTGGTTAGAGTTTGGAAAACTCATGACAACTCTATTGACTTGTTGTGATATATACAGCACTGACTCAGTGAGTGCAAATTGGTTAATTTTGATATCAGTGTTCCGAGGTACGAAGACACTGTTACCCCTCGTGCACATAATATCATTCAGAAGTAGATTGTGTCCTTATAAACTCTCGTTTGGGTGTTTGACTACCATACAAAGAAGAAATTATTTCGAATTTTGAAATATCGGTTCATCTAAGGGTATTTGTATCAATCCCAATCAATTTATTGAAACAGTTTTGCAATAAGAGTATTCATTTACAGGATTGGTTTTTTTGATGAAATGTGTTTTCTCGACGTGGAAAAATACTGATTCTGACACACCAGATAAATGCATTATCATGCACTTATTGTGTCACTGAATGACAGGTCTCCATGCCAGACTCAAGGATTTGGTGACATAGCCATATTTGAACCTAATTACATAGAACTAGACAAACGACAACACTCAACTTTAAGCTCGCATTTGCGATATAATTTTCTTGTCTCCTTAAAATTCATGATTTTTAACGCATGTTTATTGGACAATAGACTTTGCTGTCTGTTTTTGGATTCGCTTTCATGGAAATTTTTGTAGCATGTTAGACTAACTATCAATTGATATCGCGACATACACTTTCAAATAAGGGGCCAATTCACCAACATATTTCATAACTGCTATTATGGTTTATGCAAATTTATTTTTGAGTGGAGTTAAAGGTCCAATAACATTTTCATAAGTACTCATCCATCCGCACAGTGAACCGATTTTTTATGTTTTTATGATCTGAATGAGATTAACTGCGATTTAAAAATCTATCTTTTCTTGAAAAGAGGGTCAGAGATAGCTCTGTTCTTTTGCCGAGCTTCCTCAGTGTTCTTCATTGCTAACATTAGCCACTGTTGCTTTTTGGTTAACGATTCCCTCTGAGACAAAGATGGTTTAGTTAGTGGTGTTAATTCTTTGACAACTCGATTGTTGAGTACAGGAAATATTTAGTTGGAACAATAGTCGCCGGCACCCTAGTGTTCAATGCAATTCACTTTGCTCATTATTTTTCAATTATGAATGTAATTTTTGTAGTTGGTTGTAGTTATATTGAAGATGTTCTCCTTGTCAATTTTCATGATTGCTTTACGTTTGGACAGTGAAAACTGTTAAAATTTAATTGCATTATGTGGCTTTGGTTGTATCATAGGTCTTTTGAATGGCTGTAATTTGTAATTATTCCTACAGAATGAATTCAAGAATTTACTGGCATGAGTTTTGCTTGATTATGAATCTCGTGGCTGGCTTTTTATTTACTTGCTTATCAGCAGCTTATTTCCCGTCAAATAAGATTCCATTGTTTGAAATCTACATTTATGGAATTGAGAATATGGAACGCGGATTCCAAAGAGTGTTAGAAGTTATAGCAATTTTGTGCTTGTTAGTTGATTTGTTATTGTGACGGATCTTAGGGGCCAAACGGGCAAAATATTTTAAAAGTAAGCCAAAAATGAATAATATTGAGCTCGTCATATGATAACATTGTATGGACTATTATGGTTATTAATTGATTTATATATATCTACAGTGAATGATGTTCATTTTTTTATATGTCTTGTTTATTTACTACTTAGTTAAGCTAGAGCGGCATATTACTCCGACATAATAACAAGAAAAAGCAAAAAAAAAAAAAACAAAAAAGAAAAGAAAAAAAAGGAACACCAAACCAGTCAGCGAGAATGGCAAAAAGTCAATGCCCTAGGGTTATCTTCATCCGTCACGGACAAACCGAATGGTCCAAAAGTGGTCAGTATACTTCAAGAACTGATTTGCCTCTTACTTCTTATGGTATTGAACAGGCTGAAGAAGTTGGTAAAGCTCTTGTTGGGACAGCACCAAATTCATTGGTGAATACGAACAATATTAAATTGATTGTTTCATCACCACGTCAAAGAGCTATCCACACCAAGAAGCTTGTGTTTCAGTCAGTTCCCGAAGCTACTTTGGATAAGATTCCCTTTGAAATTGATGAAGATATTAGAGAATGGGAATATGGTGATTATGAAGGGTTGCTTACCAAACAAATTATTGCCAAGAGAAAGGAAGAAGGTATTCCTGATAAAGTAGATCCAGCCAACGGAGAGAAAATCCCTTGGAATATTTGGGCTGATGGTTGTGAAGGTGGCGAAACTTACACTGAAGTTACTGTTAGATTGAATCGATTAATTGCGAAGATTAGAAAATTGCATAAAATGGCTTTGGAAAAAAACGAAGAATGTGATGTTGTTGTTTTCGGTCATGGTCACATTTTAAGATGTTTTGTTGCGTTGTGGTTAGGAAGATCTATCAATATTAATCCTCAATTGATTTTAGATACTGCTGGGGTTGGTGTTTTAAGTTATCAACATCACAACATCAATGAGCCAGCAATTCATGTCTCCGGGCCATTTGCTGTCCCAGTCAAAGAGGAAGCTGAGCATTCCGTATAGAGAACATTACATGAATTATGAACATTAAAATGCTATTATTTGTGTATTCCTATATAAGTCGATAACATTTAAGAACTCTCTATTTGTTGAATTCTTGAGATTTAATAAACCACTCTTTAAATTTGTCGGCATTTTCCTTGTTACCAAATCTAATAGCTAAAGTTTGAGCTTCTGGTTCACCTTCACTGACATCAGCAGTAACTGAATAAACCCATGATTTTTCACTACCAATGTTTGGAGTTAAAGTGTAAGCTGGTGAAATAATGTGGTTAGCGCAAACTTTCAAAGTCTTATCTCTTCTCATTAATATTCTAACTTTCTTAGTTTCCTTATGTTGTAAAAATTTAACATCACCCACCCCTCTTTCTTTCCATTCATTAATGTCACCATGGAATCTAAATAATTTTGCACGAACTTTGAATAAAACATCTTCATTTTCTTCATTAGTTCTAACATCGACCTTCTCCAATTTAACAACTGGATCAAAATGAATATCTGGTTCTTCATCATTAGCTGCTTCATGTTCTTTATCATCTGACTTTTTTTCACTAGAATTTTCTTCTTCTTTTTCTTCAGTTTTCTTTTCTGGTTTTTTACCACCAAACAATGCAAATACATTGGAAGTTGGTGGTGCTGGAAAACTGGTGGTTGATTTTTCTTCAACTGTAGTAGTTTCAGCTGGCTTGGCTTCTTCCTTGGTTTCAGTTGCTGGAACCTCTTTTGGTTTGGTCTCTTCACTCATGATTTCGTTATTGATCAAGTTTTTTTTATCTGATGGCAAAAATTTTTTCAAAAATTTTGTTAATGACAAATCTACAAAAAAAAAAAAAAAAAAAAAATAACAATAAGCGGTGGCACACATCAAGGAGAATAACCCGCCCAGTGGTGCGCGCATTTTCCAACAGATTTAGCCATTAACGAAGAATCAAACAGTTCATTACACCATATAATCCAATGGATCTATCTTATGTAATTTATTAACTGGACCATTACTTAGCAATTCCTCTGATGTGAATTGCCAATATGTATTTATGACATTTCTCTTGTGCAGAAAGGCTGGCGATTAGTTGGAAGCTTGGAAGTTTGGAAGTTGTGCGGTAAATCCAATCTCGAGATTTCCTACACAACAATGAGAAAAAAATAAGGAAATACACGACTTGTTTAGTTCCATGTAATTCTTGATGGAGGTAATGCAAATGCTATGTGAGCACTACTGTCATTAACAACATGAAACGCCGACATATAATAATAACATGTATTACAATTTGAGAGCTTTCATTCGCAAGATTTATTTCAACCATAATTATGTTTCAAGAGACATATGTCATTCACTCTTATCCTATCCATTATTGGCTAATTTTCAAATATTTTCTACGTTGTCTTCATGAATACATTAGTCATTTTATTCTTCTATTTCTTCAAGTTACCAGAAAGTTTCATTGTAATTAGCTTAACAATAAATTGCCAAACGACGAATATACCTTAGAATGTCGATAATTGTCTGTTCAATTATTTTTGCATATTGTGACAGCAAATGCATACCATGGTGTTAAGCGCTTTAAGCTATTTTCTTCGAATAAGCCAATTTCATTCAACTAGAATACCTATTCGCATCCATTTGGCAAGACACGTTCGTAATGATCAAAGCATTACAAGCATTCCAAAATGGAGAGTGTGGATCCTAAGGAACAATTCAACGTATTGAAATATTAGAGGTCTTGCTTCCAGCGCACGGTATGCTATCTACTGGATTATCGAGTCTTGCAAGATAAACATAAATGACGATTATTATTGTCAGATTCATTAGAATGTTCCTATGGATTCATGTGCAATTTGCTTGATTTCATTCTCTTTAATAATGAAATTTTCACCAAATATAAAATGTCATCATTATCGTCATCATTTTCGCTATTAGCCATACCTCCATTATATGTCGAATCTTCCTCTGAAGAGCTATTGCTAAGCTCTACCAATATTTTACCTCCAGAATTTCTTCCTTTAAATAAAAAGCTTGGAGTATCAGTGATTCCTAATAACAGTTTTTCATGTGCCATTCGAGATTGTTGGATAATACTTTCCATGTCAAATTTCTTTGACTAAAATAGCTTACAAAAAAGTTACAACTCCCATATGGTTCACTTCACTTGTCAGTAACCTGGAAATAATGTCAAAACTGGTCAACAAGATCTAATTGGATTAGGCGGACACCAAATTCATGCTTGTATATCATGTCTATATATAGACTATGAGATTACTAACGCTGTCGAAGCTTGTTCGTTTTAGCAATATACTTGTTTAAAAAATTAGTCCTCAATAATATATCGGTTGTACTGACGTACTAAACCGTTGATCAACCGTCTTTAGTTAAAAGAAGTTAGAGGTAATTTTACGTTGTTCCAATTATACGTTCCCAATAATAATATTAGAAAATTATTATATAGTGCTACCAACTAGAATATCCTGGATTCAATCTCAGGATTATACCTTCATTAATTTTAAAATATTCATTGTATAATATTCTGATTTATTTAGCTGATATAGGAATTTGGCGTTGACTCCTCAGCTGAGGATCTGTATACATGAAAACAGGGCTCCTATTACCTTTGAGACGCTGGCTTGCTGTAGCTGCTGCCTATTTAATCCACTTCCAGATATCTTTATCTTTTTTTTTTTTGTTAGCGTTATTTTTTATTGGCTCAATTTAAAGACAATGCCACCAATTACTCCATATCTTATATTTGAAGATAATTGCGCTGAAGCAATTGATTTTTATGTTGAAGTGTTTGGTGCAAAATTAGAAAGTAAACTTTTATTTGGTGACATTCCATTTTCAGAAGGTGAGAAGCCACCAGCTGAATTTATTGATAAGTACAAGGATACAATTGGTCGTGCTACAATTATTATCAATGATACCAAGATTGTTGTTTGTGATTGTCCATTCAAGGAGATCCCAAAAGGAGGTCCTGTGTCTTTGACTATTAGCTGCAAATCTCAAGATGAAGCGGAAAAAGTCTTTGAAAAATTGAAGCAAGATGGCCAAGTGCAGATGGCTCTCACTAAGACCTTCTTCTCACCTTTATTTGGGGTTGTTATTGATAAATTTGGTATTGTTTGGGGAATTGATACCCAAGCAAAATAGTGCCTATGACAGTCATTAATGCAATTCTTTGAAGAAGCAGGGATTTCATTAGGAGTCAAGTAATTTCTTTTTTAAAAAAAATTGAAGCAATTGCTTTCAAGAAAAATAATAATAATATTAATATTAATATATTTTGCTATTTTCTCTAATAATTTGTAAATTTAAATTAAGAAGGCAATTGGTTTTTCTAATTTTTCGTAACTCATAGCAAAGCATCCATATCAAGCAACTGGTTGTTGGTCTTGTTGGTCTTGTTGATCTTGTTGCTGTTTCTCCTTTTCCAATTTCTCTAATCTTTCCTTTTCAGCAATTTCTGCCGCAGTTAAAAATCTCCCTCCTTGACCTCTTGGTCTTCTCATTGCATGTTTATGTCTGGATTCATGCAAATACGGTTTTCGGCCCCGAGCAACTTTCAAGCTTTCTTCCAATTTAGCCCGTGCAATTCTTCTCTTCAATATTCGATGATATTGTTTCGCATTGACGTAGAAGGGCTCCTCTTGCACAACTGTAGCTGCCGGAGGTGGTGGTGGAGGAGGTGGTGGTGGTGGTGCTAGCGAAGTCACTGGGGTCTGCTGCTGCAGCAGCAATTGTTGTTTTGGCGCTTCATTTTTTTGCAATTCATGAGATTGCTGTTCTTTCTTTTGCTTTTGCTGTTGTTCCTGCGTGTGTGTTTGTGACTCGTCGTATAATTGATCCACAACGATACTGCCATCCCCGGTAGCATTGTCTGCAGTGGCATTCACTGACTTTGATGCTGGCGACACTTTTGCATTAGATGATGAAGTGGATGGGTTGTCATCAAAATCACTGTCAGTATTATTTTTAATGTCATTCTTTAAATCTTCCTCATTCTTATCATTGTTGCGATTGGCACGGCCAGATACAGATTTCTTGGAGTCACTATCAAAGAAGGTCGTATACTGAGTATAACTGCTATTCTGGTTAGATGATATTGAAGAGGCCATAATGAACTAATATGGGTATTATATCTTTCCCTTTTGATATGGGGGTCTTTGTTACTTTTGCCGAAAAATCCAACTTGAAATTTGATTGGGCATGGACTGGCGGGTAAGCCATGAAGTCAGTTTACTACAGTACATAGGGTATTAATTGGCCCTAATAAAGGCTCATTGAAAATTGGAGGGCAGAGAATCAGTCTACGTCAAGAAAAAGCTATTTCACGACACAGTATTTTCTACAAAATTGTCGTCGCTATCATTATCATCATCATGATTCGTTTATTTTACGATTTTCAAGCTAAAATCAGCCACTGGTGTGCCTTGGTGGATCGAACTAGTAGAGTAAATATCAATCAAATTAGTTAAGTAACCGGCAATGTTCTGTCTAGTTAACCCACCGGAACATTCTAGCAAGAATGATTTTCCTGATGAAGACCATTTTTGTTTGATATTTGAAGCTGCAATTTTCAATGAGTCACCAGTAAAGTTGTCCAACATAATAATATCAGCTCCTGCAGCAATTGCTTCATTTGCTTCTTCTTCGGATTGAACTTCAACCTCAATCTTAACACTAAACCCAGCAACTTTATGTGCAGCCTCAACTGCTTTAGTGATTGAACCCACTGAGCACACATGGTTATCCTTCAACATGATCATCGATGACAAGTCATACCTGTGAGGGTCACAGCCTCCGACAATCATTGAGTATTTATCAATCAATCTGAACCCTGGGGTTGTCTTTCTTGTTCCAGCAATGATGCCAGTGAAGCCAGAAGCTCTAGCTAATTTGATAATCTCATTAGAACTTGTAGCCACCCCCAGAGAACGAGCGATAATATTCAAAGTGAGGCGTTCTGCGAGTAGGATCTTTCTCACGGGAGTTTCTTTGATAGTTGCTACAATTATCTTTTTATCAGAGGATGTGGTTGGGTCAAGAAAGTCACCATCTTGATGAAACCACTGAATGTTAGTGATCCCACATTGAGCAAAGACTTCTTTCGCGAAGATCGTGCCCGAAAGAACACATTTTTGCTTGCAGTATAAATTGGCATTGTTGAGGGTATCACCAACCACATAACCTCCATAATCAAATGATGAAACATCTTCTGTTAGCCAGTCGGTTATCTTTTGCTTCCATTGGCCATTCAATGGCAAGAGATGTTCGTAGTTCATTGTCGGTGATAAAAATGTGACGCCCCCTACTTATTGTGCAATTTTCTTTGATATTATTTTTCTACGGCCCAACCGAAAGAAATAAATAAATGCAGCTAGCGCGCTGACTAATCGCGGCTGGCATTATTAAATGTTGTCAGTGGGCAAAAAGTACTGTTCGCTCCTGAATAATAACGTTCTGTTTCTACTGCTATTGTAATTTTTCTTAATTCGACCCTTCCAATAATATTCTTTTAATTTCCCAGAATGGTGCGTGGCAATATTAGCTATTAATTCTCATTATATAGTTGCATGCGTTACAGTTGGTTGTGGATTTCTGCTCGAAAAATTCACCGCTAACTTGATGAATAGATGTCAAAAAATTTAATAAACAAGTAGGGAGAAAACAAGCACTTAATAGAATTCGTAATGGGGATATTTTAGAGACACTGAGACGTGATTTGAAACTGGACTTCGTCATAGCAATTAAATCGCAATACTTTTGTTACGACGTTAGTGTAAATTAAATTGAATTGTGCTTATGGCAGCGAGAAATGAAAATCCCCAGATATCGTCAGCATAGTCTTCATTGGGAGCTACTCTTGGTTTGCTTTCATGGAGCACGCATTAAAATTGTATTTCTTATTAGTCACAGTTTGTACTACGTAAATGTGCCACTGGTAAGAATTTCGATAATAGTTGTTCTCATGTTATTACTATTCTCAGACAAGCATAATTTTGCATCACTCTGCTTTCGGTCAAGTGGTGAAAACGACAATCGTCATATATTTTTATTATTCTCCAATTTTCACTAATATAATTACGATTTTTGTTGTGAATTATCAACTTCTAGAGCCGCATCTATATGAATTGTTGGATTGGATAACCAAATTTGGCCGTGGTAATGCATGGGATGTGGACGCATCGCTTTTTTGACATTTCCATATATGGCATCATAGCTTTTATGGCAAGGCTGTAAATTCAAATTATGGAAAATTAGATTATCTTACCATTGATGGGTTCTCTTTCGATGAAGGTGGTCTTACTCATATTAGCCAAAACGCAAAATACAGTCACAGAATATGTTTGTTTGACAGAGAAGAAGACTTACCCCTCGATGCAGAATTAGTTTTACGCTATGGCAATAATTATTAATTAAAAAAAATTGCCAAATATGGCCACGAAGTGTTTGGCCAGACTGAGGTCTCGTTCTCCAAAAGAATGAAAAAGGAGTTTTCAATTATTTCCACAGTTTCACCTGGAAGTCTAAATTAGAAAATTTAATTTCTTAATATCTTGACAAAGGATATGTTATGATTTGTCTACTCATTTGAAGATTTGACAATTTCGTGCCATCGATAATCAGATCAATTGATCTTTGCATATCAAGCAAAATTTCTTGGGAATTTCGTGATCACTTAATTACTAGTCGGCAGATACATTAAAGATGACAATTAAACCAGCGGCAAATAGTCACCCCATTTTCCTGATACTTTTGACTTTCGAGTCCTACTACAGAAACTATGGATTCAGATATCAGAAACTGAAGCAGTTATTATACACATACGTTATCATTGAATCTCGAAAATAATGTTAGATATTAGCAAAGTCAAATTGGTGTAGGTTACTTAAACAATTATTCCATAGGGTGAAAGTATCTGACGGTTATGTTCGCTTGTGGTGAGTCATGAAATAGAAAATAGAACAGACAATAAAAATAAATAGAAAAAATTAACCTGGATTCATCGATATATTTTCAATATACAATAACATTAATGAGCAAGATAGTATTTAACAAGCCTTCAATAGAAAACGTTGATCCTTTGAAAACCTATCAATTCCAAACACCTCAATCATTCTCATTACAAGAGAACCCAATTCTCTATGGAGGAGGTAGAAACTGGCGATTGAATTCATCAACTCCATTAATTGAAAGCAAAGTGACCAGTGGAACAGTTGATGTATTCGTACTAAATACTTCGTTAGTTATTTGGTTCAATGATCAAAAGCAGGGAGTTGAGTATTTGTATCAATGGGTAATTCTCCATGCGGTGAAGAAGGATGAAGGGAAATTAGAATTATACTTGCAAGTTCGTAGCTATAATGATGAGGAAGAATTAATTGAAGTGACATTGAAACCATCAACTTGTAAGAATGACAACGACAATGACAATGATAAAGATGATTTATTTGATGGCTTGGAAGGTGATAAATTGGTTGAAATGACATTCAATGCATTGCTGAAATGTTCTGCTTTTCATTTTGATCCTGAATCTGATGATAATGATGTTAGTGAAGGTCAGCAGCCCAATGAATTATCAATCCCTGATTTCCCAATAACAACTAATAACAATCTTAATGAAGATAATGAAATAACCCTACACAATACAGGACAAGCTGATGATATAGGTGAAGATTGTTCGGATGATCAAGAAAATGCTGCTGGAGTTGAGGTAAACATTGTGGATTCACCTTCAAAGCAAAGAAAACGAACAAATAACAATAATAATCAAGAAATTGTAAATCAGAAAATAAGGAGAATATAATAACAATTTAATAATAATAACAATAACAATAATGCATATATATATATTGATATACTACTTATATTCAAAGTTAGCTATGATTAATCACTATAGAGATTCTTTATCATTTTTTTTCTTTTCCTTTGTGTTTTTTTCCAGAAATGGTTTTATCTTTTTTATCTTCCCTTTTTTTTTATTGCTCAAATTAATCAATTTCCTCAGTCATTGTAACGTCAATTACTTCTCCATCATTATTGTGATCATTATTATCTGTGTTAACATTATTATTTTCAATAACATCTTCAGTAATTGGTCTCCATTGATTCATCGCATTCTCTCGAACATATGATCCAACACTTATATTATTATTTTGACCTTGACCTTGCCACCAAAATCTTCCTTGATTTCCAGTAGCATTCGGCTGTTCTTGATTAGGCAATTGTTGGAAAATGTTCCTAAAAATCTCCTCTTGTTCTTCAGCAATATCATTTTGTCCTCCAGTAACAACTCGCTCACGTCTACCCGCAACTTGTTGTTGTTGCTGCTGCGGTAGTTGTTGCTGCTGCTGTTGCTGCTGCATCTGTAATTGTTGTAATTGTTGGAATTGTTGTTGTTGTTGAGGAATTGATGCAGCTTGCTGATTCTGAAATGGATGTGGAGTACCTTGTAATGAATAAATTGGTTCTTCATAAGGGTAAATTGTAGCCAAATGATCTCTTAATCTTCGAACTCCAGCACCACTAAACACACAAAATAATGATCGTTGATGTGCATTAAATTCTTCTGGTGGTTCACGACAAAATCTCTTAAAATCCGGTCTTAAAAACGATACAATCCCAGTTAATGATAAATGTGTCAATTTTGGACAAGATTTTAACAACAAATAAATTGGATGCGTTGATAATTGTGTACAATAACTTAAATGAACTCGTTCCAAAGTATCACCAGGACCTCTTTTTTGAACCAATTGAACAATTCCATGATCAGTAATATGAACACATTTAACTAATCCAATTCGTTTCAATCTTGGTAAATGAGCCAATTCAACAACTGATGCATTGGTTAATTGATTACAACAGGCCAAATCAATATACTGTAATCGATAACAACTACCAACCAATAATTTAACCCCAAAATCAGTAATGTTTGAACAATGACCCAAATGAATATAATGCAATGATTTATTTAATGAAGCTAATGCTCTTAATGAAGCGTCAGTAATATTTAAGCATTTTGATAATACAACATTTCGTAATCTGGGTGCACATTGAACAATTTTTTCGATTGAGCGATCAGTGATATATGAACAATCAGTAAAATCTAATATTCTCAAACGATTTAAAAATTGAATATTTGGTAATGATTTGAAAATATTATCAGTAATATTTCGATTTTGAGAAATTCGAAATTCTCTCAATTGCTCCAAATTCAGAAATGCTTTAGTTAAAGATTCATCAGTAATATTTGGACAACCGTGTAAATCAATTTCAACAACATATTTAAAATTATTTGATAATTCGTCGATTGCACTGTCATTTATATTTTCAGATTTTGTTAGTTTTATTCTTTTCAAGTAAGGGCAATGTTGAAATAAATTTATTGTAGATTGATTAGAAACTTGTCCAGCATCTGGTGCATAAACTCCTTGTAATCTCGGACAATTATCAGCCAAAGCATCAAAGATATTGTCGTTAATATTTTTAACTCCAGACATGTCAATGGATTGCAATTTACTGCAATTTTGTAAAACTCTTGAAATTGATAAAGAAGTTAACTTTCCACAATTGACCAAAGTCAATCTCTCCAAATTTGCACAATTTTCAAATTTTAACAAAAAATTATCATCAACGTGATTTGATATGAAACATAAATTTAATCTTCGAATAAATAATCTGTAATTCAAAAAAGTGCTTGATGGATCCATATCTAAAATTTTTTGAATAGACTGGAATGCTCTTTGAGATGCCAATTTAGGACGAAACCATATTAATTCAATCAATAAATGAGCCCAATATTTACATACAGTTAATAGCGAAACCAAATCTGATTTTTCCTTGAAAAATGTAAAAATTAATATTAGTATTTCTGGAGGAAGCACAAATATCGATTCTAAATCCTTTTGAGTATAAGGCTGGAAATTGCCAACTAATGGTAAACGAGAAGTTTGTGGTGGAGGAACGCTACCATCACCATTTGAATCATTCAAATTAGGAGGTACCGAAGATTTTTCAATAAGAGGTGAATTTATCGTCACGGAAGTTTCAGAACCAGAGTCATCCGAAGATATATAAATTGGATTATCCATTATTGGTTATAATATTTTCATTGATATTCTCTCTTTTTTTTATATATTGAATGATGATTTCTTTATCTTTTTTATTTTCTATTTTTTTTTTTTCTCAATTTTCTCCCGATCGAGTTCCTTTTGTCCAAAAAAAAAAAAAAAAACGAAAATATCTAAAAAAATTTAAAAAAATTAACGTTGAAGTGGTACTATTATTGTTATTATTGTTATTAGTATTATGGTCGTTGTTGCTGTTGTCGTCCCTGGGTCTTGTTGTAGTCGAGTCGATACCGTTAGTAATGCAAATGAACGAAGATAGTTTAGCTTTGTATTTTTAACAAAATAGTTAATAGGGGCGAGTCTGAAATCTTCAAACGAAATTGAGTGGTGGCAAATTGGTCTTTGCTAGTTGATTTGATATAGATCTATATGTATATATATATCGTCAAACGCCGAGTGAATTATTCGATGATGATGAGGATGAAATCAAGTTAGACGCGGGCAGAAAAATTCCAAATTTGACAATCTTCTTTTTTAACCGGTATTGATGAGGAATTAAAATATATGAAATATATATATAATTGATACGAATCTATTCCTTATTAGACTGATGACAATGGAATAATCAAATAATCTTGATTCCAGTTGGATGGCAAAATAATGATTCAAAAAAAAGTATATAAAAAGAAGAAAGAGAGAAAGAAAGAAAAAGGCAAATAGGAGCGTGCGTTCGTTCGTAAGTAGTTAAAAAAAAAAGAAGTTGGTGGTACACAACGCTTTTAAATTTAACGCTCCTCCGCTCTAATTAGCAGTGAAACCCGCGAGATGGTTTCAAATACTGTGAATAAATCATCTAAAAAATTAGCATAGAGGACTCTGAAAATTAAGGGATGGATCATGTGATGTCTACTAAGATTTCCCATTTCCATCAGGGTCTACTAAGCACACAACAACCACAACCACAACCAGAACCACAACGACAACGACAACAACAATGACAACGACACTCAATGGTCGATCAACATTTTAATAAATAATATATTTATATAATATATGCGAAGAATAATATGAAACATTAATTAATTAATAAGCATATATTTGCCATTGACAGATATATATTTTCCATAGATAGATATATTATTGTATAAACACGTAAGTACATGAATTGATTTAAATTGTACTGAGTGGTGGATGGTGATAAATAATAATTTGCCACATTTGAAAAATATAAAAAAAGATGGCACCGCCTCATTGTGGATGATGATGATGATGATGATGGACGCACAGAAAATTTTTGACAAGTGGCAAATACGGGTAATAGCATCTCCCTCTCAAATGGTGCATTATCAAATGCAATAATATGCATGTATATGCTCTGTGCATGTGATTTCTTCGGGTTTTAAATGGTATGATAATATTTTTCATTACCCTGTATACCCCGTAGCAGATCTTGGCGGGTTGTCATGACACCATCGGCCACCTACCATAATTTGTTGGTATTCACTCACTCACTCCGTATATTTTCTTTTTCTTTTTTTTTATGTTTCGACATTCTGCATGCATCCGGATTTACTTCAAATCACTACCTTCCCGCCAGGGCAGCAAATCCGGGTTTCTAATATACGTATTGTATGGCTGCATACAGTATTGAAAATAGAAATAAAAATAAAAAAAAAAAAAAAAAAAATAAAATAAAATGCGGGAATGCCATCACTGCTTAACCATCCCCGAATAAGAAAAGCCAAAGTCGAAAAATCAAAAATTAAAAATTAGGCAAGAAAAAAAAAACTAACTTTATCGACGATAAATTTCTATCAAGCCGACTAGAACAATTTTCAGGGCACTCACTATCTATCTTATTAATAATAAGTAACGACAGCAAATAATAAAATTCAAATTATTAGCTGACTATTGATTTAAGTATGTCGTCGATGACTTATAGGCCAAGTGTAAATAATCGTCTTACCGATTTGCTTGAAGGGATAAGAACCGAATTTGAAAATGTGCGCAATGAATCTTATAGAATTCATAAAGATGAATCTGACCATAAATTTAACCAACAAACTAATGAATTACAAAAAATTAAACAAACTGTGTATGAATTAGAACAAGCTCATCATTCTATTAAAGAAGCGTATGAACAAGAAATTATTCGGTTAAAGCAAGAAATTGATCAAAGAGATAGACAATTAGCCCAGCAACAACAGCAACAGCAACAACAACAACATCACCACCACCAACAACAGCAACAACAACACCAACAGCACCACCATCATCAACAGCAACAACTGCTGCAATCTCAACCTGATGGCAGAACTCCATCTCATCAACCTGTTGGTTTATCTACTAATCAGCAGTCTCAACAACAGTTGTCTTTTGGTCAAAAATCTTTTTACAATAATTCTCCTCAACCTCAGCAACCAAGTTTACCACAACCTGGTTCTGAAACTGGTGCTCCACCTCCACCTCAATTAGGCCAACCTGCCAGTAACGGAACTCCAAAGACTCAACCGCAACAATTGCCTCCAGTTCAATCAACTTCTACTTCTTTATTGACTCCAAAGCAACCAACATCAACATCAGGGTCTCTGCATACCTTGCCACCACCTCCAGGCCAATATCAGCAACAGAATGGTTCTCAACGACCTCAGCCAATCGGCCCTCCGCCTGCTTTACAAAGACAAGCCTCTGGCCAACAACAACAACCACCACCACCACCACCACAACAACAACAACAACAACAACAACAACAACAACAACCTCCACTTCCTCAACCTCCAGTGGCAGCTAATGGTGGCTACCCATCTTCTCAACAACACACTCCTCAACCTCCAAGAAGCGAATTACATCAACCTCAACAACCAATTCCTCAACAAGTTCCACCAGTAGTAACACAACAACAACAACCTTTGCAACCGCAACAACAACAGCAACAACAACTTATCTCGGGTGATGCTAATGCTTATAGAGTACCAGCTGGTGACCGTGCCGCTCATAAGAAGCCTACCCCACAATTTTTGAAGGAATTAGATGCTCAATTAGTACCACCAGAATTGAAAAAACAAATGAATGATTACTATGTATTGTATAACCCAGCATTACCAAGAAAAATTGATGTTGAATTAGTTCATTCATTGGATCATTTATCTGTTGTTTGTTGCGTTCGATTTAGTGCTGATGGCAAATACCTTGCTACTGGTTGTAACAAAACCACTCAAGTTTATAGTGTTGAAACTGGTGAAATGGTTGCAAGATTATTGGATAACAACGCCCCATCAAATAACAATAACGCGAATGGTAATTCTGGAAACAGCAATAATGCTAACAGTAATAATAATGCTAACGCTAACAATAACACAAATAATGATACTAGTGGTAATGGTAATAGTAACAATGCCAATTCAGAAGCCAATAATGGAGGTGATTTGTATATTAGATCAGTTTGTTTTTCACCAGATGGGAAATTTTTGGCTACTGGTGCTGAAGATAAATTAATTCGAATTTGGGACTTAGGAAGTCGAAGAATTACTAAATATTTGAAAGGCCATGAACAAGATATTTATTCATTAGATTTTTTCCCAGATGGACGGAGATTAATTAGCGGATCCGGTGATCGCACTGTTCGAATTTGGGATTTAAATTCTGGATTAACTCAATTAACTTTGACTATCGAAGACGGAGTCACCACAGTTGCAGTTTCACCTGATGGGAAATTAATTGCTGCTGGTTCATTGGATCGTACAGTTCGAGTTTGGGATGCAATTACCGGATTTTTAGTTGAAAGATTAGATTCTGAAAACGAAAATGATAATGGTCATAAGGATTCTGTCTATTCTGTGATTTTCACTAGCAATGGTAAAGAAATTGCTTCAGGTTCATTAGATACTACTGTGAAATTATGGTCATTGAATGGTCTTAATGCTCCAAATAGTAATACTAATAATCCAGCTAATTGTGAAGTTACCTATGTTGGTCATAAAGATTTTGTATTGAGCGTTTGTGCTTCTCCTGATGGTGAATATATTTTGTCTGGTTCCAAAGATCGTGGGGTTATCTTTTGGGAGAAAAACACTGGTGATCCAGTACTTATGTTGCAAGGTCATAGAAATTCAGTCATTAGTGTCAGTGTCGCTAACACTCCTATTGCTGGTAGTGGGATGTTTGCTACTGGGTCTGGTGACTGTAAGGCTAGAATCTGGAAATGGTCAAAATACTGAAAAGAAAGAAAAGAAAAGAAAATTATTCATTTCTCTGGTCTGTTTTAAAAAAAATTATTTCTTTTTTTATCTTTTACTATTAACCTGATTTATTTTTTTGTTTTTATTGAATTTTTTTTTTTTTTTAACTATTTACATATTTTATCTTTCCCACTTATTTTATCTTATTTTATTTATTTATCTATTTACTTATTTACCTTTTTATTTATTTATTTATACTGTGAGTTATTCTTTTGTACTAATTAAAAAATAAAAAAAAAATTATGTTTCGAGTTTCAACTTGTAATGAATTACATCAGCTGGAAAGTCTCGCCTGTCATGCATGTATAAAATCTCCAACATAAGCGCCCAAAAACTTCAATAATTTTCTTTTCAGCCACCATCTATGCCGCGAACTCGATTTCATCCATTAGTAGTCCACGCGAGAAAATTGGTTCGTATAAGTAAAACCAAGAACTTCTTTCATTGCAAATCATTCAAAAAGTGAAGTAGCAACTCCTGCCATCGATTTCCAAAAAAAAGGAAAACAAAAAAACGGCTTTGGTACTAACCGCCACTGTAGTTACAAGAATAAAGAATGGGAGGATATCTTACAATACACCAGTTTAATTGATCCAGTAAGCAATAATAATGAGGAATTGGCCGATGTTGAAAATTTTTTTAAAATGGTTGAAGTTAACGCCCTTGGTGATTCTTCAGGGATGCTATTCACTTTAGCGCTTCTAATTTTTTACCACCTTCAAGGGGTCATTGAAAATGGAAAATACCTAGATATTCTAAACAACACAATTCCGGGAAAGGCTGTTGAATTGGATAGAAAGCTAATTGGACCGTTGATTTCTTTGGCGCTTAATGGTGGTAGTGGTAGTGAGAATGACTGGAAGATAACCAAACTTGCTTGCTTGCTAGTGCAAAGACATCGAAATTTAAGATCAGAGGCGTTACAGGTAGTTAAGAACAATCATCGAGGGAAGATCCGCCACATTGTTGAAGAAGGTACAGTTTTCTCATTTGTGGTTTACATTGTTGTTTTCGTTGGAGTGGTTTTCCCCGAAAGGAAGTTTTCTAGTGGTGATCCATTTGTCGCTACTATTTGGCCAGAACGTTCGAATAACAATTATTTCATCGATTTCCCATTCAATGCCATCTACGGCGACTTGAAAATTATTAATTACCTTGAAAGAATTAGCGGCGGCAACCAAGGAATGAAGGGAAGATTTGATCGATTGTTTAGTGGGGCTTCAGGGAATTTTTGGTATCATGTATATCATGATCTTTTATTAATTTGGAAATTCACAGTAGGGGGAGATACTGCAACCATTATTGAACCAATTGAAATTAAATTGAATTCTATTCAAACAGTTAGTTTAATTGATGACAGGAAAATCGAATTAGTGAAGGACCAAGGAGAGATTATTGAAATTGAATTAGATTTGGATAATCCTATTGATGTTAATGATTTCATTTACTTTGTTAGAAATTTCATGAGCCTCAAACGATGGTTAACTGTCACTCCCATAACATCCATCACCACCATTACTGCAGCCACTGACAACCCTATGGAATCAGTGAACTTTGTGGGTGAATCAACACCATCAACTACAGATCAAGCACAATCACAATCACAAGTACAACCGCAACTGCCAACAACTACACTGCCAGTTAAGAAACGCAAAGTGTCCTCAGTTGAGACTGCAAGTGATTATAATTCATACATTGCAACCAGTCCAAGTAAACAGGCTAAAGCAATAAAAGTGGATCCCAGCGTTACGATTAGCAACTGTTTACAAGATGTGAGCACTTCACTACTTAACAAGATGAGATTAGTTTCATCAGTAATAGAAACAAGAGCTAACGAGATCACTCAAGAGTTAACAGCGAAATTGGAACAGGTATCAAAGGAAACTGACGAAAAATTGGCAAGTTTTGATAAGTTCGTGAATGACTTGAAAGATGAAGTTGCTAAGGACGACTGTTCTTTCCATCAGTGGTTGAATGCTAACAACCACCAACAGTAATGAAATCTACATAGTTAAGAATATATCTAATAAGCCTAGCTACATTGAATTGTCCACCAGCAAAGCGAGCCAGTGGGGGAGTTTACATAAATTCAAGATCAATTACGTTTTCTTCTAAACCATCGGAGAAAAAAAAGAAAAAGTAAAGTAGGGGAAAATACCAAAAAGCGAGATATAATAAATTTAAAAACTAAAACTAAAGCAAAAAAAGAAAGAAAAAATTTTAATAATAATAAAAAAAATAGTAAAACTAATAATAAACATGAATAAGAAGTGATTACTTATTTAGAAGATATCCCCAGTATTAGCCAAGTCATGGATAGCTCTTCTTTTCCAGTATGAACCATTGTACTTCCAATAAGGATCTTTTGTCTCTGGGTGACTCTGTTTGGCAAAAAATTTTGGCTTGTAAGTTTCACTTTTAGCTTCTCTTTCCCGTCTAGCAGCTCTTTGTTTCTCTTCGACTCTGTTTTTTTCATGAGCGGCTTCATCGTATCTACCATCTTCCATCGCTCTTTGATCAGGTCTTAATCGGGTATCAGTTGGTGGTAACCAAGATTTCAAATGTTGTTGAAGTGCATTTAGTGAAATTGAGAAAAGGGTAAGATTGAAAGGTCTTGCAGGTCTTGGATTAACTTGCCAAAGTAAAAATTTATTATTATTATCATTATCAAAACTATCAATGTTTTCACTAGTATCAATGATTTTTTTGCAATAAATTTTTGAATTCCAATGACCTTTAATTAAGTAACATGGCTTATTATCCTTATTATACACAGTTCCTTTTACTTCATATGCACTACTTGCTCTCCAACCACGAGCTTTAAAATGCAACGTAACTCGATCTCCAGTAGTATGATTTTCAATATTCATATCTCCATAATTATCAACAACTGGATTACCAATAATAATCCCAACAACCGAACTAGTTACTCGGTTCCAAGTGATTAATTCTTCATCCATGGATTGCCCACTACTATTAATAACTTTATTATCAGGTCGCAATTGTAAAAACCATTTTCCCAAAGGTTTGATATCAAATGACCGGCCATTAAAACCAGATTTAACTGCACTCTCTCCATAATAATCCCATTTTGGTGATTCAGCTAATGCTGCACTAATAGCAGGATGATGGCTAACTTGTTCAACGAAAAGTCGAAAATTTTTATCAGGACGAGCATATTCAAAAGTTTCACCAAGTAAAGGATTAAAAGGTTTAGCAACACGATTAATTGTTGAAGCATATTCACTAGCTCCAAATGCTCCAATATAACATAATCTTAATGTAGAATCATCAATAGTTGCAGCTTTATCTAATAATTCAGTGTATTCCATACCTTCAGCAACTCTTTGTAAAAGTGATGTGCATTCATTAAATGAAACTGGTAATGTAATTCTTGTAATATCTTTACCAACCATTGATTTCAAAATTCCCCAAAGTGAAATTTGTGGTCTATCATCTTCATCACGAGAAAGTTTGGTTCTAATTGGATCTTCATAACCATTATATGATTTTTCATCAAGCAAAATTTTATTTTTTTTATCTTGAGCATCATTTAGTTCAATTATTGTTGGTATATAAGTATCGCCAGAAATTTTAATTTCGTTAACTTTATCCGGGATTTGTTCAATTGTTTCTTCATTATTATCTTCATTATTATTAATATCATCGTCAAAATCATAAAATTCATCATCGTCAGATTCACTATCTTCTTCTTCAATAAATTTCTTCAATTTATTATCCTCATCATCATTAGTGACAGCCATTGTAGGAACGGTTACAGTTTCTGATTTTATTTCTACTACTTTCTTTTTTTCAATTGTTGCAGAAATTGATTGATTTTCTTTCTCCTTTTCTGCATCATGAACTGCACCACTAACAATTCTACTTAATTCCAAATCTCCTGATGCATTATCTTCAGAGATATTCTGATTGAGATTATTATGTAACAATTTATCTCTTATAATTTTTCTCAATGTTCTTCTTTCACTTTCATAACGTTCAACTTTTCTAACATTCTTAATATTTTCATTCTCTAATTCTTTAATTGAAGTTTCCCATAAACTGTTAACATAAATTTCATTTTTCAACCGTTTAATAATTTTAAAATTATTTTTATGCAAAATTGCCAATAATTGTTTATAATCATTGACTGTAGAATCTAAAGATTGATTAATAGTTTTAGTAATTGTATTATCATCTAACGAACCAACCAATTCTTTCAATGAATTTAATTCGACCAATAAACTCTTTTGTTTTATAGAAATATTATTCCCATACGGTCCAATAATTGGTAAATTCGCAACCTCATCATCCGCTAATATTGACAGGGAATCAAGACTTCTAGATCCGCCATCATCATCATCATCGTCATCATGGAATTGTAACGCATCAACGTTTTCAGTTTCTGATCCATTATCATCGATATCATCTTCAAATTGTGATAAATTCTCTCGCTCATAATCATCAACATCAATAACTTCATCTGAAGTTAATCCGCTAGATTTTGGTGGTTCAACTTGTTTTGATTTTATTCGACTAACAAAACTACCAGCCTGAGATGATGATCGTCGATGATTATTACTACTACCACCATCATGTAGTGCTGATAAATGATTCTCTGGCGCTTTGGTATATTCAAATGGAGTCTTAACTGAACCTGTAGATCCAGCAAAAATTCTTTTATTAACAGAAACATTTGTTGATGATCTTGATAATGTTGATGAGGGGTATTCACTAAGAGTTAATGACGAATTATTAACTGATTGACCAATTTCAAGATTGCTATTGTTATTATTGTTATTATTACTATTATTGCTATTGTTTAATTTACGTGAGGCAGCTTTCTCCCTATCCTTAGCAAACTTAATGGCATTCAGAATTGCCCAAACCCATCGATTGGTTTCTACTGAATGATTACCTTTCAAATGCCATTTGATATTAGCATTATTAACTCCCAAAATTTCAAATTTTAATTTTTCACTGGAATCCAAATGTAACCAACAATTTTTCAAATTAATTGAACCTCTGCAATTTGAATTAATATCATCTTGATTTTTATAATAACTTAAAATTCCTTGAGAATCAAGAATAAACCAACGTAATTTATAACCACTAGCAAAATTTGTCCATTTTTTCAAATAACCTTTGAAAGTTGGCGCTTGTTCCATTGAACCATTTAAATTTATTATTGTTGATTGAGTATTAGAAACTGGATCAATTACTGATTGTTCTTTCGAAGCTCTCTTCAAAATTTTTTTCAATTGATCAGCTTGACCTGACGATTTAATTTTTGATAAAATTTCAATTGGTAATTTCCCACGTTTGTCTCTTTTGAAAGGATCACCACCATGAGCTAAAATCCAATGAACCATTTCAATATCTCTTTTTTTAATGAATTCATGTAATACCGTATCACCAGTATCGGGATCTAAGCCATTAATATCTAATAATTCAAAATTACGGGGATTATTATATAATTTATTCAAAACTTTAAAATCTCTTTTAGTAAAAGATTTTCTCAATTGATTTGAAATTTCCTCAACATATTTAATTCGTTGAACTTGGACAAAATTAAATAACGTTGGATTATTTCGAATCAAATCAATCGGTTGTTTATTTTGATGATTTAATATCGTGTCATTAATTAATGGTTGTTTAAGTAATAATTCAATAACATCAGAACGTTGTAAATCACAAGCAATATGTAAGGGAGTATTACCATCATCATCTTGATAATTAATTAGGTGATCATAACGAGGCAAAAGTTGTTCAAATAATTTAAAACTTGAAACTTGAACAGTTAAATGAAGTATCAACGATTTCAAATGATTAATTGTTGAATTTTCATTCAATTGATATTGAGCGTATAAATTCTCCACTTTAGACAAATCATTGGATTTAACTGCATCCAATAATTTTAATTTAAACAATGGAGCATTACTAGCTAGTTCTTCTTTAATCTCTGACATATCAATAAGACAATAAGATATTAATATATTAATATATTAATATATTTATATATGTATATACAGGAGTGTCGTTTGTTGATATTTATCTGGCAATATTTCGCCCAATGGAGATGGGGCACGTTGCCCGGAAGTTCCCAAGAAAATGTAATTCGGAACTAAAATTGCCGCAATTTATCTGCCCTTAAGAAATCACTTTAGAATATATTAGCTATTTGGAAAATAGGATTAATTGGAAGTGATTAATTGGACATAATTCTTGCTGAAGATGTGTAATTGTTTATTAACAATATCTTCCACTTTATCTTCAAAAGCCGGAGGTAACCAATTAGTTCCTGCTGCCACCCTTCGATGGCTTACTTTCCCTAATCTATTTAATATAATTATAAAATAAATTAATATATCTTAAAAAATAAATTCGCTTTCTCATATTTTATTTTATTGTTTCTTTTTCCAACAATGGAGACGATGGAAGAGAACTATAATCCTGATTATTCTGATTATTACTTGCCAATTTGCTGCTCGAGCTACTCAAAATATCCTCATCATCGTTAACATCGTCGTCACCGCCCCATGATTTCAACATTTTTGAAAACCATCTAGACCCACCACCTTGTGAATTATTGTTATTATCGCTTGTTGCTGTTGTCACTTTAGTCGGAGTTTGTAGTAGCATGTCAATTTCAATATCGAAATTTCTTGGCGATAATAATAATGGTAATTTTCGATAGTGCTTGTTATTATTATTGTCATAACTAAGTGGCAGTGAAGAAATATTGTTGTTGTGAGCGGTTACCCTTTGTCGATTAGTTTTAGATTTGCTTATCTTTGATCGATTAATTGCTAATGAGTTTGCAATGTTAACCATTTTCGTGGTGGTTGTGGAGGTGGTGGTTGTTTGTTTTTTCTTCCTTGTCGTCTTAGCTGTCGCCATCACTGGCTGTTGTTGCCGCTTGATTGGTCTCATGGTTTCATGGGCTTCATAATATTCATGACAGGTTAAACAAAGTAACCCTTCGATGGTATTAGATCGGAACCATCTCCATCTAGTAGTCGGATCATCAGTGTTACAATTGATACATTTTGGTGATTGGGGTTGATCATTAAATGAATCGGTTTCAAATAATTTATCACGGATTGTTGTCGGTGCTTTAAGTTTATTCAACGGCGAGCTAGGAATCGACAGTTTTTTGTTATTATTCAACTGAATAGGTAACGACAAAGTCCTGGTTGCCTTTGGTGCTTTCTTAGCGCTTGTAGTTATGGTGGTGGTGGTAGTAGTAGTACTAGTAGCTGCGATCTTCTTCTTTGAATTACCTGAAGTTAGACCCTCATACTTGACAAATTGTAACCGAAACTCCAAACAATACCCATCATTAAACTGTCCCACTTCTTCCATCAATTGATCATTATCATAATCATCATGATAGCCATTTCCATCATCATGGTCATTGCGGTTTAAAAAATTAAAATTTTTCATAATCTTCCCACTGAGTTGTGATTGCTGCTGCTGCCGACTATTAATAACCCTTCTCATTGATCCATACCCTACAAGCGGCGAAGAACTTTCAAGACAGTCTTTATGATAAACCGAGTAATCGACGTTGTTGAATTCAAGCTCAAATAATTCCCCATTGTTGTTTATTATGGCCTCCAAGCAGCTTTTCAAATTGACCATTCCAATCCAAACAGCAGTAGTAGCATTGCCGTCTTTCTCGTTATCGTTATCATTGTCCGCTTGCTTGATTAGTCGTATTCCGAGATCTTTCAGCAACTTTGTCGTCAGAGATTTGAAAAGGTAGAGGTTATCATTCAATGAATAAAGAATCTTGATTATCATGATTTGATGACTCTTGTAGGATAAGTGGTAGCAAAGATTATAAAATATTAAGCCAACCGCACGCGCTCTCGTGAAAATTAAAAATCAAAATTAAAATAAAAAAAAAAAAAGATTAACTATTGTCGCACACTTAAATAAACGCGACGCGTCCATGCACCGCAACCCAGCATCGACAAACTGTAACCACCAACCCCTAACAGCAATCAACTATTTGCCTCAAAGCATTTCTCGCCAGTAACAACAACTATTTCATGGCCACTCCCATCAACGAGCGCAATGAACCTTGGGGATTTGGGGTGGTAGCCAGACCATGAAAAAAGTCAGAAGAGGTGGAGCTGCCCCGAGTCCCTATCCATCCTGGCTGAGATGTTCCATGAAAAGCGGCGGAAGAAGAGTTGAGAAAAGTAGGCTTACAAGAGAGCAGACTATTGTATATGTATTGTCTAGTTGTAGGCTATGTATTTTTCTACCAAATTTCTTTGTCTAATGGAAGCCAAAACGCTAGTGTAGGACCAAGTCAAGTTTTCAGCGCCTTCGCTGTAACCGTTAAATCTATTGAACTGTTCACTTAATTCGCCCTCATTTGTCATATGCATTAAAATAATCTTTAGGAACGAGTCACCAAATTCAAATAGCCGTTGCATCACGGTGTTGAACACTTCACATTGATTAACAATCACCAAGAATTCTTCGTTAGCATAATTTTCATTGATTTCTGCTAAATTGAAAATATACTTGTTATAAAAATCATAATTTTCCTTGTAAATGATCAAATCGTAATGATTATGACAAATTTTATAAATGAGTTTATAAAAAAAAAGTGATGCATAACCATTGGATAAGAACCATGGATTGC
The DNA here is from genome assembly GCA_030450195.1 of Saccharomycopsis sp. KB-2023a. Lineage (NCBI taxonomy): Eukaryota > Fungi > Ascomycota > Saccharomycetes > Ascoideales > Saccharomycopsidaceae > Saccharomycopsis > Saccharomycopsis sp. KB-2023a. Next base: position 10,565 of record JASJSC010000044.1, on the reverse strand, counting down.
CAAGGGAAACACCAACCCCATCATAAGCATCGTTAGGGTATCGGCCTAAGCTTATACCCAATTTATTAACATCATGATTAATTAAGTACCGATCATTTTGATCATCAATAAATTCATAAAGAGAATTCAAAACATAAGAGTCATCAACGTCATAAGGAATATCATAATTGTCCCACTCATTAGAATGGGTTAGCAATGAACCAATAACTGTGGCAATATCCAAACCATTCTTGAAAGAAACTTCAGGGTTTTCGTTAATTCTATGCAGTTCATGATTAATAAAATTTGATTCTTCTCCAATGAAATGACTTAATTTATTGTAAACCCGACTTAATTGTTTGGTGGCAAAATTATAGTCATTGAATAATTTAGCCATTTGCATCCCCTTTTTAATTGCCTTTAGTTGAACTAGCGAAGTGAAAAAATGGTAACCTTTGTGTTCTTCCCACAAATCAAACCCAGGTTCATTCCAATATTTGCAAATATAAATTAAATCCGGCTTGACAACTGAAAAATAAATATCTCTAGTTGAATTGATCCAATCATGGGTGAGCAAAAGTGTACCATTGTTATATTTATTAATTAATGAAACATAGTTCATTATTGCTATTGATCTTAAAGCAGGACCATCATTTTGTGGTCTTCCCCAATGATCAACAAACGCAGAATTATCAACCTCAAATTTCGGTTCACCTAACCCTCTTAATTGATCATCAAATTCCCCACTTGGATTCTTAGTCCGTTGCAAAATATAATTGTTATTAATGTAATCTTCAATAGTTTCAGCGATAATTAATGCCTTGTTGCTAAGCTTGTAATCACTAACATGAGTGACCAATGAATTGATAGTGATGGCAGAGTCACGAATCCACTGATAATAATAATTTGGTTTATAAGTCGATGTAGAAGCAATGACAACCCCGGCACCATCGATGATATTATCAAGAATATGGTTAATTGAAAGTTCCGGTTGAATTTCTAACCAAGACTTGAAATCATTTCGATTGATTAAATTTTTTTTGTTCAGTATTATCAGAGGTAACACTAATTGATTTGGGATCCATAAGCATGTAGCGAGGGTGAAATAGAAAAAAACCGTGAGCAAAATCATTATTGGTATTGTTTTTGGTATAAAAATATTTTTGGGGTTGGTAATGAATTTCTGGATGTGGTTGATGATTATATATTTTTATATTTATATTTGCATGTGCACAAATGTTGTTATTTTTCGTGTGACTACGATGATGTATTAAAAAAAAAATGAAATCCGGGGTAGCGTAGCAGATCAATGACATAATAATAATAATAATAATAATAATAATAATTTTTTTTTAACATTAGTCACGCAGAGTCACGTATAACGAATAGAATTTTAACATGAAAATTTTTCACTCAAAACCAATTTCAGATGGGAATAAATCATAGATGAATCAGAAGATTAATCCTTGCGCAGTATGGCACAGCATGGCACAGTATGATTCGGTATGGTAGGGAATGGCATGAATTACTTAATGCAACTTGTCATTCAAAGAAAGATATTACCGGCAGTAATATCAATAATTTATTAGAGTATATTTAATTGGATAATCAATGTCCGGAGTGACTTGCAGTGGTGATTTTAATCAGTTAATTAGGGTCAGTTCTGATAAGCTAAGGTTAAACTTTCCCCGAATAAAATAGAAATAGCGAAAGACACCCGAATGAGAGTGTATACATACATCGAACTGAATACCGAGAATAATGAAGGTTAGAAAAGGTACAAGAGTGTTCTAGGCCACTCCCGGCAGGCGACCACTCCCCGGCATGTCGTACCCACACTGGTGGAATTGGTCCCATCATGCAGCAGCAATACAATGCCAATGCGAGTCGTTGGACTCGTATCCAATACACTCTAGCCGGAATACGGCTTACATCAAATTAGTAGAAACATAAATCAAATAATTCTTAATAAAAAAAACAACAAAAATAGATAAAACAAAGCTGAAATTAAAGAAAAAAAATATACGTAAGCAAATCTCATATAAAAAAATCGGATCCCCCGTTCGGGGGGTCGCGCTTCGCGGTTGGGTTTGGGTTTGGGTTTACATTAAAGCAACTAACTTACTTCTCACTCTGAAGGCATCTAATATTGAACCACTTGACCAAGTTAATGAAACTGCCCCAGTTTGAAACCCAGAGTTTCTATCAAACTCCTCTGCCAATTGACCATCACTGTCAATATGAGTGTTCAACACTTCCAAAAATGAATCTCCAAACTGTAACCATGAATTTGTAACATTTTTCCATAATGTTGATCCATAACTTAAAGTGATGCTATTTTTTGATGCATAAGTCGAATCAATACTGGCTAAATCAGCAACGAATCCGTTATACAATTGATAATTCGATGATTCAATCACCAAATCTTCACTATTCGCATATAATTTATATGCCATTTTATAACAAGCTTGTGCACCATATGCAGTACTTAATGCCCATGGATTTCCTTCACTGGTTGAAACCCCATTGTAAATGTCTTCAGGATATCTACCAATTGCTCCACCCAATAATAATCCCGAGTTAATGGCATATCGGTTTTTATTATCCACTAATAAATTATAGAAAGAATTCAAAACATATGGATTATCAATTTCAAATGGCGTGGTTGTGTCATTCTCTGATGGTTCATGGGTTAATAATGAAGCAGCCAATGACGCAGAATCCAATCCCCCTCGTGTCCCCGAAGCCAATAGCGACGGATTTTCGATAATATGGTCATAGTTAGAATTGATAAAACCTGCTGAATTATTAATCAAACTTAATAAGTTGTTTCTTTGAGTAATTAACCAACTGGTCATTCCTGGATCATTGTAAGTGGTTGACATGGAAATTCCAAGATTAAGAGCTTTCAATTGTGTTAATGCCGTGAAAAAATGGAATCCATAATTTTCTTCCCATAAGTCATAACCTTGAGAATTCCAATAGGCCGAAACATATTGTAAATCAGGTTTAATAACGTTCCAATAAATATCACTGGCCGAGCTGAAAAAGATCCCTGATTGGCCCGCTAACTGGAATTTCCCTCCGTTTAATGATTCAACCGCATTAACATATTTGGAAATCGCATAGGATCTTAAGCCAGGGCCGTCATTTTGTGGCCGGCCCCAGGATCCGGTAAATGGAGTGTCATCAAGATTGAACTTTGGTTCACCTAACCCTGTATGATTTTCATTGTTAAAAGACCCACTAGGATTTGAAACTCGTTGTAAATCATACGTGTTTTGAATATAATATTCAACGTATTCTGCCAAGGTGGTGTTAGCGAAATTATTATCAATAAGATTAGTGACTATTGATAAATAAGTAATTGCTGTGTCTCTAGTCCATTGGTAATAATAGTTTGGTGATGAAGTTGACGGTGAAGCAACAACAACCCCAGGTTTCCCACTGAACGTTGATGCCCCTGGGAAATCAATATTTTGTAAAAGATAATACCATGATGCGGCTGGTTGGTGTTGGATCCAATCAGTAAGGTTGGTACGGTCAACAGAGTAGCCGGAATAAGCAACGAATGATGGGGCGTCTCGTTTATTCAACGGGGAGGCCACCACAAAACTAGCATAAATAGCAATAACTGTACTAATGAATTTCATAATGGTTTAGCGATTATGATTTTTGTGACGAGAATGCTGAAAAATTTCGTGGATCAAAGGGAACTTTTATATTGTTTCGTTTTGGCAAGCTAACCTCAATCTTGACTGACAGATATATGGGGAAACGAGAAAAAGAATGTTTTTCCTTCGATTTCTCGGTTATTCACTTTGCGTATTGTATGCGGCGTGCATCAGAGTTATGCCATGCAAATTATGCCAGTTTCTCCGCAGGTGCCCCATACTGGCAATGCATAAACAAAAAATCAACTAACAATGGCAATTATATCATTATTATTATTGATTGGCAGTTTCCCACCGGGAAATTAATCATAAAAATTCATATGTTTTATTAGAAAATAAAAATGATTTTCAAAGGATTGACTAATTCCCACTTAAGAGAAATAAGACCATGATATGTTAGCAAGACAATAAGATAGTTCGATTATGGATGCGGATAAATTGAAATTGGCAATCAATGAGTGGTTAGTTAACATAATTTAACTAGATTAGGCAATGCATTGAGGCCCTAGCTATGGCACTTTTCCCCCACAATATCCCTACTTCTAATTGCAGAGTTGATCTAACGTCCAATAAGAATAAAAAAATTTTTAAATTTTTATCAAATTGTAGCGGGGATCCCCAGCGCAGTGTCAATCTTAACATGAAATTTGGTTTTGTTAATGCCAATTGGTGACCAATAACCGGTTTAAAATTTCTCCTCGCAAAAAAATTGTCAGAGGAATTTTTCCCCGAGTTAAAAATTTATTTCACAATATAATTTAGATCCAGAGTTGTTCCAGTTGCAGGTAAAAAATCCGACCACAAAAAGGCTAATTAGCGAGGAGGGGTGAGGAGTGCGGATAGCAAGTATATATAATTCTTCCAAATGACAATTGCGAAAAGATGACACCCTACAGGAACAACCAAGGAAAATAGAAAATATGACTAAGATAAATAGATTAATCCATAACGTTTCGCAGCAATACGATGACTATAACAGTGATAGTAATGGAGATAGCTGCTTACTAAATTTTGTGGTTTTCAATTCATTGGAATACGACTGTGACGCCATCAGAAAGCAAATTCTACTAACCGACAACAACAACAGCAACAACACCAACAGCAAGACTAAATTACATGACATATCCAACAAAATCTCAACCAGTCAATTTGAGGCAACTTTAAAACTAAAACAACTAAACCATAAGAACCTGCTTACGGAACAGCTACTGGAAAAACAGGAGGAGAAACCGGAAAAACAACAACAACGAAAACCATCAAACACTAACAGCACGTCAGTGGAGGCGGAGAATCAATTGAGTCAACTACGTAATCGATTACTATCGAAAAAAGTAACCTCCACCACCTCCTCCCTTGCCTCGTCAATCGAAGATCAGAACGACTCTCACCAGCAGCGACAAGACTCGATCTTAAACGACATGCTCGGCCTCGTTAGCCAGCTCCGTGATAACGTAAACAAATTCGATGACTCAGTCCAGCGTGACAAGGAAATCATGAACTTGGCCACCGCTAACATCAGCAAAGTATCCTCCCAGACATCCTCTGTCGGCGAAAGATTGAAAATTTATAACAAATCTGGTAAGATCGGTTTCTGGTTCTACGTATACGTCCTGGTCGCCCTCATCGTTGTTCCGATACTCATGTTGATCATTATCAGATTGGTCCCTCGTGGCTTGCTATAAAATAAGTTACTCTGTATTTCACGAATCTTTAAATGATTTTCATGAGGGACTGCCGCCCAAAACCAACCAGATCGCTCCGTTCCTTGACGAAGATGTCATTTCTTGCCTGTGAGAGAGACAAGAATTGTTGGTACATTAGTTTGGGGAAATGACTCCCTATATAGAATTTTTAGCCTGTGTGTTAGTGTGGATTTGCAAGCCTGGATCTATTACAGTTCAGTTTCCTCGGCAACAAATAACTTGTTTTTCTAAAAGATCACTGTTGGATATATTCAATATGCGGAGCGAACCGCGTAGGGCTTGGGAAACTAGCCACCCATGAAAGAATGAATATTCTTGTTAATTCTAAAAAAGTACGTCATTATAAATTGTTATCTTCTGTCTGATCTTTACAGCAAATAGGATAGCCTCTAGGTATTTTGAGCCCTAATGCATTGTAAGTTGTCCCCTGCGCCGGGTAAAAATTCGGTTTTTTTTAATCAAGGTCGTCGAAAATTAAATGTAGCAGTGTGTGTCAGATAGATATATATAAGAATAGAGCTATTCTATGTAAAATGATGGCACAAAGAAAACTTCAGCAAGAAATAGAAAAAGTATTCAAGCGAGTGAACGAAGGGCTATCGGCGTTTGATTATCTTTATGAGAAAGTGATTGGCTGTGAGAATCAGTCCCAAAAGGAAAAACTTGAAAGTGATTTGAAGAAAGAAATTAAGAAACTTCAAAGACAACGAGATCAAATTAAAAATTGGATAGGTAATAATGACGTTAAGGATAAAAAGCCTTTACTTGAGTATCGAAGAAAAATCGAACGACAAATGGAGAGGTTTAAATTAGTTGAAAGGGATATGAAGACAAAAGCGTTTTCCAAAGAAGGCCTAAACATGGAGAAAAGGATGGATCCAAAAGAACGAGAAAAAAATGAAAGTTGCGAATTTATAAGTGATAACATTGAAAGTCTTAATCAACAAAATGAGACCTTGGAGGCGAAGATTGCGCAAATTCAATCATCGGTTAAAAATAAGAAGAAAATTCCAAAATCTAAGCAAGAACAAATTAATTCATTTAATGAGACTTTGGAGAAAAATAATTGGCATTTAAGTAAATTAGAAGTAATTTTAAGATATTTAGAGAATGGGCAAATCGAAGCTGATCAAGTGAATGAAATAAAAGAATCGATTAGTTATTATGTTGAAAGTAATCAAGATCCTGATTTTTATGATGATGATACGATTTATGATGAATTAGGTCTTGATGAAGTTGAACCAACTTTTGGTAATGTCGGAGAATTTTTAGCAAATCCTGATTCTGAGAATTCTGATAATAATGATTATGATTTAGATGTTGATCATGAGGTTTCAACATCTTTGAAAGAATTATCATTATCACCACAAACTACTCCAGGTAAGAAGGCTACTACTGCAACAATACCAATGGCCCCAACAATCCCCGCCACTCCAACAAATGTTGTTGCTGCTGCTGCTGCTGCTACGTCAGAAAATAAGACGAGCTCAATATTGAGTAATTTAAAACCAGCACCAGTTCCCAAAACAAATGAGGTTAAGTATTCTAATTTAGTTAAACAAGCGACACCACAGGTGGTGAGCACTGGGACTATGGCTAACTCTATGCCGATTAAGTCACCACTTAAAACTTCAACACCAGTTCTTTCGTATTCGAAAATTGTCAACAATATCCCATCCCCAGTTGCCACTAATGGTACAACTAACAATCTGCCATTACCACCGCCACCGCCAGCAAAACCAGCGGAAGAGGAAGAAGAACAACCTGACGAAGAAGTTGAATCTAATATCGATGATGAAGGTGAGGAAAAATTGATGAGTTACTTGCCTGGTCTAGAAGATTTGATTACGATTTTCCAACAAACAAAAGATAAAGTTGATGAGATTTTTAATAACCACCAGGAAAAAGTCGAAAATGATTATAGTTTACTGAATGAACGGGTGAACCAATACATTGGCAATTCGTTATTGAATTGTCCAGATTCTGTTGATTCTGAGAAGCCATTTACTTATTTCCCTAGCAAGCCACACCCTACCTCAATTGATTATCCTAATTTTGAAACCAATGCGGATATTAACGCTGACCAGGATATGAAGAAGGAGAATAACAATAACAGTAACTCGAATTTTTGTTTGATTAATAGTTACAACAACAAGGATTTTTTCAAGAAGGTTTCTGTAGAAACCTTGTTTTTCATTTTTTATTACGGTGATGATAATGGAACGAAATCTATCGGTGGTGGTAGCAATGGCAGTCATTATGGCAATTCGATATTTAGTCGAATCGATAACGGCTCATATATTCAATACTTGGCATTAAGAGAATTAAATCTGAGAAATTGGAAATTTAATAAGAAGTTACATGTTTGGTTTCAGAAAACTCAACAAGTTGGAGTTTACCAATACTTTGATTTTGAAGTTGAATGGAGGATTAAGTATAAACAAATTGACTTAGATTTTGGCAGCGAGGAGTTTGATTAGGGCCACATTTAATTAATGATAATAACGATATTAGTTTTTTTTTCTTACTTGCTTACATGTAGACTCATTTTTTTTTTGTTTTATTTAAGGAATGATTATACAATTATAATAAAAATAGGTTGTAATATACAACGAAAGTAAAAAAGATTATTTTTTTTTTTTTGGTTTTTCGAAGATTTTTAAATTTTTTTTTTTGGCTTTGCTTTTAAGTTACTCCTCCTCACTCGATTCACTCTCATCATCATCATCATCACTACTGTCGCTATTCAAGCCCCCACCATTGCTATTGTTATTATTATTCTGGTTATTCCCCTTATCATACTCCTCAAGTCTTTGCTTTAAAATATCAATTTTTTTATCTCGATCAGCGGCTTTCTTAGTCATCGATTTACGACCTTTACCACGTCCATTGGCACCATTTGAGATTGAATTGTTGCCACTACCATTAGGATGTCCCGCTCTTGATTTGCCACCACCTGAATTAGCACCGCCTGTCTTTTTAAGGGCGTTTTTAGGAACAACGTAATTATAAAGCTTAAGTAAAGTATTATCATCCAATAAATCCATATCCAATTCAATTTCTTCATCGTCAGATTTTTGTAAATCAGGAACCAGCTCATTAATAATTTTCATAACATGCTGTAATTTTTTCTCTGGTAAATACCCAATTTTTTCACTCAATTCTTTCTTCATATCAAATGTTAATTCAACAATTTCATCAGCCAAATCAATATTATTGTTAGCGTTGCTGCTACTGTTATTGGTCAGAGCTCTTCTCCCTCGTTTACTAATATTGGATGATTTTTTATTAACTTTCCCGTTACGCTTCTTCTTTAGCTTTATAGCCCTCTTTTTAGCCTTTTCATATTCTTCCTTCTTCATCTTCTCCAAATCTTTCTTCATTCTTTCAATTTGTTGCTCCAAAAATTGTATAGCTTGATTATTCATAATTGATTGTTCAATATCAATTTCTTCTTCTTCATCAATTTCCTCATCCCCAGAATAATCATCGGCATCCTGTGCTTTACCACCTGCTTGATGTTGTTGAGGATGTTGTTGAGGTGGTGGAGTTGGCGCATGAACTGGTTTTTCGAGCCATTTCTTATCAAATACTGCTTCCAATTTATGACCCATGGTGTTAACTGGTGACCCTTCAGGATTGAAAATATAACAATTATGAAACACAAGTTTAATATCATCATAAAATTCCTCTAATGAATTATATTGATTATTATTCAATTTGTTCTGCATTGTTGAGAAATCCATTGGCTTTTTAACATAATCAAAATAAGTTGGGCAATCAAGTGCAACGGGATCAACTGGCTCCAAAAATGGATAACTATAAGCTTCATGTTTCTTGCCCGTCAATTCTTTCAACACTTGGCCGGCAAATCTTAAATCTGCTAATAACTTTTTATTTCTTGGTCGAATATCATACGGCATGTCTTTTGGCTTTGGTGGATGAATCTCTCGTTTAGGTCGTCCTCCAGTAACTCCACTTGTATCTCTTCGAATCTTTGGTACACCATTAGCATTCAGGAGATTGGCGGCGCTGCTAGCCGTACCAGGTTTTGATTTTGTCTTGTCATTAATTGGTACAACTTCTCTTGGCGGAACATGTAATAATAATTTTTCAAAAGAAGCTTGAATATTTTGGCCCATTCTTGATATTGGCGATTTTTCGCCATTGAATTTAATACAATTAGCAATCATTAAATTAAAATCTTCATGAACATCTTTTGGTTCTTTATATGAATTAACATTTAATTTTTTTTCAATCGTTGAAAGATCCATTGGGTTTTCAATAAAATTATAATAAAATGGAATCTGCAAAGCTACAATATCAACTGGAGCTAAGAATGGTCCACTATCTTTTAATCTTTTGATTGATTTGAGAGATTTTAATAAGTATTGTTTTTGATGATTTGGTAATGCTCCTTCAACGTTTTCTTCAATTATTAATTCAGGCTTCGCTGCAGGAATCATTTTAATTGGCTCGGCTGTGGCCACCGGCTCCAGGGTAGGCTCGGGTCCATTGCTATTACTTTCTTCACGTTTAGGTTGTTCATTTGATTCAAGGTCTTTCTGTTCTTCCACTTTCACATCTTCTTTTTGTTCCTCTTCTGCTGCCTCAAGCTTTGCGTCAGCCCTTTCCTCTGGTTTTTCTTCAGGCTTTGCTTCCGGTTGCCCAATTGAGTCATTCTTCTGGTCTACCACCACCTCCTCCTCATTCTTCTGCTCCTCCTGCTGTTCATCTTCCTTCATTGATTCGTCCATTTCTTCATTGCTGTTATTATCATTATCAAGCTTAATCTTTTTCGGTTCCGATCCATTCGCCTCATTTTCATCCACTTCTCTTTCATGTTTTATCGATGTACTCGTTGGTGAAGTACTATCATCTATAATCAATTCTTCGCTTGCCATTATCTTTTTTGTTATAATAAATTACTAATATACAATAAGCAGATTATTTTTTTTGTCTCTTAATTCTTTTATTTGCTCTATTTACAGTCAATCAGATATCAATTGAATATCTTTCGCTAATAATTATTGGTGATTCCTTTTTTATTTATTTGGCGTTTGTCCCGACACGCGTCAAAAAAAAAAAAAAAAAAAAAAAAAAAAAAAAAAAAAAAAAAAAAATATTTTTTTTTTTTTTTTTTTTTTATTTATTAAAAAAAATTTTTTTTTTTATATTTTTTTTTTTTTTTTGTTTTTTTTTTTATTAA
>JASJSC010000043.1:0-118459 GCA_030450195.1 Saccharomycopsis sp. KB-2023a | reverse complement strand
AAATAGCGTCTATTTATTTAATTATTATTTGTATTATTATTATTATTATTATTATTATTATTATTATTATTATTATTATTATTATTATTATTATTATTAGTATTATTATTAGTATTATTATTTGTATTATTATTTATTTTTTAAGTCATATTTCAGCTATCAGCTTGCTTCAACTTTCTATACATGCCATTAATTTTCTTACTAGAAACCCTAACTGGCCAAAAATAACTTGTAAACAACCATAAATGTTTCCGAAGTTTCTCTGCCTGCACAGTCGGCATCTTTTTAACTTCTTTTTCAATATGATCTCCAACAATCAACAATTCGTTTTTCAAGGTTTTAGCCCATTCTTTCCTTCTCAAACCATCATCTCCTTTTCGTAATCGCTTCAATGAATTTTTAACGGGTGCTAATCGGTCTTTACAATCATTATCATCCATACTATCATACTCTGAATATTCTCCTCCGCCATTATTATTACCATGGCTGTCATCGTCAATCTTCTTGATTGTAAATTGCTTCCCATTTTCACTTGATTTTGCTTTCTTTGTCTTTTTGTTGTCATCCGATTTTTTGGCAACTTTTTTCAGTGGCTTGTCTGGTGTACCACTTCTCCTTGGTTTAACATCTGGGGTCGTCGGTCTCTTCGGCTTTTTCACTGTGCTTCGTTTATTTTGCTGTTGCATCTCTGGTTGTGGCGTGCCGTTAGTACTTTCCTTGCCATTATTATTATTTTCCTCTTCAACATCACCCTGGATTAACCCGATTAAATAATCAGCCCTTCGAACTAAATGAACTGCATTTGGAACTTTCTTGATCTCTTTAATCTTAGTAGTGGCAGCACCTTCGTCCCCTCCCTTATCGTCTTTAACCTCTTTCTTCATTGTTTCATTATTTAAAAACATTTTATTTCCCAACCCTAATATTGGATCATCTCGAATTTGAATCCACGATCCATACCCAAATTTATTAATTCCGTACAATAGCATTTCATCATCTCTTGCAACCCAATCACAATTCCATCCATGAACCGTCTTTGGCTTTTTAGGTAATTTAAATGCATTTACTGACTTACCATTTATCGTATCATGGATTAATTTCATCTCAATTGGTCGATTAATTATGAATTCAGCATTCAAATTTTTGGCACCATGGAAATCAAATAATATCGCTTTATGTTCTTTCTTCTTTAATTTTAATAGCGTTATTGCATCTTTTTTATTATCATTACCAATCTCAGTTTTAATCCCACTAGCTTCATTTTCTCGTTGTTCAGCAGCGGCTTTCTCCAATTTTTTCAACACTTTTTCTCGTTTTTCATCCTCAAGTTTAATTAGTTCTTTAGATTTATCAATTAATTGTTGATAAGTGGCCTTCATTAATTCTGACGATTTATTACTTAAACTACCATCTTCAACTAATTTATCCCAAACAACCGAAATATCACCTACTTTCAATATAGCTCGATAAATACTTCGAACTTCTTTTTCAGTAATAACATCATCATTCAATCTTCTCTTTTTAATTCTTTTTTGTCTAGATTCTTCATCACCATCATCACTATCATCATAGCCATACCGATTAGAATTATTACCCATATTTTTCATATTCTTCAATGCTTGTTCTCGTCGAGCATATAATTGCATTTGTTCTTGCATTGCTTGCTCATCCTGTTTCTTTTTCTCGTCTTCTTTTAGTTTTTGTAATTCATCCTCAGGAATGATATCATCCCAATCAACATCAGCTTTATAATCAGTAACTTCAAATTGTTTCAAAAATTCTTCACCACCTAAATTACTTTCACCTAAATCTGGGGTAGTAATATGATCCTCTGCATGTTCCAACACATCATCTAAATTTAAATCTTCCAATTTCTTTTGATTCTCATTTGCTTTAAACATATTACCAGCACCAAATTTTAAAATTTCTGACAATTCACTAGTCGTTGGTTCGTGCTTCATTTTATTTGTATTACCACCAGAATCTGTAACACCCAATGATATAATAGCATATTCTAAAATCATTTTCTTTCGTGCCCTTTCTAAAACTTGTTCTTCAACAGTGTCTTTACTAACAAATCTATAAACCATAACATGATTTTTCTGTCCAATACGATGAGCTCGAGCCATCGCTTGCAAATCAGCCTGGGGGTTCCAATCAGAATCAAATATAATAACAGTATCGGCAGTCATTAAATTAATACCCAATCCACCAGCTCTAGTTGACAATAAAAAGATAAAATCTTTTGAACCTTTAGCGTTAAAATGATCAATTGAAATTCTTCGTTGAAATGATGGTACAGTACCATCAAGTCTTTGGAAATTATACCCTTTAATCGATAAATAATCCCCCAATATATCCAAAATTCGAACCATTTGACTGAAAATTAGTACTCGATGACCATCTTTTTTCAACCTGGTTAATAGCTTATCCAATAAAACCATTTTACCACTTGACATAATTAACCCCTTGAAAATATTTTCTCTTGATGATGATCCAGCTTTGATTAAAACTTGCTCTTCAGCATTGTCAAAAAGGTATGGATGGTTAGATGCTTTTTTCAATTCAGTCATAATATTCAACAAGGAAATTTGTGCACCTTTTGACCCTTGGTTTAATGCCGCATAATTCTTAGTTAATATATTTTTATAATATTGAGTTTGTAAATCTGATAATTCAACTCTCAAAATTCGCTCAGTTTTCGATGGCAATGATTTTTCAACATCCTTTTTCAATCGTCTTAGAATAAATGGTTGAAGTCTCTTATGAAGTCCTCGAATATACTCTTCTTGTTGATCATCAGGGGTATCAAAATCAATTTCTTGATCAATTGTAAACTTCCCTGGCATTAAAAAATTAACTAAAGCTGCCAATTCTTTAATGTTATTTTGTAAAGGCGTACCAGTGATTAATAACCGATTATTGACTCTAAGTGATCCTAATGCTTCATACAATGAGCTTTCAGCATTTTTCAATCGATGAGCTTCATCAACTGCTAAAAATTGCCATCTTAAACTTGCCAATTCATTTCGGTCTTTCAAAACATATTCATAGGTAGTCAATAAAATATTAAATCTCGGTTTTTTGCCGTTAGATTGACTATACCATTCATAATCTCTAATAGTTTTCCGAGATTTTGTATTCCCAATATAATAAATTACATTGACATCAGGTGCCCATTTATCAAAAGTTTCTTGCCATGCTGGCATCGTTGATAATGGTACAACAACTAAATGGGGACCATTTTGTCGACGAGCATAAATCAACCAACTTAAGAAACTCACAGTTTGAACAGTTTTACCTAAACCCATTTCGTCAGCTAAAATCCCATTTTCATTTCTTGACCATAAAAATGCCATCCAATTTAATCCAGTTAATTGGAAATCTCGAAGCTCCCCATTCTTAATGAATATTGGCTGACTCACTAATTTTTCAAATGGAGGTCTTTGATTCCCATAATTAGCACTTAAGTTTGGTAAGATCTTGGATTTAATCCGCTTTTGAAATTTTTCAACTTGAATTGGATTCAATTCGGCAATTGTTTCAGCATTTTCCCAAGTACATTCATCGTAATTTAATCTTCTCCATTTAACAAAATATTGTAATTCATTCTCGCCAGTTTCTGAATTATAATCTCTTTTAGAATCTACAATTCTTTCAATTCTTTTAAATTCACCAATTTCACCAATTTTCCTTTCACGTTCTAAATTAATGGTTTCTAATTCCTCTCTAGTAATAGTTGGATCATTTTTAATTTCATGGGCAAGGATTATAAACTGTTTTATATAATTATCAACTTTTTTAATCCCTTTCAATCCTATTAAATCTTCATATTTCTCCCAAGTATTATGTAAATGAGATTTTTCATTCCATTTAATCAAAAATTTATAGTTTTGTTTAATTTTATTCATTTCACCACCAACTTCATTCTCTTTATCAATAACTTTCTGTTTATGAATTTTCAATTTTGCTGCTAACTTATTCTCTTCTTCCTCCTTAACTTTTTCATCCTCAGAATTTGTACCACTATCAATAACATTTTCTTCAATGTTTTTCTCTTCAATTTCTTCCTCCACTTTATCTAATGATTCTTCTTCTTCATCATCTAATATTATTCGATGATTCATAACTTGATCAATCCCTTCAGTTGACAGCTGTGGGGTAGCGCTATATTCATAATATCGATTAGAAGAATAGCTTTCTTCATCATCAGCACCTTCCTCATTATCAGTCTCAAGAAATTCATCTTCATCATTGTCAATGTTATAGTTAACTGTTTTATTATTATTTCTAGTGGAGAATCGAACTTCACTAGTGGCAGATATAGGAGTTGGTTTCGTTTTCTTCTTGACGTGTCGCTTAGAAAATTTCTTCTTTGAAGATTTCCTACCCAATGTAAAATCATCGTCATCGTCATCATCATCCTCCTCAGCTTCTTCTTCCTCTTCTTCTTCGACATCGTCCTCCTCGTCAAAGTCATGGTCATAATCATCTTGATTATTTTTAGCCTTCCTACGTCCTCTTCTGGTTGGTCGAATCTCTTCATCACTTGATTCAACAACATTGTAAGCTTGAGGCGCAGTATGAGCTCTTCTAGATCTTCTCAATCCATAAAGTTCTGGATCGTCCAACATTTCAGGGGGTAGTTCATTGCCAGCCATGATATGAAAAAATTAAATGAAAATGAAAAAATATATAAAATTATGAGATAATAGTAGAAGTGAAAAATTTGGATCCTTGCTAGAGTTGGAGTCAAAGCAAAGCAAAGTTGCCACTCAGTGAATTAGTTATATGAAACAGTTTAAACACTCAAAGCAATGATCAATTTAGATCTGATTAATCAACTAAAAAAAAAAAAATTTTTTTTTTCTCCCCACTATTATTATATCTTCGAGAACCTATTGATAGATAGATAGATAGATGCTAATCCTGATGCAGTCCAACAACGAAAACAAAACCTTCACAATTATGCCTATGGTAGCAGAAACAGAATGACGATCAAATGGTGGTTGGCTATCAACTATTTCAGTGATCCTAATGTATAATTTCAATCTAATTTGTCACCTATTTGCAATTAGGTAATCAGTAACGCGTGTAATTAATTTTGAAGTTTTCAAAAATAAAAATGCGCTAGATAAATAACAATGACAACAAAAAAAATTTTATAAATCCAAATACACAAATAGTAGTTTGAATGTTTGGTAATGATATCAATATCAGTTAAATTCACTGCTATTATACTGTTTGTTTCGAGTAAATGAGAAGGATTTAATATAATTTGTTTTCTCAGCTATTTTTTTTAGTTTTTTTTTTTTTTTTTTTTTGGTTTTTTTTGAACGTTGGGAAAAGAAAGAAAAACAGAGCTTCAGTTGTGGGACGACGCACTGAGAGAGACCTCCCATCATCGACTCGTGATACCGGCAACTGGAATCAAATCACTTACAATTGGCAATCTGTTTGTTTTATTTATAAGGTAATAGTCGTTATGTATAAAATTTATATCTATCAGTAGACAATATTTTCACAATTTCCAGTTTGAATTTTTCCTTTTTTAAATATTTTCCAAAAAAAAAAAAGAATAAAAATTTCAAAAGAGAACGTATAGGAAAATATCTGCTATATTTGCTTAGCCAATCATATTGTTTTAAAGCCCACTCTCTATTAGCAACAAGAATTACAATTCCCATTTTTTTTTATCGTCATCAAAATTCTACCGGTCCCAGCCTCCATATACACTTTCCAAGGACTCATAATTAATATTTGCAAGCCTTTTTCTTCTTCTTCATTTTTTTTTAATGCTCCTTTTCCTCAAATCCAAATATTTCACCAAAAAGCTTTTCGCAAGGTACAGTAGCATTTAATCTAGCGCATAATAAGAAAACTCCGCTAAATTTTCTATGCAAACTATAAGTTTGTTCTGGTGGTGGTGTCAATCTTTCGTTCAACATTAATCCAATTTTCCCGCGAACTCTATCAGTAACTGTTTGATTAGAGAAATCATATGGAACTCCCTTATTAACAGTTCTAGAGAATGGTTCACCCAAAGCTAAAATTGAATCAATATGCGCATCTTTCATAGGTTGGGATTCCATACCAGTCAAATAACCCAACAATTCACTATAATGTTCAACGCTAGCCCGATCTCCATTAACAGCAGATCTCAATAAATTCACATAGTTACGAATAAATTCTTTATCATATTCAATTGATGCCCCAAAATCTAACAATTCAATCGTTTTATCCTTTTCATTATACAAAAAATTTGCCCAATTTGGATCAGTTTGCATAAATCGAAATTCAGATATTTCCATTAAACATAACCTCATAATATTGGTAGCCAACCAATTTCTTGTTTCTTGATCCCAATTGCCTTTTGCAATTTCAGTACCTTTCATTCTTTCCATAGTTAAAACATGGGGCCCACTTAAATTATGAAAGACTTTTGGAACCCGGAAAACTGGATCCTTACGTAATAATTCACCAAATCTAACAAGATTTTGAGCTTCACGTAAATAATCACATTCCCACTTCAATTCAATTCTTGCATTCGCGATAGTTTTCTCCAAAAATAACCCTTTTGGTAACAAACTGGAAGCAGTAAGCAATAATTGAATATTATTCAAATCAGAATCAATAGAATCAACAACTCCAGGGTATTGAACTTTAACAACGACTTGGGTATGTCCTTCTCTAGTAACTGCATTATGGACTTGACCTATTGATGCAGCAGCAAATGGAACATCATCAAATGATGCAAAATTTTTACTTCTCCACTCGCTGCCCAAATCATTACGAATGACATTTTCTAATTGGCTGGGTGGCATGTAATGAGCACTATTTTGAAGTCTCAATAAAATCTGCTGAAATTCAGCGGGTAAAAATGAAGCATCTTGAAATGACAACATTTGTCCAATCTTCAATGCAGCACCTCTCATTCTACTCAATTTTTTAGCAATTCGTTCAACATTTCTTGGGGAAAGAAAAAGTGAGCCGCTATCAATTGATGAACCAGAAGCCATTCTTTTAACTCCTTCAGCAGCTGCTCCAATCCCCATTGTTGCCGCAAGTGCACCATAATGGAATATTCTGCCAAGCCTGGTACTTGGAACCGCCAGACTCTCCATTTCAAATTTAGGTGAATCTTTAACGCCAACCATTTTACTATCACTATTATTATCACTGTGGCTATTCCTAGCTGGTGATGATAACGTAGAAAATAATCTCTTTTGACCAACACCAGTAAACTTCTGTTTAGCTTCCAAAGATTTTATTTTAGATAATTCATAAATATCATCAGGAGCACCAGTGCTCTTCTGTTTCTTTTCGTTGCTATTAATACTTGAATTCTTCCATTTGGCGACCTCATATAAATCACTATCTTTAGCAGTAATCTCTAAAATTGACGGTAGATATGAATTTTGGAAACGATCAATTGTTCTCTGTAATAAGAGGCCACTGGACCCAACTAAAACTTTCACAGCGCCATCCTTGACACGAGAATAGTCATAGACTGCTTTCCAGAGCAGTGGCATTGCTTCTAATTGAAATCTGAGAAATTTGAAAAAATAAAGGTACCTGTTTGGCAATGATAATGGGGGAGATTCTTTCGAAGGTTTGGGTGATTTGTTCCAATCAAATAGATGGCGAAAAGAAATTAAGAGAAAAAATATTGAGATGCATATTACCCGGGTGGCGGACAATTTTTTTTATTTTTTCTTTTTTTTTTTTTTTTTTTTTTTCTTTCTTCAGAAAGCGTCAACGACGACGAAGAGAACAACAAGCAAAGCCTGAATTAGATCAAAGAGATATTAATAATTCATAACATTATATTTCTATTATGTCAGACACACAAACTTTAGAAGTTGACAGTCCTTTAGGGAGAAGATTTTATGAACACACGTTGCAGCGATTGGCTGAAGCAAATGTCAGTGATGAGACAAGAAATGATATTGCTGAATTTATTGTCGTTTTAATTTCCAATAATCGAACGCCTCAACAAATTGTTGATGAGCTTTCATCAATTTCTGGTGAAGCAATCAGTCAAGAGTTTGTTGCTTCATTGTTTACTGATTTACAGAAGTTAAAACAAGAGCCAGCTGTTATGGCTGCTGGCGGGTTTCCAAGTAACGAAGATGCTAACAGTGATAATGGTGGAGTTGCCACTAGCGGCCCCCAATCAGCGTTTGGTAATACTGTTAGTCCATTTGCTCAAAGTGCGAATATTAGATCAGATTATGCTAGCAATAGACCAAGAGGGCCAAGAAGTTTTAATAATAACAACGGTGGTATACGTAAAGGATTTAATAGCCGAAAACAACATTATAGTGGTGGAAATGGTGGTAACGCAATACAGTTACAAAAAGCTTTGGCTGATTTATTGGGTGGTTCTGGACACGAAAACAAGAAGAAAAATGGTCGTTGCAAACAATATCCACATTGTAATAATCGAGATTGTTCGTTTGCTCATCCAACAAAGAATTGTTTCCAATATCCGAATTGTCCGAATCCACCAGGTACATGTAATTTCTTACATCCAGGTGAAGATGATGAATTGATTGCTGAAGTTGCGAGAATTAAAGCTGAAAATGAAGCTAAATTGGCGCTGCAAAATGGAATTGGAATTTGTAAGAATGGTGGGAATTGTTATAATGCAAATTGTCGATGGGCTCATCCAACCAAGGCAAATGAAAGTGTTACTATTAGTGAATTTGAGTGGTGTCCTGCTGGAGCTAATTGTGAAGATGTTAGTTGTGTGAAGTGTCATCCATCATATAAGACTAGAGATCAAGTGAGTGGGGCTCCATCAACTGGTAACAATGGGAATTTTAGAATGAATGGTAAGGCAGGGGCTGCGTTATCTAAAATTGCCAAATTGGCTAATGCTATTCAAATTCAGCAACAACAAGAAGAACCATCTTTAGAGCAATGTAAATTTGGATCTCGATGTCTTAATCCAAGATGCAGATTTAGACATGCAAGTACTACAGTTTTATGTCGTGATGGGGAGAATTGTACTAGAATCGATTGTTATTTCAGTCACCCATTGGCTCAAGAGTGTAAGTATTCAATCAATTGCAAAAATAAGTATTGTTTATTTAAACATCCACCAGAAAGAGCAGAAATGATGAATAAACCGTTGGTTTGGACAGCTGAGAGTACTAGTTCAGCTGGAACTTCAGAAAGACAATTTGCCGTTGGGAATGATCAAGAAATTGATAAAGTACCACCACAACTGGAGGATTCTTCTATGAGGGTCTAGCAGATATTGAAGAGGGATATCTACATGTTTCCTTTTTAGGTAATAATGGGTCCACAAGAGAATTTATTTTAAATAGAAATTATGTCTTTATTTTTTATTATTATTATTTATTTTGTCAGTTTTTTATTTTTTTTCTGATCTTGTTGCACTTTATGAATTTTTTAATGAAATTGTATATTAATAGTTTGAATAAACATAATTGCTAACCATCTTTAATCAAATTGTAGTCACTATTGCAGCGCCTGCATGAAGGGTAATAAAATTTCTTGAAAGTGCTTGCATCAAAAAAATCGAAAAAGCAAACTATTCAATTTCAACTTTTCAACTTCTTTAATATGAGTGAAGCACCAGCAGCACCAGCAACAGCAGTTGAAGAACCTCAAGATATTTTACAAGACACCCCACCTTCAAGATGGGAGATCGAACTTGAATTCGTTCAATCATTAGCAAACTTGAATTACCTCAATTACCTTGCACAAAACAAGTATCTTGAAGATCCAAGATTTATGGCGTATCTCGAATACTTGTACAACTACTGGTCACTCCCAGAAAATGTGAAATTTATAATATATCCTAATTGTTTACATATTTTAAAATTACTTATTAAGTCAGAGAATTTCAAATCGGAGATCCTCAAGAGAGAAGTTGTCGCTGCAATTCAAGAAAACATGGTTGACAATTGGAAAACCACAAAATCTGTTGAGAATATCTAAAAATTAAAAACTAAAATAGTATTGACTTTATTTATTTATTTCCTTAATTTATTCATTTTATCAACTCTATCTTTAACCCTCTTCAAGGATAATTTAATATCGCCTTTCTGGAAGTTATCAAGGTTGAAATACTTTGGGGCTAATTGAAACAACCATTCTGGTCTAATTGCTGTCACCGTTCGAATATAGTTTTTACTAGTCAAGACAAATTCATTATATATCACCCATTCACTTTCTTGAGCAAGAACGGTACTTGGATGAATTAATACTTCTTGATTATCCTTAACTGTCAAGTAACCTTTTGCACCTGATTTTTTTTTGGCAACTTGCATAAAGAATCCTGAAGCCAATGCTTTTCTAATGTTATCATAATAATTTTTATCTTCAAAGTCAGTAGAAACTAGATCAATACAATGTGATTCCATTATTCTTTGTAGTTGTTTACGAACGTTTGCTGCACTTTGCAATGATCGATATGATAAGAAATACTCTCGACACCAACTTCTAGCCCCACTTTCAACAACTTCATCACCATTTTTAAATTCATGATAAACGTTAAGTAAAGTTAAATGATCACCATCAGGGTGAGCAAAATGGGCTTTTGCTTCATCAGCTTGTTTCTTAGCTGATACTGGTCTTAAAAACACATTTGGGACACTGAGCATTGAAACAACCGAAAGTATTTCGTTAGAACAATTAAACTTCGGTGAACCAATTAACATGACTGCTAACATTGGATCTAGTGGGAAAGTTGAAGCTAATCGACCTAAAGCAGTTAAATTACCATCATCATCAAGACAAGTCAAATAATTTAATTCTTCTAAAGCTCTCATCATAGTTTCTGGTGCTGGAGGATCCATAAAATCAAAATGAACCAAATCGTCAATACCCAATTTTTTCAATTCTAAAACAGTTGAAGCTAAATTACATCTCAAAATTTCAGGATGACTTTGTTCAATTAATTCTTTCTTGAATGCTTCTTCAGTGTATAATCGGAAACATTTCCCTGGTCTGGTACGACCAGCACGACCAGCACGTTGTTGAGCTGATGCTTTTGAAATTGGTGAAACTAACAATGACTCCACTCTAATTCTTGGATTATAAACCTTCTGTTTAGAGAATCCCGGATCAACAACATAAACAATCCCATCTATAGTCAAAGAAGTTTCTGCAATATTTGTTGAAACAATAACTTTTCTTCCTGGTTTTCCGCCAGGAGTTAATGGTTCTGGTGCCGGTTCAAAAATTTTCTGTTGTTGATATGGTGGGAGTGAACCATATAATGGATAAACTTTCATAGGCCCACAATTCTGATCACGAATTAATTCGTCAGCTTCCAATGATAATTTCCTACAACTGTCTTCAATTTCATCTTCACCAGTTAGAAATAATAAGATATCTCCTTGTTCTTCCGTAGCATGTATCTGTAAAACTGTTCTAATTGCAGAATCCAAATAATCACGTTGATATTCTGGAGTGTAATAAATTTCCACAGGATGAGTTCTTCCCGGCACCGCTAATAATGGTGCATCGTTGAAATAGTTTTGAAACTTTTCTGCATCTAAAGTGGCAGACATCACGATGATCTTCAAATCAGGTCTTCTTTGAGCAACTTGTTTGATAAGTCCCATCAAGATATCAGTAGCCAAGGTACGTTCATGAGCTTCATCTAATATAATACATGAATATCTAGATAATTCATGATCCTCCATTGCTTCCCTTAATAGCATCCCATCGGTCATATATTTTAAAATAGTTTTGTTTGAGGTACAATTTTCGAAACGAATAGAGTAACCAACTTCTTCACCTAATTCAACATCCATTTCATCAGCAACTCTTCTAGCAACAGACATAGCTGCCACTCTTCTAGGTTGAGTACAGGCCACTTGGGATTTTTTTAAATGAGGCATTTCATCATACAACACAAATTGTGGGATTTGAGTAGTTTTACCAGACCCAGTTTCCCCGACGAAAACCATGATTTGAGTGTTGTGGTACATTTTTAAAAACTCATCACGTTGAGCATGAACTGGCAAATCACGACGTACTTTAAGGATATCAAAATACTTTTTTGTGTAATCCTTACCAGTAAATGCATTAATCGGACCATCCTCTAATCTCTCAGCATCTTTAGCAGTAGTTTCATGAGGTTTAAGTCCTTTGAATTCTCCATTATCATGTATTTTCAATTGTTCGTCCTGATTAACGTCACCACGAGCTAACAACTTGGCTTCAGATTCTTCAGCTTCTTGTTCTGCTAAACTTCCAGAAAGCTTTACCTTTTTCTTTGGCCTTTCACCCATAATTCTCAGTATTTAATAAAATTTTCAATAGAAATAAATATTTCTCATAAATCCAGCATGCAGAAACAGAAAAAAAATATTTTGAAAATTTTATGCCGGGTAAACGATGCCCTTCACCGATGGCCGTCAACATCTAATTTACAAACAAATATAATTGATTCCAACAATTTATTAATATAATAGTATACAATTCAGCCAACATAATATCAGCTATCGCTTCTTTGTAATTCTTGAAGTGGAGCCTACCCTCAGATTTCTAGTTGTTCCGGTAGCATAATTGGTCGATGTCTTTCGTAACAGTTCTCTTGGTTTCCCTTTTCTATTAACACTCAGATGGTGTTGCTGTTGCAGCTGCTTCTGCAACTGCTTCTTCTTCGCCTCTTCCTCCTTGGCTGCCTTTAACGTATTATATTTATTCCACAAACTATTATATTTGGCGACTTTCCTTTTATACGAAAGATTATCAGTGGTGACCCCTCTCCATTTAACTGATTCATGCTCACTTAATAATAGCTCTGATATTTCTGAATTTTTGACCAAAATTTTAGCCCATTTATCGATCAATTCATTAGTTACTTTAAGTCCCTTGTCTACTTTATTGATATTTGATTCTATTGCTTCCAAACACCCACTTAAATTACTCAACATTGCATTTATCTGTTTTAGCTTCACTAGTTCATCGTCTAATAATTCATCCTCCGAACAAATTCCCCCACTAACACCGCTACCACTCGTTGTCGCCGTGGTTGTGGTTGATAGTAAAATATCTTGATTCGTGTCACTACTTCGCCGAAGCAGTTCTAAATTATCCTTAATTAATTTTAATTCAGATTCAATCTTGTTCTGAAATGACATTTTTTCACTCTTATTGTGCCACCAGCTCTTCAATAATATTTTGTTTCCCGTCGATTGTTTGACTGTTTGTCGTTTGTTTATTTGTTTATTTTTCGATTTCTAATTTTTTTCCCGGTGGGTGTGGAAAACACACCCCTTGGGGCTGCAGTTGGCCGAGGACCGGTCGGCCTTAAGGAAAATCAATCGATATTTTAACAATCTCCAGTCGCTTCTTTTTGCTCAAATATAATTCATTTTCTATTGAACAATGTCAACATTTATTGATGCAATTAAAATTCAAGACAAGCAGGCGATTGTTATTCCTCAAGGAGGTCCAACGGTCTCTTATTCTCAATTATCCATATTTATCTCGAAAGTCCAACAACTTTTCAGCCATCAAAGATCGCCATTACTGACAACAAAGAGACAATCTTCGGTAGCTATTTCTATCCCCAATGGACTTGAATTTGTTGTTGCATTTTTAGCGATTACCAATTCCTCTAGAATTGCTGCTCCTTTGAATTTCAATTACAAGAAGTCCGAATTTGATTTTTATTTGGAGGATTTGACCGCAACCGCAATATTTGTTCCTCGAGGTTTCAGATCTAATCCTAATCAACCAATCATTCAAAGTGCTAAGGATAATAATGCTTACATTATTGAGATCTGGTATGATAATGTCACTAAGGATATTGAATATGAAGTGTTTTCTTATAATTCCCCTCTTTCAATTTTCAGTTCCCTCATATATCTTGGTTCAAGTTTTAATGCAAATCTATTATTACCCCAAAAGAAGCTTACTGGTGATGCTACCCCGGATGATATTGCTTTAATCTTGCACACATCAGGAACAACAGGTAGACCTAAAGCAGTTCCATTAACGCACAAGAACATTACAACTTCAATGAAAATCATCTCAGGCACTTATGCGTTAACTACCAAAGACACCAGTTATATAGTTATGCCATTATTCCACGTTCATGGGTTGATTGGTGCATTATTATCGACTTTATATTCTGGTGGCACTGCAGTTATATCCGCCAAATTCTCAGCTTCTCATTTCTGGCAAGAATTTGTAGCCTATAAAGCAAACTGGTATTCTGCTGTGCCTACGATTCATCAAATATTATTGAAAATCCCAAGACCTTCACCATTACCGAAAATTAGATTCATTCGATCATGTTCATCAGCTTTAGCACCAGCTAATTTAAGTAAGCTTGAAGCTACTTTCAGCGCACCAGTTGTTGAGGCAATGGGGATGACTGAATGTGCCCATTGTGTGACTTCAAATAATCTTCCTGAATTTGGCAAAAGGAAACCAGGAACTGTAGGACCACCTCATGGAGTTGAAATTGTGATTTTAGATAATGGTAACAACATATTAAAACAGGGTGAGGTTGGTGAAGTTTCGGTTAAAGGTGAAAATGTCACTTTAGGATACTTGAATAATCCTAAGGCCAACAAGGAGAATTTCACGGTGGGGTATTTCCGGACAGGGGATCAAGGTTATTTTGATAAAGATGGATTTTTAATTTTGACTGGACGAATTAAGGAATTGATTAATCGTGGTGGGGAGAAGATTTCACCAATTGAGTTGGATAATGTAATGTTGAGTCATCCAAAAGTGGCTGAAGCTGTTGCATTTGGTGTTGATGATGAAAAATATGCTCAAGCAGTTAATGCGGCTGTTGTTTTAGTTAAGGGAGAATCATTGTCAGTCAAAGAGTTGCAATCATATTTGTCTACGAAATTGGCAGCATTTAAGATCCCAGAGAAGATTCATTTCGTTGACAAATTACCGAAAACAGCTACAGGGAAGATTCAACGAAGAACATTACCTAATTATTTCAAGAGACTTTCTAAATTATGAAGAATGTACAGTCTTGTTTTTATTTATTTTCCATTGTAGAGGTATTAATGGGGTCTTGGCTGACCCGTCGTTTGACGTGCGACAGCACACGAAAAAGCAGTTTCAAATCCACGCAGAATTTGATAGAACCATCCATATCTCAAGAGTCAGCAAAAGCGCTGATAATATTGCAATTTAAATGCCATGCTACGGTCTAATTCCAAAAGTTCAGTTCTCAAACGGCGAAGCCTGGCAATTTCAGTGGCAGCTTCCAATCAAGTAGACCAAGATCAGCATGTTTTAGAAGAGATTTATACAAGAATAATAGGCAACAGTTCAGTGATATTACCAGAAACTGGGGAATCTTCATATCGTAACTTCAACTTAGTTCAATCGAGTGAAACATCATCAGTTTTAGAAACATCCAGTATTTCCACTACTGCCCCTCAATGGCAAACCCACCGTCCGTCAATTGGCGCTGCCAGCCCTCATTTTCTTGAGGTATGGTCGGCAAGAATATATCAACAGTTGAAAAAATTCTATGAATTTTTAACTAGTTTCATATCCCACGATGTTTTAAAATGTTCAATTGCATACTTCGTCGCGTCATTGGCGGTTTATTATACTCCAATAGCTGGTTTATTGGGGTCCAGTGATAGTAAGCATTTAGTAGCCACGGTTGCAGTTTATTTCCATCCAACAAGATCAATTGGCTCAATGTCTCAATCAGTTCTTTTCATTGCTATATCTCTTAGTTTTAGTTTCTCAGTTAGTATCTTATGTTCATTGATATCTAGTGCCATGAATTATGATTCATACATTGAGAATATCTTGATTATATCAGCGGCGCTAGGTGTGGTGTCCGTGGTTAAACAAAAAATAAATAAACCGAATTTTAATGTTGCATGTTCCTTAGCTTCAACGTCAATGATTTCAACAATTGTGAAAGAAGGAAGTAGAGACGGTGGTGAGATCTCTTTGGAAAAATTAAATTCAGTTTTCAGGATTGTTGCATTTGGAGCATTGATATCCACGGTCATTTGTTACGTTGTTTGGCCTACAAGTTCAATCGATTCTTTGAAACTGAATTTAAACGAATCATATTATTTGATGAGTGATGTTTTAAGCTTGTTGTCAGATAAGTTTTTAAGTGGGAATGATACTCATGGAATTGCGATTGTAAGGATTCAAGCACTATTGAAAGATAAAGCAAAAAAATTAGCAAAGAATTTAGAAGAAGCGAAGTTTGAAATGTATATTCTGGGTAAAGAAGAACAATTTGAAATTTTGGAAAAGATAACCCTCAGCACAGTATTATTAACTAGATGTTTGGCGGGGTTGAAGAATAGCTCAGATATGCAATGGAAATTATTGCAAGAAAGTAATAAAAAAGTCAAACATGCACTAGCACTGCAGGTACAATCACCAATCTTTGGAAACCGAGGGAACCCCAACATTATTGGCGACGATGATTGCTATAGCAGTGAAGGAGAAGAGGAGGAAGTGGCGGTGGAGGAGCAAATCCTGCCATCGGAATTATTTAATTTATTTATTTTCCACCTTGGACCTTCACTAAAGTCGTTCTCGTATACCCTTCGAGAAATCCTTGATAACATCCCATTCGATCAAACCAAACCATACGCGGTTGTTAATACTTTCCAATATGCTGGAAGCTTGAAACTAGCACAAGATTTATTTTCAAGGAAACAAAGTGAATCAATGAAAGCAGTCTACAGTGAAAAATTATTCAATTTAATCAAGGGCGAAGAAATGAAAGCCGATGAAGAAGAGGTTGCGGCTTCTTGTTTTAATTTCTCTTATTCTTTGATTGAGTACTCCAATGAATTGAGCAAAGTTCTTGAACTACTAAATGATTATGCAATTAAAGAGGAAGAGAATACTAGAAGAAGAAGTTACTCATGGATGAAATTCTGGCAAAAGTCAACCACTAACGGCCAAAAAGCAACAGCAACAGTAGTCATTAACTCTGGATTAAATTTATTTGAAAGGAATCCTCAATTCGCGAACAATAATATCGCAAAGCTTCGCTACAAGTTATGGAAATTTTTCAGTCATTTCAGACAATCAGATTTCCAGTTTGGTATTAGAGTGGGGATTGGGGCATTAGTTTTACTGTCAGTTGCATTCATCCCACAAACCAAAGAATTCTTTACTACTTGGAGATTAGAATGGGCCCTTGTCATATATCTGATAATGATGAACAAATCGCTCGGAGGAACACAAATGACAGTTAAATGGAGATTCTTAGGGACGTTTATTGGAGCAGTTACTGCAGTTTTGACGTGGCACGTATTTGGTGGTGAACCTTATGGACTTGCAATTGTTGGGTTTTTAATATCAATCCCGTCATTTTATATCATTTTAAAATGGACAAATTTCAACGCATACGGGAGATTTATCTTATTAACTTACAATTTAACTGCATTGTACAGTTACAGTATGACGCAAAATGAAGAAGAAGATGATCGCGAAGGTGGCAACAGTCCAGTTATATTTGAAATTGGTTATCATCGATTCGTTAGTGTGTCTATTGGGATCATATGGGCAATATTTATAACTGCATTCATTCTACCTCATAGTGCACGAACAAGATTGAAGTCTGGCCTTTCTATGCTTTGGTTACAATTGGGCATCATTTGGAATGGTGATCCATTGAAATATAATGAAGAAGATGGAGTGCTATGTGGGGTGCAATATCTTGGCTTCAATTTATATGCATTGTTTAGTGAGTTGGAAAAATTCTGTAATCAAGCCCCTATGGAATTTAGAATGAAAGGTCCATTTCCTACAGGAATTTATAAGAAGATATTGAGTTCTACTGAGACCATATTAAATTCTTTTGAAAATTTTAATATGATTATAGCTGAGAAACCAGATTTAACAAAGGGGGGATTACTTGTTTTAGATTATATTAGAGCAGATCGAGCCGAATTAGAAGGAAGAATTTTACAAAATTTTTATATGATTGCATCAGCTATGAAATTGGGCATTCCATTACCCAATAAAGGAGTATCGACGTCACATTCGAAAGATCGAATGTTGGCTAAATTAGCAGAGATAAGACAGGGACAAAAATCAGGGGAAAATGAGGTTAAGGATGATGATTTTGCCTTGCTTTATTCTTACTTCTTAGTTTCATCACAAATTACTCAAGAAATTGATAACATTATTAATTTAATTCAAGAATTATTTGGTAAAGTTACCCCCGAGGAGCTTCATATATAATAATAATAGCCTAAGTAATTTAATCAAACTGTTTTTCGTAGTCAACAAGAACAACTCTATATTTAACTGTATTATTGTGACATTTTTCAAGACCCTCTTTAACCGCGGCTTCAGAAATTGAGAGAGTTTCATGCCATGCACCAATTTTCTTTTCAACTGCAAGTTTCAACATATCCAACATTTCTTGTCTGTTACCTAAATGGCTTGAAGCTAAAGCAGAAGCATTAGTGATAAATGAACCAGGACCAACGGTGAAAGGCTCTTCTGGCAAACCAACAGAAATAAATTTACCACCAACGTTTAAAGTTGACAAGTAAGAACCTAAATCGAAATTTTTAGATGAATTAGCAGTACTAATAATGAAATCTAATTTAAATCTCAATGGTTCATTCCAACCTTTATTTTCAGTGGCAATGTAATGATCAGCACCTAATTTAATGGCATCTTCTTTCTTTTTTTCACTTCTTGAGAAAACATAAACTTCAGCACCTAAAGCTTTAGCAAATTGAATGGCAAAATGACCTAACCCACCAATACCAACAATTCCAACTTTTTTACCTGGACCAGCACCATTTCTGACTAACGGAGAATAAGTAGTGATCCCGGCACAAAGCATTGGAGCAGCAGCAGCGGTTTCTAATTCTTTTGGAATTGGGAAAACAAAATAATTGTTTACTCTAACGTGAGAAGCGTACCCACCATATGCTCTGGCACCAGCAGAAACTCCAGCTTCTTTAGGATATTCAGCATTATAAGTATCAACCCAATGAGGACAATAAATTTCATTTCCTTGAGAACATGGGATACAAGTTTTTTGTAAACAAGACCAAACTTGAGCACCACAACCAACACGATCACCAACTTTGATCCCTTCAACTTTACTACCAACTCTAACGGCAGTACCAATGATTTCGTGGCCAACAACTAATGGTAAAAGTGGTTTATTCCAACCTCCACTCGCGGTATGAACATCAGATCCACAAATGCCACATGCTTCAATTTTGATATCGACATCAGTTTCTTCAAATGGTTTTGGTTTGTAATCAACTTTAGTAGTCTCAGTCCATTTACTAGTGTCAGTGACTGCAAATCCTTGGAAAGTATCTGGGTAAACCATTGTTAACAAAAAATATTATTAATATATAGAATTCGAGGGTTGCTCTTTTTTTTCTCTGTAGATTGACTTTTTCGGGAGTGGGTTGGGTATTTATATGATTTTTTTCAAAGCCAAAAAATGATGATTTTTCATGAGATTCATGCACTCTCAGCCGGCCAGCAAAAATCAACACGTTATACGCTAATTACCCCAGATGAGCCTAAATCATACATCAAATTGGCAGATCCAACCTATTCATAATATTCAACAAATAAATATATTGATATTTAAATATATATTATAATTGAAATTAATGATTCAATGGTATCATTGATTTTAATTCTTTCCTCGTTGTTGATTTTGATTGCGTCGGCAATGCTTTCGGCAAGCACCTCCCGATTAACCAAAAATCTCCGAGTTTCTTCGGCGGCATGCACTCATTATCATGCCGATCAAAAATCAACATGAAAAATAGCCTATAGTATATCATCTCGACGAAATCAAATCAAATGCTGTAAGGTACCCCCAATAACTCATCTTTCAAGACAATCGCAGAACAAAACCCATCAGTAGATGATATAATAATTGTTCTACCATCAGGAGACCATGCGAGATCAGTGAATGCCTGATAATGTAAATTGCATACAATAGCCAATGGCTGTTTTTGTTGAGTGTCATAAATCACAGCTGAATCTTGAGTTGCAACTGCAAATATCATTCTATAAGGTAAGGCAAACACTGATTTAACATCATTCTTCAGGTGTTCTTCTTCCTTTACTTCCTTCTCTTTCTGCTCCTGTCCTTTTTTTTCGTTCGTTTCTTCTCGGTTCTTCTCTCTGGTGGTTGTTTCATTCTTTTTCATGAAATATCTCTTCGGTTTTATAATTATATTCTCCCTTAAACTGTATTTTATAGGGGAAAAAGAGATCGCCACTGCTGGTTTTTTAATCCCTGGCAAATGACATACTGGTGGGCTATTCAATCCTGCTCTAGTATAAACATACACTGTATTATTGCTGCTTTCTTCTTTACTATCTTCATTAAACGTTTTAAAAATCCCGGAAGGAGTAAATAGTAAAGCACCATCTATTGAAAATGTCAACCTTCTGAAAAATGACTGTAATGTTTCACTATGATAAAGCGAAGCACTTCTTAAATGAAGCTTTTGCGGCTGATCAATTTTAAGAATCGCAGGCAATGCTGCTACTGTTGATGGACTTGGCGATACTGATCGATTGAAATTACCAGCAACAGCACCGCCACTGCTGATAGATCTCCCGCTTCCTGATAACCGCCTCTTCTTATTGGATGGTGGTGGATTCATTGATGATGAAGCTTCATTCTCACTATTTTCTGTAGTTGTACTAGCTGCACTTGCAGTTGTTGAAGTAGTGGCAGTATAAGTTAGCTTTGGCGATGGTGTAGCTGAAGTTATTCGATTTGTCTTTGGAGTTCGAATCTCATGTTCTTGTAATTCACTGTTACTATTAGTATTCTTCTTGATATTTTTTGATTTAGGAAAATCCATCTTTGATATCTTATAAAAAATTGTTGGAGTTAATTCAAAACCACCAGGGTTATTACTAGCATTCTGGTTATTATTGTTATTATTATTCAATGCATAAACGTGAACTGATTTGTCAGCTGATTGTGTTGCTAAATATTCATTTAGAGGATCCCAACAAACTCCCTGAACGTAATGACTATGTTCAGCTAATTCTTTAACACACTGACCAGTTTGCGCGTTATAAATTCTTGTAACGTTATCCATTGATCCAGTTAAAATGTATTTGGAATCTGGCGACCATGCTAAATCATAAATCTCCGAAGTGCTAGATCTACAAGAATGTTTAACAATCCAAGATTCAACGTCATCATTACTGGCATCCTGATCTGCCCCAAATTCTTTCACAATTGTATCTGATAATTGCCATAACAAGACGGTACCGTCATCACCAGCAGATGCTAATACTTCACCTTTAGGATCAAACCGAACAACATTAACCGCTTGGGTGTGTTTGGTTAACGTTGACAAGTACCGAACTGATTTAACTTGTGATTTATCTTCTGAATGCTTCAATTCCCAAATCTAATTTGTTGTTAGTTGATCAAATATGTTTGCATGGCGGCTTAATATACTTACTCTAACATTGTTATCCCCACCTCCAGTAGCTAATCTTACAGATGATGATTTACTGCTAGTTGGTTGAAGATGAACACTATAAATTGGTTGATTATTATCGTGCCAATGAATTGATAATGTGGATACTTCCATATTGCTCTCCACTTGTTCCTCTTCCTTTTGGTTTGTTGTTTGTAGATGTTGTTGTTGTGGTTTGGTTGCACACGGGTAATTTTTTTTTTATTTTTTAATTTTGGTGCGAAATTTTTTCGCGACAAATTTTTCAAATTCTTTCTTCTCTTTGCAATTCAGTTGGCAATTTAAATAGTCAAATAACAATCAATAAACGACTATTTCATTCTCAGTAACCATCGCCATCAAGGTGATGGCTGTAATATTAGTTAATCAGCACGCTTTGTCAAATTCCCACTGTTCTTATTCCTAATTACAGTGGTGCCACGCTAGTGCTAATATCAAATTAATTGGATAATCTTAGTGCCTTGTATGAATATTAATTTATTTCACTAATATTCATTGGCCGGTATATCCAAATATAATTCTACAGTTCGCGATATTGTTGTATTAACAAGGATATGCGTGTGTGTAATCAAGATATATAATATAAACGTAAAAAATCATGCAATTTGATTTGATTTGATTGGATCCAAATGAATATCCAAATTATAGCCGAAATGAAGAAACAAAAGAATTGTATGAAAATTAACTAAAAAAAAGGAAACGCATCAAGATATTATGGCTTCATTCCGTAAAAACTTGGCGGATATCCACCAGCAAGTGGTTCATCATAATATTCGCCAACAGCAAATGCAATTGAATATAATAAAATTGATGCAAAAAATGTTAACACAACACCCATCCAGACCATAGCTCTTGCTGCAATCCCATAATGAGTTTGTAAGCTGAAATAATCGTCGACCATAGCCTTCATTAATTTTGTCCCCGTTAAAGTATTAGTTTCTTGCCAAACTGCAGCAACCAATGACAATGAGAATGCCAAATAACATATTATTGAAGCATACTTGAATAAACTTGTATGACCAATTGGTTGCATTGCTGCAAAGCAGCAGATCGAAACAAATGACAATAGCATAGCAACCACCAAGATATATGGAGTCATACATTCATGTCTGAACATTACTGCAGTCGAATTGAAAAAATTGTACAAATCTTGATCTGGTGGTGAACTTGAATTGAAATTACTATCATTAATTAATAATTGAGTTTCATTATGACCACACTGCCAAGCACCATTATTGTTTTGTGTAACTGTTTGAATGCAAGTGGAAAAATATCCGACTCTAACATTTAATTGTTTAATTGATGATGAATAAAAGTAATCAGTGTTATCTCCAGCAATATAAGTCAATTTTGCAACATAGACCCCTCTAGTTGGAGGACTTATAGATCCTCCCACAGTTATACATTGTAGTAGTATATATAAGAATAAACAGAACACCGCTACTCTTCTTGGGGTTATATCGAACAACCTCGATCTTTGCTGCCAATTGAATCCCCACATAGTGTACAATAAGTTATTAGTTAGTTAAGTTAAAAGGTTGGTTATACGCAAAAAAGTTATATGTGAAACAAAGTGGATCATGGATTTTTTATATATATTATATATGAATAATCTTTGCCACCACGAGTTTTAAAGAAATTAATTAATTAATTTTAAGAATTAAAATAATGTGGAAAGTTTTTCTCCTTTGTTGACATATTACCCAATTGGGACGGGTTTGCCAACCTCACAGATTTACACGTAGTTTTCAAAATTTACGCGATGTTTACATCAAAAACAGCATCCACTGAATAGCACCTTTGACGAATATAGACAGTAACAAGCTCCCTAGAATATTCTGGCATTTTCTATTTTGGATTTACTATTATAGTTACGTACAATGTCTTCCAGTTATATTTATTTAAGGGGTAGCCAGCAACAGACCGTCAGAGCCTACTTTTTATGCAGATGAAGTTTTACAAGTCAACATACATGTACGCCCACAAGTGAAAATCACTTCTTACCCAACGTCATCCCCAGCTTAGCTTAGGCAGGTCAACAAAAATAAATACAGATGATATTAATTACTATCGCGCAGTCTCAATATCAATACTTAATTCATATTGGATGTGCTGATCATTCATAAGCAGGTTACGTCATCCATTCTACATTGTCCGTTTTTTTCATTTTCAACAAAAAAAAATATCCAATTGTAAATTAGAAATAAATTTAGCCCATATTTTCCAATTTTTAGCGAATTAGAAATGGGTTTGTCAAATTAGTTTCGTTAGGATATCAGCAATTTGCAAACTTCCTAAATCAAAGGTCCATTCCTCATGGCCTAATGGTTAAGGCACTCGACTTCGGTTGATCTTTAACACTAAGGAACTGAGGATACCGAGGGATTCCAGGTTCGAGTCCTGGTGGGGAAGACCTTTTTTTTATATTTCAATAATTTACAAAAAGTGTATTGCAATATATTAAATTACGTTTTTTTTTCTATTGTTCGTAAATATTTTTGTTTTGTTCATTGATTGTCTCAGGAAATTATTATTATTATTAGTGATTGGTTATGTGCTTGTAGTCCCCCACTTTATTTCACGGCAGCCACCGTTGAAATTTGACCATCGGATTTTTGATTTGCATCTACTTGACAGGCTGCGCTACTTGATAACCATGAGCAACAATCAATTGGGATTTCAAAAAGAAAATAAATCTCGAATTGGACGAGAAAACCAAGGTGAGTAAAGATCCCTCGAACTAATGATTATTTAAAAGAATTGATATTAATCGTTCATGTAGTTTATTCAACTAATGGTTCACGAATGGTTGCTGGAGGTGTCATCCTTAATGAAGACAAAACCAAAGTGTTAATGATCACGGCCACCAACAATTCGAATAAATGGATCTTACCAAAAGGAGGAATTGAAACTGATGAAGTTGATAATTTTGGCAATGCTGCCCTTCGAGAAAGTTGGGAAGAAGCTGGCGTCGATTGTAGAGTTGTAAGATATTTGGGCAAAATCGATGATACAAGAACTAAAAAGGCATTAATTGAAGTCGAAGCAAAATTTGAAGAAAATCCTGAATTAAGACAACAAGATAAATTTACTAAAATTATTCCAAAAAGTGAATTTCATATGTTTGAAATGAAAATTATGAAAATCTATACTGATTGGCCTGAAAGATCAGTTAGACTGAGAAAATGGTGCGATTACAAAACTTGTAAATTGGAATTGACAAGAAGTAAACGAATGGAATTAATCCTTGCATTAGATAGGAGTAGTATAGCTAAAATTTAAATAATCTTATTAAGTTATTTTCATTATTTGAGAAACCCACTCATCATTTCTTGTAAGAAATTTACTTGTTTCTGTATTGGAATATCAAAATATATCAGTCCAATTTTACTCACTGCTAATTCCAACTTATTATTACTAATATCGATATCATAAGTTGATTTCAATTTTATAAATGAATCTTTATTATTTGATTGAATTGTTAATATCAATAATTGAATGAAATTAATTGTATTCAACTTCACATTTTCAAATAATTTAATTTTATAAAATTCGTCAACTTCGACATCTTTAAAACTATCCTTCTTTTTGCTAGTATATAATTCCAAGAAACTTGCCAAAAACAATTTAGCACCTTTAATGTTCTTCAAAATCAAATAATTTATCACTGGGAAAACCAAATAAAGTGGTAAATTTGCATCACTTAAATCATCATTAAACCAATCCCAATTTAATTCAACTAAAGGTTTAACTGAACTGAATGAACCTAAAACTAAATGATTTTGCGCCATTGAATAATTTTTCGATAATTGATCAGGTTTAACATCATTGTTATTCAAATATTTTAATCCAAATAAATCATGAAGCTGAGGATCACCAAATTTATATTCCCCATTTTTAGATGACCAATTAATTATTTCTGTTGAAATTTTATCAAAACTTGGCTCATTAGATGGGAATTTTGTCATTAAGGTTAATAATTTCCCCAAGATTGATTTATTAGATTCAATTTCACGAGAATTTAATAATTCAGTCAAATAATTTATCAAATCGGCAGCTGAAGCATATTGTTTCGAATCAATTAATACTAATGATCCATGATAAATTAAATCAATGGCATGATCAATTTGATTGGATTTAGCACTTCGATTAATTAATGATCGTAACGTTTGATGCGCCTCATAATAGTCCTTTTCATTAACTTTCGCCTGAAATCTAGCAATGGTTCGTTGAATCTTTGGGTTAGTTGAACTAATACTATCTGAAGTAGTGTTAATCGAGGACATCTTTATTTAATAGTTGCGTAGGTGTCGATTACTCGAATTGGGTTCGCCCCTTCAAGTTTATTTTTCTAGATATTTGGTGGGCTGCAAACCAGCGACGCCTCGCTTAACATAACATAAACAAGCTTGTTCAGGATTAATCTTCTATAAGAAAAAAGAGTATGGTATTTGAAACTACATTCAGTAAATTTCAATCTGATGAGTACTCTGAATATTTGCAAAGAAAGGACAATCAGGACGAGCGACTGGTGAATTCTGGTGACAATTCTGATGAAGATGATGATGAACAAGCATTAGAGGAAGAAGATTTCTTCAATGATATTCCAATCTCCCATAACTTCTCGATCAATACAAACCTCGATAATCATTACCATTTCAATTTTCTGAAATCTCCTAGGTCAATAACTAGCTTGTCTTCAAATGACAATGGCCAATTGCTAGCTGTAGGATTCAACTCTCCAAAGGTTAAGATATATCAAATCAATGATATAAATCCTAACCAAGAAGTAAATTCCTGTGTCAGAGGAATTGACCTTGAATTACCTGGTGGTGTCCAAATCAATAAAGTGTTGTTTCAGCCAAGAACAGAAAATCTTATTGTTGTTTCAAATAATCCGAAATTCAAATTTTTCTCTGACGATTTCAATCATGATGTCGCGTTTTTTGGTGGAGACTCAAGTATTTATGATCTTCATAACACTATTGGGCACATCGGAGAGATCACTGATGTTTCATTCAACCCTATTGACACGAATTGCTTTGTCACATCCTCGGCTGATGGGTCAGTTAGAGTATGGGATATAGAAAACTACGAAAAGTCGCGGAAATCAAAGCAGTTAATTATCGTTGGTAACAAGCAATTGAAAGTTAATAATGTTGCACATATGTCAAGGACAACCATTGTTACCAGTGATAATAGATTTCAATTGAAATTGTGGGATCTTCTGTCACCTTCAAAGAAACCAATCCATACGATTCCCACCGATTATATTAGCAATTCGTTGCAGTTTTCTGTTAGAAATCAAAGCAAGTTTGTTGTCGGGTACCCAGGATTTGGAGTTCGTGTTTACGATATAACGAACCTCAAAGCACCAACATTTGAAGAATGCAATTTGGAAATGGTAAATCTGAATTCAATATTCGCTAATGATGAAGATTATATTCTTGCTGGAGGAAATCATGATAATATTGTGGTTGTAAGGAACGGTAGTCAAATTTACAAGAATTTCAAAAGACAAAGTGCAGTGACTGCTTTACATATTAATCATAAAATTAATCATATATTTGACGGTGATAAATTAGGGAATTTAACAATTAGTTTTAAAAATGATGCAAATGGTCAGGGAGTTGTTCAGAATTTGGAAAAACCTCCAAAACGGAAACTTGATTCTTCAATCCCTGAAATTACTAGCGTCAAACAATTACAAGAGTACGAAGCCAAGCAAGAGCAAAAAAGAAAGAAGCGCAATTAAGATTTTTCTATTTTGGTTTCCTTCTTCTTCTGCTGCACATTCCAGTTATACAATCTTGCAGTGTTAACTTCCATTGTAGTTATATTCTCCCTTAAAAATTCCATATCTTCTTGAGTTGTCTCCAAGTTTTTCTTTACAGTTTTCAATTTATTTTCTAATAACTCAATTGCTTCATTTACTGGATACTCCATCATTACATCTGCGCCAAGCCAAATACATACTTTATCCGTTGGTTCAATAACTGCTTGACTGTACAATGTATCATTTAATTCATAATTTGTATAAATATCTTCTTTCAATTCATTTTTCAGTTTAATAAATTTTGCCATCTCTAAAGATTTCTCAACGTCTGGTATTTTAGATCGATAAGTTGCCGCAGAATTCAGTTTATTTTTCTCCATGAATTTATATTGTTGTAATCTTTCTTGGAATTTTTGCATCACTGATTCAAATTCCAGGGTAGTTCTAATTACATCTTCAACTTTTTCAACAAATGGTGCTTGAGGTATCCCACGAGGGTTTTTGACAGCTACTCTGGGTCATTGTTAATATAATTGATATTTCAAATTGCAAAAGTACACCGTCCTACTTACTTATCTAATATATCAGCCATTCTGTTATGTATTGTGCTGTATTTATTGATTCACTCAATGGTAGATCAATTGATATTTTGGCAAGGTTTAAGGATTCGATCACATGACTATCACATTTACTTTTAAGGGTTTCTTGATAACCCTAATAATTTTTCACCTCCGTTTTAGTAATTGTCAGTAACATTGCCAGTCACATGATATTTATTGCAGGATCGTTTGGTAATGGAGATGCAAAATAATATCTAAATTTTTTTTTTTTAATACTGGTTGGTTCTTTTTTCAATATAGTCAAGTAAAGATGGGTAGAGATCATTTTGTTAAGCCACACGCCAGAGGAGGTCACCGTGAAGCTCCAAAATCTAATAACGTCTACTTGAAGTTATTGGTGAAATTATACAGTTTCTTAGCTCGTATGTGAACGATTTTTTTAAATATGACAAAGACAACGAAATATAAAAAAATGAATGAGGAAGCAGAAAGGGAAATAAATAACAATGATAATTGTGATAGCAATGAGACAGCTCCGCGATGATAAAATATCAAGCAATTGAAAAATTTTATTATTTTGCGTTGAGCATCCTCGTTCTGCGAGTGCATTTCTCTTTTTATATTGAATGTGCGGTCTTTGAGCAGAATGAAAAAACTGTTTTATACTAACTCTCTTTTTTAGGTAGAACTGATGCTCCATTCAACAAGGTTATCTTAAAATCTTTGTTTTTATCAAAGATTAACAGACCACCAGTTTCAGTTTCTAGAATTTCTAGAGCTTTGAAACAAAAAGGTGCTGCTGATAAAACTATTGTTGTTGTTGGTACCGTCACTGATGATGGCAGAATCTTTGAATTCCCAAAGGCTACCATTGCTGCTTTGAGATTTACTGCTAGTGCTAAGGCTAAAATTTTGAAAGCTGGTGGTGAAGCCATCACTTTGGATCAATTAGCTTTGAGAGCTCCAAAAGGTCAAAACACTTTGATTATTAGAGGTCCAAGAAACTCTAGAGAAGCTGTTAGACACTTTGGTATGGGTCCACATAAACACAAGGCTCCAAGAATTTTATCAAAAGGTAGAAAATTTGAAAGAGCTAGAGGTAGAAGAAGATCAAGAGGTTTCAAAGTTTAAGTTAATTCTTGAATTTTTGTTTGCTCTCTTTTTTTCTTTTAATGCCACTACTATTAATGACATGATTAGTAACTATTATATCTATATATATATGGGATATTGCATGATTGCTTAATTATAGTTTAAAAGAGAGACCTGTTTGTACTATATTTTATAAAGATTGAAATACTGTTGTAGTTTATACCGTGGAAATGCTGGAAATTGCACGTGCAGAATTTGACAGTTTTTTTTTTTTTTTTTTTTTTTTTCTCGCTAGATGAATATTGAACAACTCATCTCATCCAGAAAGTTAAAACAACAATTTGGCATAAAAAGAATGGTTAAATCCACTTTGATTTTTAGATATGATGGTATGTAATTAAAAAGATACTTGCTTGTTGGATTATTTATTAATATAATTAAGGCCTCCCATTGTCAGGATCAGTGGATGATGAAAATGACCCAGAATTGCTTAAAGAAAAGAAGAACATTAAAACATTGACCAGTAAAATTGGGTCAAATTCTGAACCGCAAGCCACAATAGATAGTGGGAAATATTCGATTCATTATCTTTCATCAAATTCCATTTTATATTTTGTTATTACGGATAAATCTTATCCAAGGAAACTTGCATTTTCTTATTTGAATGAAATTGCCACTGAATTTTTTAATTCACATGGTCAAGAAGCAATTAGTAATTTAAATCTTCGTCCATATGCTTATATTAATTTTGATAATTTTTTATCAAAGACGAAGAAGATTTATGTTGATCAAAGAACCAGATCAAACTTAGATATTTTAAATGATGATTTAAATGACGTTAAGAAAATTATGTCAAAAAACATTGAAGATTTACTTTATAGAGGTGATTCATTAGATAAAATGGGAGAGCTTTCAAGTTCTTTGAGATCT
This sequence comes from Saccharomycopsis sp. KB-2023a, assembly GCA_030450195.1. NCBI lineage: Eukaryota > Fungi > Ascomycota > Saccharomycetes > Ascoideales > Saccharomycopsidaceae > Saccharomycopsis > Saccharomycopsis sp. KB-2023a. Next base: position 88,640 of record JASJSC010000043.1, on the reverse strand, counting down.
GAGTCGATCAAATATAGAAAAGCTGCTCAACGAATTAATTTTGAAGCATTATTGAGACAATATGCCCCGGTGGCAGTTGTTGGGCTCTTTGTGGTGTTTTTAATATGGTACATGTTCTTGAGATAAATTTTCCTTTGTCTTCATTTAGCATTAATTTAATTCATACTTTTTTGTTTCTAGTTTATACTGGTTGTTTTATTTGTAGTTCTTGTTGATTGCCGCGTGTTTCATCAATATGCAAAGATCTGATCATGAAAAATGAAAAATTAAAATAAAATGGGCATGATTTTCATTTCCAATCTTCCACGATTGTTATAGCAATATCAATTACTTATTATAATGACTGACTTAAAAGACAAATTAAATAAATTCAAATTTGAAAGAATTTTAAATTCTAATAGCATGCAGAAGACGATTGCTATATTAGGAATAATTGATTCTAAGCCTGCAGTTATCAGTCTAGAAAGGATTCATTTTGATTCAAACCATGCTGAGAACCTCAATAATTTGATTAATTTGACCTATCTTCGCGATGCAGAAGTCAATGATATCTACAGTTGGGCTAATGTGAACTCACTAGTTCATCATCCAGATAATAAATTGACATTAATCTACCCTGCCACTGAGAAACATATTCGTAAATTTGACAGCCAAACGCATCATATGATAACTGAAACTCCAGAGATGTACGAGACATTAGTGAAACCATATATCGAGACAATGAAATGTGATCGAATTCAATGGGTTAAAAACATTCTTTTCCATGGAGCTGAAGCGCATTCGGTACTTTATCGAGACGAAGATAAACAAACTGGATTCATACTTCTTCCAGACATGAAATGGGATCGAAAGACAATTGAAAGTTTGTACATGTTATGTATTGTCAACAGGGAAGATATTGCTTCGATTAGAGATTTGAATGAATCTCACGTGGATTGGCTATCTAAATTGAATGCTGTCGTGAAGGAGAAAGTCGCAGAGATTTATAAGTTGAAGCTGGTTGATCAATTGAGAGTTTTCGTACATTATCAACCTTCATATTATCATTTCCATGTTCATATTGTTAATGTGACTCATGATGGGTTAGGAAACGGCATTGCCACTGGTAAGGCTATTCTTTTGGATGAAGTTATTGAAAATCTTAAATTATTGGGGGAAGAAGGTTATAAAAGTAGAAATATTACTTATATCCTTGGAGAAAGTCATGATCTTTGGAAGATTTTCTCAAACCAGGGAAATAGATAGCTTATTAATATATTATTACAATCTTCTACAATAAATATTCATATTAGAACGTTAAAAAATGTCATTTTATTACACAAATAAAAACAACAGCATTAAATTTATTTCTTTGATTTCTTAGCTTTTTTGTTTTTCTTTGATTCAGCAGCTTTTTCTTTATCGGCTTGTTCTTTAATAACTCTTTTAACGATTTTTTGTTCTTCAATCAAGAAAGCTCTAACAATTCTTTCTTTAACAGCGTTAGCAGATCTTGAACCACCATAAGCTCTTGAAACGGTTTTATGAGTTTTAGAAACTGAACCGTATTGTCTTGGTCTCAAAGCAGAGATCCCTTTTAATGGAACACCGGTATCACCACATTTTGGGATAGTACCAGTTTTCTTGATATGTTGAGCTTTTAAAACACCACCTGGGGTTTTAACAACCTTGATTTGGTTGGAACGAGTGTTGTCTAAAATGGAGTTAGTATACAAATTTTTCTTATCATTTAGATATTCTCAATATTCATCATTTGGTTGGGCTTGGGGTTGGGCTGTAATTTCTGACTGATCTTCTCAGAAAATATGCATTTCAATAAACATTCTTCATGATATAAATTAACATTCTCTATTTCACTTATCCCACCTTCATTCTTTACTTATGAAAAATCTTTTCTCATCGAACCCAGTTCTTATTGTCCTTGAGATCAAATTTTCTTCCCAGTGATTCCAATTTAATAACTCATATCAAGATAATATATCATTCGCTCATTCTCTTCTTGATACATACATGGATTTCTCTTTCTGAAAGTAACTCTTTGAGCCATTGTTGTTTTAATTTCACTCTACAGATTATTATATATTATAATTTTTCAAAAAGTAGTTCAAAATTTTTGTTTGTTAGGTAAACGCTCATCCACAGCTTGCACAACCTGATAAATGTTACCCTGCAATGAAAAATCCTACTGGTAGTCAAATGAAAAAAATAAAAAAAAATTTATTAGTGAGAACCTGGTTTCGTTTCTTAATGAAATTCTGTGACTGCTTTTTACACGTGAGTTTTATAAGGTCTTGGAAAAGCAGGGCGAAATTAAACACGCCCAATAAACACTTAGTAGAATTTCCTTTCAATGCAAAATTTATTAAATCTAATCTAATCTATGCAAATTGCCCAATCTTTTCTTCTTTAGTTAATAATGTATTTACAAATTCGTAAACTCCCAAGAATATAGCACCACCAGCACTTATCCACATTGTTCTAGGACCTATCCCAGCAACAAATCCTCTAGGACCTTCTTCTTTGGCGACATCTTTCACAATTTTCCAAATTGATGTTTTCGATTGATGAAGTATAATTCTGGTCTTTATCACGTCCAATGGTGTAGTTAAAGCAGCAGCTACACCACCAGCAATTGACCCACATAATGCACCTTGTCCAGGACTAACTTTCTCTTCTCCAGTAGCTTCTGCCCAATAAATCTTCAATGCCTCATATAGTGGGAATTGTACTACTGTGAATGGGATTTCTCTAAATATCGTAGCTCCCCAACCTCGATATAATCCTTTGATTGCTCCTTCGCCGTTCGGGTTACTAAGAATGTACTTGAGAGATTGCAATGAGGATGAAAAATGGGATGCTTGAGCTCGTTGTTTGATAACTTCAGCCGGGACACGCACCAAACAAGCAGCAATTTCACCTGCTGAAGCACTAATCATATGAATTATTGATGGTGAAAAAGAACAAGAGGAAGTGATTAAGGATGGTAGTTCTCGTTTAAGGGTGTCATAAGTGACGAAGAATAATGATGCTGATGGCGCAGACGCAACGACCGCACTTCCTAGTCCTCGATAAATTCCTCTCCATCCTCCATTTTGGAAAAACCCACCTTTCGCTTGAAGTCGAGTTTTGATGGTATCTATTGGGAAGAATGCTAAATCAGTTGCCGTTCCTGCACATCCTCCACTCTAAAATATGTTAGCATTTTACTAAAAAAAAATAAGATAAAAATAATTGTAACTTACTATTAGAGACACAACAAATGGATCCATTGAAAATTTGGCCGATCAATGAATGAATGAATGTATTTACTGACAAGATCTATTTTATTGTTGACATCATTTTTCATTTATTGGATTCAATTGAAATCGATTCGATGTGGAAAGTTGATGCAGCATCACATGACGCTATCCCCAATTAGGCAATTAATCGAGTCGCTAAATAAAGCTTTACAATTGATTATAATTATATTATCGTAAGAAAATGTATTTGCTTTAACTGGGAAACTGTCAATTATGTGTTTGTTTGTGTTTGTGTTTGTGTTTGTTTTTTAAATTTTTTTCATGCCTTTTTTTATTTTTTTTATTTATGTTATGTAGATGCAGTTAGCTTAACGATCAACTTCACCAAACACAAGATCCATAGTACCAATGATAGCCACACAATCAGCTAAAAAGTTACCTCTAGCAATATGATCAAAAGCAGCCAAATGAGCGAACCCTGGACCTCTAATATGACATCTGTAAGGTCTTTCACTACCATCACTAACAAGATAAACCCCTAATTCACCCTTTGGAGCTTCAATAGCAGTGTAAGTATCACCTTCAGGCACCGCATAACCTTTAGTGAATAATAAAAAGTGATGAATTAAAGCTTCCATATCTTCTTTCATCATATCTTTTGGTGGTGGACTAACTTTCCAATCTTCAGCTTTAACTGGACCTGCTGGCATATCATTAATACATTGATGAATAATTCTCAAAGATTGTCTAAATTCTGCCATTCTACACAAATATCTATCATAACAATCCCCATTAAGACCAACTGGAACATCAAAATCAACTAATTCATAAGCGTCATATGGTTGAGATTTTCGAACATCATAAGGAATACCTGAACCTCTCAACATAACCCCAGTACATGAATAATTCAACGCATCTTCAGCAGTTAATACACCAACTCCTACAGTTCTCTGTTTCCAAATTCTGTTATCAGTTAACAATTCTTCAGTTTCATCAATTCTATCCCCAAATTGAGTAGCCCACATATAAATATCATCCAACAAACCTTCTGGCAAATCTTGTGACACCCCACCTGGTCTAACATAAGCAGCATGCATTCTCGCTCCTGATACTCTTTCATAAAATTCCATCAATTTTTCTCTTTCTTCAAAACCCCATAAAAATGGTGTTAAGGCACCAACATCCATAGCATGGGATAAAATTGACATACAATGATTTAAAACTCTTGTAATTTCTCCAAAAAGAGTACGAATATATTTAGCTCTCAATGGAACATCAATGTTTAATAATTTTTCAGTAGCAAGAGCAAAACTTAATTCATTAGTCATCATTGAACAATAATCTAATCGATCAAAGTATGGTAAAGCTTGCATATAAGTCTTTGATTCGATTAATTTTTCAGTACCTCGATGTAATAAACCAACATGAGGATCAGATCTAACAATTTCTTCCCCTTGTAATTCCAAAATTAATCTCAAAACACCATGAGCAGCAGGATGCTGAGGTCCAAAATTAACTGTGAAATGTCTAATTTTAGTGTTTTGATGTTCACTTAATTCTTCAGAATCACTATTAATTGTATTTAAATCTTCACTAATTGTAGTTCTTTGATAAGAACCTAATGAATTATTGACTTCATGTGGAGGTGGTATAGCATGGTTCAATGATGGTGATGATGATAAATATTTCACAGAGATTACTCTTGGAATTGAGTTATTTCTTAACCCAGCACGACGAACTAATGAGAGCATTGTTCAAATTGTGTCTAGCTGTTTGTTATTATCTGGTAATAATTTCAGGTGTCTTTTTTTTTTTTGCTTTTTTCTTCTAGTATTATAAAAAAGTCAATTTCCATTGGCCGAAAAACGACAAAGTACTGATTAGTCAATGATTATGTAAAGATGCGTGTCAAGGCGATATTTCAGTGGCCAATGAAAAATCGGCCCCGGAAAACTTCACGAAAGTTCCACATAAAAAGAAAGAAGATAGATTGATTATGCTCAATTAGTTAGAACATATCTCATTAATAAACATTTCTAATTATAAGATAAGAAATATCTTACTTTCAATATTGTCAGCAATGATGTTCTTTCCTGGAGTCTTCTGGAACCTTGTAGAAAAACGTGGGCCCGGGTAACATGTACAGTAGTATATTGCCCCTCAGAAATTTTACTTATAAAAAACTACAAATTTCGGGAAGAGGCAATAAAATAAAAAAAAGAAAAATTTAATCACATTTATTTTATCGTTTATTCAAATTAATATTAACAAAAATGCCTAGATCATCAGGAAGAAGACCAACTGCTAGCAGACCTGCTTCAAGACCAGTTCAACAAACTCAATCAAGATCAGCCTCAACTGCTGCTTACCCACAACAACATCAAGCCCCACCTCAACAACAACAATATTCTCAAGCTCAATCTCAAGCTCAACCAAAACAACCAGGTTTATTTGCCCAAATGGCTACAACTGCTGCCGGTGTCGCTGTTGGTTCTACCATTGGTCATACTCTTGGTGCTGGGATCACTTCAATGTTTGGTGGCTCTAGTGCTGCTCCAGTTGAACAACAGCAACAAGCAAACACTGTTCAACAAGAAAATATGAGAAGTTGTGATGTTGACGCTAAAGCCTTTACCAGATGTTTGGATGAAAACAACGGTAACATGCAAATCTGTGATTGGTACTTGCAACAATTGAAATCATGTCAAGAAGCTGCTCGTCAATATTAAGCACACTGAAAAAATCTCTCTAGATAATAATATATATATATAAATCATTTCTACATTTTGTAAATATAGTCATTATCATAATTTGTATAATAAGTACCTTTATTATGTTATATTGTAGTCTCTATGTTTATCACTAAATGCTGCGATGCTGTAATGCAAAAATATTGATTATCTATTATTCTATTACTACTGGATACCTTACCATCAATGCTAGTTGACCAATTGGTAACGTCCCATTTTAAACCTTTGGTGGTGATGACTGATTGATGATATATTGGTAATATCCCACAACAACAACGATTATTCTTTGAATTTTTAAATTTAATATAATTTTTTCCGCGAGGAACAAAGAATATAATATCTTGATAATTAACAAATAATACTTGTAAATGAGGTCGATTACAATGTAATTGATATAATTGAGCCATCATTTGAATGGTATGATCGAATCTCCCGCCAATTGCTCCCAAGCATTTAATCGAAATTTTTGGCGATTTTTTGGGGTCAATGTTATCAGCCTGAAATTTTAATACTTCATCGTAATCATCGGTAGAATTCCAAATCTCCTTGGTCAATGGTTCGCTGGTTTGACATATGATATCTATAGCAGCTATTGATTTACTGAAATCAGTTGAATACTGTGATGCTTGTTTCTTCACGGTTACCCCATGGTTAGTATAATATTCTCGACTCTCATCGCTAAGTGAATCCAAATCACCAATGATTATCAGAGGTAAAAAGTCACCAGGGTTATGTTTTGGTGCTTCATTTTCAATATACCGGTATAATCTATTCGCTCCACCATCAGCACAAACCACAGCTTTTGAATTTTCCCAAATTTTCTTGAAGGAATCAAAGGGGCAATTGATAGGCTGATTGACGATTAGCAATGCTGATAACGTTTCCTGTGGCAGTTCGTGATGCTGGTCGACGTGGATTATCGAATCCAAATCGATTAAATTGTATTGCTCGGTTTCATTCAAGGGATTCACTTCAGGGAATCCAACATCAGGGTTTTCCACTACTATATTCATCAAAAAAAAAAGGAGTTGTAATCTTTGACGGATTATCAGAAATAGATATTTTTTATCTTTATTTTTTATTTTTTATATCTTTTTTTGTCTGTTTGGAAAAAATAAGTATATGCCGAGGGAGCGAGCGGCTGCGCCGGTGTTCTTATTTTTTTTTTTTATTTCTAGAGTCAGCGATGTACCTGAGGAAGAAGAAATACACGTTGGCAGAGATATACAATGGTCTCAAGACTCAAGATGAAGTGGACGGAGAAGTAATTGTTCAACACGATCATAATCATCATAATAGTCAGCAGGTTCTGACACCAGATGTGGTCGACAATGACGGGGATATTGACATGGTGAACATTAATGCCGTGACAGAATTCATTAATATGGAACGATACAATACAAAACCACTATCAGGACAATTAGATTCCATTCATTCAGGACGGAAGTTCGACCCTGTGATAGATATTGCCAAGCTCAAGCCACTTCCAATTCCTAAAGTCAAGATTTACCTTGTCATTGATACGAATTTTTTTCTTAGTAATTTGAGAATTTTGGACAATTTAAGTAAACTTTCGGTGATATATCATTACGTGATAATAATCCCAACCACAGTGATTCATGAATTGGATAATCTCAAGACAAATAATAATCGGGCAAGCGACGATGATATTGGTTTGACAATTGGTAAATTAGCTCGACATGCAAATAATTGGATTTATAATAATTTAAGCGTATCTAATCCCCATGTTAAAGGGCAGAAATATAATCAAGTAATTGAAAGTGGTTTAGATAAAGATGATTCGATTTATGATTGCTGTTTATATTTTAAAGTAATTGAGGAAGCTATGGTGGCTTTAATTTCAAATGATACAAATTTGTGTATAAAGGCTCTTAAGGACGCGATATTAACTGTGACTTATACTGAAGGAATTACTTCACAAATGATTGCTGAAACTATTTATAATGAAGCGAATTCACGGCAGCAGGAGCCACAGCAACAACTGCAGCAACCACAGCATCATCAACAGCCCCAAGTTACGACAAATAGATCAGTTTATTTGAGAAAAGAACCATCATCTCGACGATCATCAGTCAGTAGCAGTCCGTACAATAACCTCAATTTATCAGATTTAGCATTTAAAGTTTTCAATGAAGTTACCTCAGTTGTTGTGAATGTTTTCAAATATTTTGTTCAGTTTTTAAATGGGAATCCTCGAGTCATTGAATTGATTGCTGATTTGAAATCAGTAGCGTATTTAATTAAAGAAGGTTGGACGGCCTGGGATTTACCAAAGATATTCTCCATTCACCATGAACAGTATTCATCTTCTTTCGTGGGCGTTGGTGATGTGTATGATAATTGGGAGATTAACGTGGCTAATGATAAACATAATGACAGCATATTTGAAATATATAGTGCCATTGGACATTGGAAAGTTCCAAAATCAAAAGAGGAGTTAATTACTACGGTTCCGGACACTTTGTTTAAATTGAACAAGTTTATTAATTTTTGGAATGTAGTGTTGATTAAAATTGCTGCGGCTATTAATAATGAACAAGAAACTGCTTCAATTATTCAAAGGGTCGAATCTTGGGAAATGATCATTGAATATCATACAAGTAAAGACCTACAACAATTATAAAAATAAGAATGCATATATATAATAATAATAAATCATAAGAAAATTAAGAATAATAATAATGGCTTTTTCTTTTTAATGCTGAATAAATAATGGTATCAATGCGAGCAAATGAGATAAATAAAATGACATTAAGTATACACTGGTTAATATTGTACAAAAAAAACTCATACTCTTCGCTGAGCTTTAACTGGTTTTTTGCTTGAGTTTCTCGATCGTTTGGTCTTCAAAATTCTCCTGACGGGACCGGACTGAATTGGGGAAGATGGATGAGCAATGGGTGATGAATTGCCAGAGCTCCCAGGTGAATTGTGATTGCTATTGTGACCGTTATTATTTAATGAAAGGTTAGGAATTTGTGCCATCTTCATCGGTGTACTTGTCGTCGTTGTTGTAACTCTTGCTTGAGGTTTTGGTGATTCTCGAAGTTTCTTTGCGATTGGTGACAGTGGAACTTTCAATTCTCGTTCTTGATTAATCTCCACCTGTTCATTGAATGATTGTGATAAATGAAACATTGCTTCGTCTTGGCCTATTTTTGGATCTTGATTGGTGATTTTCCGTTTCTTATTTTGATCATTGTTTTTAGGGGCAAATGAATCAGCAGTGCTAGAAGTAGGATTAGTCGGAGTATCGTCTCTAGAATTAAATTCATCATAATTATCATCATCATTGTCATTGAACAGGCATACACTCTTAGGTTCATTTTTGGCTTTAACCGAGGTAGTGGCTGGTGCTGCGGTTGCTGCGTCTGGGTTCACGATTGTGTCATGATAATTATTACTGAATTCCCAAATATCAGGATTAGTACTGACATGATCAATAACATGCCAAATATCATGGCCTGCACTTAATTCTTCATTTAATTTTTGAATTTTCCATTTTTTAACCCAAGAGTTATATTCAAAATTTTTCAATAATTTAGCATTAAATGAATTTTCATTTTGACCTTTGAAACGATCAACAAAATTATTACCTTTCAATTGATCGATGATTTCAAGTAATCTTTCAATAGCACGATCTTTCTCTTTAATCATATCCACCAAGGAATTACTTTGTAAATCCAATCGATAAATAATATTAAATAAATTAAATTTTAAATATTTTAAAATTTCTGCACCCGAATTTACGGGAATAACAAATAATTCAAAATCCCATTTCATATTGGGGTGGGACATTCTTAATTTCATTTCACTATTACCGGTTCCATAAGGATTTTGCAGTTTAACTAATTCAAAATCACATCGATATTGATTTTGATATGTAGGGTTATCATAAAATTGCTGGAAAAGACATCCATTTAATAACCCAATAATTCGTTCGGAGCTAATATTATGATATCCCTTTCTTGATGCTAATTTCATGATTTTATCTTTATCGACAGTTTGACTCCAAACATGATTAAAATCAGTTACCATGAATTGATATCCCAGTAAATCATCAAAGTATCCCATTGAATAATAATAAGGCTGGATTTCTCCCTTGATTTTTAATAGAGACCAACGAGTTGGGAACTCTATATTAGGCATAATTGAGGTAAAATAATAATATAAGCGGCAAATATATAATCTCTGTTTTAGGGATATTTCCAGATAAAATATCCTCTTGATTCTCTTTTATCTGATGAAGAAGCTTGAAATATTTATTTTAGACGAGGTTGCGCTTCCTTTATGCGATGATCAACATGATATCTGCATCACATCACATGCTCGCACTGTACAAAAAGTCGCCGCGTAATTTTTGTTTGTTGGTTGATTCTCACACAACAACTTTTCAACTGACTGAAGTGTCATTCAAAACCAATCAATCGATCACATCATCAGCAGCTGATAAAAAATCAACCAAGTTTAATATAAAATATATATCGGTATTTTGTCATTCATCTTGTTGATATTCTACTATAGTGAATATAATCAATTATGCCACCAATTCCAGTGACAAGTTCTGCCCCATCTGCTGTTATTGCTGCTGCTGAGGATTCTGCTAATTCCGCCATTCAGATCATTGATGAATCTCAACAATTTAATAAAAAGATACTACCATACATCAAAGATATCACTTCCGATGACATTGGACTCAATTACCACATTGTCTCCGTGTTTGGTTCCCAATCAACCGGTAAATCCACGTTGTTGAACAATTTATTTGGTACCAAATTTGATGTTATGACCGAATCTAAAAGACAACAAACCACAAAAGGGATTTGGTTAGCTTACGCCAAACAAGTTGCATCCTTCAAAAACAATATTGTTAATAACAACGATAATGGTGATGATGATTTAAGCAATCCAAATAATATTTTGGTTATGGACGTTGAAGGTACGGATGGTAGAGAACGCGGAGAAGATCAGGATTTTGAAAGAAAGGCAGCATTATTTGCCTTATCAACATCAGAAATTTTAATTGTAAATATTTGGGAACATCAAGTTGGGTTATATCAAGGTGCTAATATGGCATTATTGAAAACTGTATTTGAAGTTAATTTGTCATTATTTGCTAATACTAATCCCAAGAAGTGCTTACTTTTATTTGTTATTAGAGATCATGTTGGTAATACTCCATTATCAAGTTTGGCAGAAATTTTAACTGAAGACTTGAATAAAATTTGGCAAGAATTAAGTAAGCCTAAAAATTTGACCAATGCAAAATTAGCCGACTATTTTGATTTGGAATTTAATGCTCTTTCTCATAAAATTTTGGCACCACAACATTTCATTGAAGATGTTGGGAAATTGGGTGATTGTTTGACAGCCACTGGCAGTGGTTATTTCAAAGCACAATATCATAAACTGATCCCATTGGATGGCTGGACCGTTTATTCAGAAAATGTATGGAATCAAATTGTTCAAAATAAGGAACTAGATTTACCTACCCAACAAATATTAGTTTCACGATTTCGATGTGATGAAATTATTAAATCTTGTTATGAATTATTTGAAAAAAACTTTAATGAATTAATTCCAAATTTTGATGGTAAAAATTTGCCAGCTGCCCCGGCGAATAAAAATGATGATTTAATCAAAAAATTAAATGATTTGAAAAAAGAACCTTTAGATAATTATGATAATCTTGCATCAAGGTATACGAAGACTGTTTATTTGGATAAAAGAAGACAATTAATTGAAAAAATCAATTTAAGATTGGTTAGTATTTATAAGATTTATATTAATAATGTTAAAAAAGAATCTATTGATAAATTCCATAATCAAGTTACTATTTTAAAGAAAACGACTAAGGAATCTTTCAATGTTATAATGGCGAATTCTCTTGATGACAGTTTAAAACTTTTCAGCAATAAAATTTTGTCCATCGAATCTGAAGATATTTTCAATCCAGGATTTGAAAAAGATGATTTAATGAAGACATTACAAGAAATTGTTGAAGTTGAAAGAAAAAAAGAATCAAAATTATTGTTTAATAAATTTTTCAAAAAGTTTAACCCACAATTGAAAGAAAAAATTGTGTATTTATTAAGTAATCCAGAGAAGAAAACTTGGAATGAAATATTGTATGTTTTTAATGAATTGAAAAATAAATCTTTAGCTCAATATAAGCAGCAACAACAAGCAGACGATGATATAGTTGAATTTGGGTTAGGTTTGAAACAAGATGATAATAAAGTACTTTATTATAGAATTGTTAAAACTTGTTGGAGATCTTTTTATAACATTGTTCATGATTATTTAACTGAAGAAAATGTGGTTAAAATTTTGAGAGATAAATTTGAAGATAAGTTTAGATATGATGAAGAAGGAATTCCCATGGTATGGAAAAATTCAGTTGAAATTGATATTAGTTTTAAGGAAGCTAAGAAGTTTGCATTAGAATTTTTACCAATTTTATCACAAGCTAAAACCGATGATTGTAAAATTGTTCCAAACTTACCAATAATAGCGCTAGCCTCGAAATCACTTTCTGATGAAGAGGAAGACGACGATGAAGATGATGACGAATTTGAAGAAAATTTCAGTGAAATCTTGAGTGAAATTCAACAAGCCAATGTGTTGAACAAATTCAAGAAACAAATTGATATAATATACATTGATGCTAAACGATCTACAATTCAAACATTAACTGCTATTCCATATTGGATTTATATTATTATTGTTGTATTAGGATGGAACGAATTTATGGCAATCATAAGAAATCCATTGTATTTCACAGTTATGGCGATTTTATTGGTTGCATTTTATTTCATTCATCAATTGAATTTATGGGGCCCTGTAAAATTGGTAGTTACTAATACAGTCAATGAAACAGTTAAAGTATCAAAATTGAAATTGAAAGAGTTTTTGATCACTGAAGATGATATTAAGGAGAGAAGAGAAAAGGTTGAATCGATTCCATTGAAAGATTTGAGTGAGGAGGATTAATTATTTTCTATTTAATTGTTATTATTTTTTTATTGTTGTTTATAGCTCTTAATAAAGATTTGAAATCTTAAAAATGTGTGTAGAATATACGAATATATTGTTGCTTCATTTACTAGTCTCACTTTTTTATTTCGGTCGCGTTTTTATTTTGGTCGCATTTTTATTACAGTCGCTCACCACCATGCAGAAATCTACAGAATATTGTTACTACAATCAAGTTCCTGATTTACATCATATATTTTATATGCATTATGTTTTTTTGCCAATCATTTGACGACCATATGGAGGATATCAATAACAATCATCTGTGAAAACAGTGAATACAGTGGTGGTAATAAATTGTTGAAATATGCGTTCCCACTAACAAAATTGATGTAATTTTCAACGTTAAATATATCCATTAAAGCCAGAAAGGCAGAAAAGCCAATGGGTTGGACAATGAACTTAACAGTCAGTACATAGGCCTCTACATAAAAGAGAGCAATAATTAGAGACAAAAAAGGTGAAGATTCAGCTCACTATTTAGAGCCAATCAGAGCGAAATGAAGCAACTTTCTTTTTCCACAGTGCCCACCACCTGATAAAAATATCAATAGTAAAATTCCTAGAGGCACTTTTTTCTATTATACTGGATCAGCTTAAAGTGAATTTACCTCACTCTGTGATCTAGGGGAACGGGACTCTTCCAATAATTTCAAAATTGCTGTAGGAGATCAATGGTATTTGTATTCTACAACTACATTAAGACTAGTTCCTGCATCATGATAAGTGAGCTTACGAATGAAAATGGTTAATTGAAAAGCCACAAGATAAATTTACTCCTGTTTTATAAAATATTTATTTTTTGTATATACTATACATTTTGTGGATTATAGTGTATTAACAAAACAACAAATCTATGCGTCTTGTATATGAAAATGGTGTGCTTAATTCAAAGCTGAACCTACTTTCCATTTCTCACATAAAGAGAACAATATTTGAAGGAAGATTAAAAGTTGCCCAAAAAAAGGAAGAAAAGGGGAAGAAAAAAAAATTCTATGGGATATAAATATTTATGATCAGAGTTATTTTGTTCAGGACATAACAACGTAGATTCAAATTTCCCTAAAACCGCGCACTTTCTGGCGTTGTATAGAAGCAAATTGGAGATGGGCAGGCTATTTTTATATGATGTGTCAATTGCCACGTACTACAAAACAATAAAACTAAACGTTGGGGTAACGTGGCCGAGTGGTCTAAGGCGCCAGGTTAAGGTCCTGGTATCTCCGGATGCGCGAGTTCGAATCTCGCCGTTATCACCATTTTTTGCATTTTTGCGCAGTTCTCGTAATTTTTTTTTCCAATTTTTTTTTTCGCATCTTTTGACGTGAATTATCAAACGAACCATATATTTTGGCATGAACGGCAATTATCGAAATAATGACCATAATAGTAACAGCGGTTTAGTCAGTGCGGAGGATCGATATGATAATGACAATAGCCGGGGTAATTATAGTGACGTAAGGCGTCGGCGTGCTCAATTGCAAGTTGAATTTGAAGATGAAGTTGACGCCGAGAACTTAGAAGCCGAAATTTTGAGTATTGGAGAAGGGGAAGGTAATCATAATGAGGGGGGAGAACAGGAACTTGAGGAGGACGATGACGATGTTGAGGTGGAAGTAGATGAAGACGATGAAGACGAAGGAGAGCAAGAGGGAGAACAAGAAGAGGAGGAAGAGGAGGAAGACGAGGAAGACGTCGATGATGATGAAAATGAAGACGACGACGAGGTGATTGATCACGGCGATTTAAATGAAATATACTCAGAGAGACTTCGGAAAGTTGAAATTGAAGGGCTAATTGATATTGGCTCGTTAGCACTTTGGAAATTGTCATCATTTAAGCCAGGCTGTGGATTACTGGAATTGCGAGATGATGATCCTGAAACATTTTGGCAATCAGATGGGAGCCAACCTCATTCAATCAACATTCATTTCAATAAACGGGTAGAGATTAAACAACTTGCGTTGTTCACTTATTATTATTTAGATGAAAGTTACACACCATCGAAATTAACAGTCATGGCAGGTAACGGCAGTCATGATTTACAAGATGTTTGTGGCGTGGAAATCAATGAAGTTAACGGGTGGACAAATATTGGATTTGAGAAAACTAGACATGATGGAACTTTGAAAGCAATGTATTTAAGAATTCTAATTGAATCAAATCATCAAAATGGTAAAGATACTCATATTAGAGCGTTGAAAATTTTTTCGCAAGAGAACATATCTGAAGCAAAGAAAAGCCAAAAACAACAACAGCCTACAACTATTGAAACAGTTAGTATCCCATTTAGTAGCTTAAAATTTATCAGTGAATCAACTATTAGGTGATTATTTATATACATAATTTGGGGGTGTAGCGCCCACTTTTTTACCCGCACCTCATCGCATTTTTGAAAAATTTAAATTTTTTTTTTTATTTTTAGTAAAATTTTATGCCAATCGTCAAAACCGAGAATTATAATTCATAGATAATGGCTAATAGACAATCCAAACAATATAAACGAAACGCTGGCCAGAATGGGATGAGAAAGATAGAATCAGATGTAGTTGGCGATTCTAAAGCAAAGAATTTATTACAAAATGCTCCAAAACTTACATCAAAGTCCAAAGTGCATAAACCAAGCAAAAAACAAGTTAAAAAGGAACAATTGAAGGCAAAATTATATGGAGTTAAAAAGGAAAAAGTGTATAGCGAAAAAGAATTGAATTTGCCTAAATTAAACACGACAGTTCAAGTTGGTAGAAAGATAAAGGGCGGGAAAAAACGTGGGAAAAAATTTGTTGATGATCATGATCAGATATTATTAAATCGAATAATAAAAAGTATAAATGATGGCTATGATCAAGAAAATGAAAGTAAATTAGAAAAAGCTCAAAGATTGGAAGAAATCCGAGAATTGAAAAGACAAGAACTTGAAGTCAAACAGAAACAGAAACAGGAAGTTATCGAGGGTAAAAAAAATGAATTGAAATCAAAGGCTTCAGCTGCCAGATCACTTAGACGTAAACGAGCCAAAGATGAAAGAAACGAAGAGGCGGAAAAGGAGGAGCAGCGAAAGGCAGAAACAAAACCTAAAAAGAAATCAGTATCGTTTGCTTAAATTGAATTTATGGAATTATGGATTCTCTTCAAGATTTTTAATTCTTGCTTCATTGGCTATTGTCATTTGACGAACTTTATCAATCTCAGCTCTAAACTGTTTAAGTAGTTCCGCTCTTCTTTTCTCTCTTTTTGATCGTTTAGCTCGAATTGCTTCAATTTTGTCATTCATACTCTTATCCATTTCATTTTGACAATGTGTTATATCGTTTTGAAACTTGGTTAACTTTGCTGAAGATTTATTATATTTTGAATTAAGAGTATTTTGTTCATTTTGTAATTTATTTCTAATCAATGATAATTTTTCTAAATCTTGTAAATACTCATTTTGTAATTGTTTAAATGATTCATTTGCAACATTAAAATTCAACTTTCTTTCATCATACATTAGTGAAACTTCTGATTCATTTTTAGCAACTTTTGTTAAGACATCAGTTTTCTTATTATTTATCTCTTCCAATTGTTCAATTTCTTTTTTCAATTGCACATTTCTACTAAACAACTTTTCATCAGCTTTTCTTGCGTCTTCCATTTTTCTTTTCAATGACTCACTTTCTCTATTAATATCAGAAACTTTCTTAGTGTAATCTTTTTTCATTTTTTTCAATTTCATTCGTTCTCCAGTAACATATTGTTCAGTAGTTCTAACACTGCGTTTTAATGTCTCAATTGGATTTTCAATTGAATTTTTACTATTCGTCTGAATGTTGTTATTAGTACTATTATTGTTATTATTATCTTTGTTTTTGTTCTCAGAATTTGTGCTAATAATATACTTCCCAATTAATATCAATTTCTCTTCAGCAATTGCTGCTGCCTCGTCGTCTGATAAACCAGTGGTTTCTTCAGTTGTTGCCGGCACCACAAATAATTCAATATCATAAGTCGTAGAAGGAGTAAGACCAATGATTATAATGTACTCATCATCATATTTATGGCTATTCCATTCGACTCCATTGACCAATACCGCAGTTTCATATTCAGATTCATCTTCGTATGGCCAAAGATTATTTTTTCTCAATCGGTTTTTCTTATAGCTAGGTAATTTTAAAACTTGGAATCCAATTGAGGTTTGTCCAATATATGCGATAAAACATTTCAATGGTAGATTAGGATCAGGATAATAAGATTGTGAATATCGTTGTCTTTCTAACAATACAAGAGCTTTTTGATTCCTACTATCACTAATAGCTTCAGAAAGTGATACTTCCCCACAATAAATATCAGGACGATTTTTCATGGCAAAATACGCAGCAATTATCAGCCAAAACGGTTGCAGATATCTAAATGTCATTTTTTTCTTTCTTATTGTTTCTTTAACATTGACAAATGGTAATTTCAAAAAAGTTTCAAAATTTGCGATCACTGCTTGCCATGAATGTGATAAATGATTAGAATATTTGTAATCATAATGATGATAATCGTCAGGAAATGATGCAGGTGAATGGTCGTCGTCATTGCTGTTCTCATTTTCCGAAGAGTTCTTGTTCTTATTATGAATAGTAGACTGTATTGCTTGGTTCAATTTAGAATTTGCAATGTTTTCAGGTATCAAAAAGCTAATTGTTTCATCATTACTTAGGGAATTATATCTATTCATTGTGTCATTAGGTGATAATTCATTATCACTATCACTATGTTGTTGTTCAGTTGATAAATTTGATAATGGCAGATTCTTATATGAATTATAAAGATATTTCATAATTTTGACGTCAATAGGTACTTCCAACAACAGGACATGACATGAAAGTGAACTATACAAAGTCTCCCAAAACCCATGAAAAAAATTATTAACAGTGTGACAATGCTTAAATAAATTTAAACTATAAGTTAATCTGAAAAGCTTAGTTTCAATATCATAATCAAGTGACTTATATATAGCCACCAGCAATCCAGTTGGGGTTGCTATAGGTCCCGGAAAAGGATATAACTTCATGAATGCTGCAAATATAGAATTTACAACTACTATTGTAGTTGCAATAATAAATGCATAAGTTATAGCTTTAGAGCCTCGTATTCCAAATAAACTTGATGCAATTAATGCCTTGGATACAACCTTCATCAACACTAATAATCCAGGGAAATAATAAGTCATTGAAAACGACACCGTAAAATGAAACAACAATGGAATAAAATTCCAAAAGATTCCTTTAGGATTGAAAGGCTTTAGCTTTTGTTGATGTGTATCTTGTCGGTGTAGTTGACGTTGATGTTGATTTATTTGTTGTTGAGAAATTTGATCACTATTGTTATTATGATCAGCATGACCAACGACACTGTTATATATTATTGATAAATCATGAAGTTCATCTTGAGGGTTGATTTCTGTAAATAATTTTGCCAATAATTTGCCAAGCACTAATCTTGAACTTCCAGAGATTGTATATAAAAATAAAATGATACAATTAATTGAAGGTGGGAGTCTAAGAAATACTATGGTTATGGCAATAGTATCTATGATTGAATGGGATTGAATGGTTTCAGGCATAACCCCAAGAAGCCATGAAAAGAAAGATTTGAAAGAGACTAGAGATTTGAAATTGAAATATTTTCGAGGGGACGTCGTCTGTTTTTTTTTTCCGACGGGAAAACGCGATTTATATATCGACAGTGCTAAGCGGACGCAATAAATATATCGATTAGCACTCTCCAAAAATTTGGAAATCAATATATATAAATGATCATCAAAAGGATGGATAATTTGGATCAGTTTGAAACAAATCTTCAAGATTTCATTAGTTCAGTCCAGAAATATCAACCGGATAATCAATATATTCAAAACATCTTGAAAAATGATAAACAAATCCAGCGATATATCAATCAATTAATTGATCATGAAAATTATTCAACGAAATTAAGTAACCTTCAAGCAAATAATAAACAATTGAATAATAAATTAATAACTGTCTTAGATGAATTGACTGAGTGTCGAAGAATTTTGCTTGAGTTGCCTGATATAAATGATACTGTTCAACCGACTAAAAATGAAAATAACAATAAGTCTCTATTGACCACTGGAGAGCTTCTCAATTACTCTTCAAAATTGGCAAAATTTACAACGATGCCAACTACAAGTGATTTAAATATTGGTCCTAATAATTACATTTGGCCAGCTGAAGATGCTCTTCGGAAAGGAATGTTAGCTACTGCCAGTATGTCAAAGGAATTTGAATCAACCATAATCAACAAGAAGCAGGAGCAGCAGGAACAGCAGGAGCAGGAGCAGCGAAATCCAGAAGTCGAACCAGAACTTGAGGAGAAACTACCATCATCGCCTCCACCTCTCGTACAAGCGCCACCATCCCAAGCTAGAATTGAAAGAAGCAATTCGTTCGAATATCAAGAAAAGAAAAATGTGCCCAAGAATTCAGTTGCCCTCGACTTGTTCAATTCAGATGATGATAGTGATTAAAACACCAATGTTTATATTAATAAAGGCTAGAAAAATAACTATAAGATAGATGTAGATAATATTTCGATAATATTTAGATTCGTTTGCTTAGTCTTTCTTGTTATTCTTCAGATTTTCTTGAATAAGACTATCGACTTCTTGCTTAAAATCGTTAAGTGCCTGCTTAACTGCAACTTTACCATCATCAATAGAACCTCTTCTTGTAATTTGGCGAATTTCATCAGCAAATTCTTTAGATTCCTTAATACCTTCTTCGAATTCTTCTTTAGTGAAATCAAGCGTAGGCACACCCAACGATTCATAAGCTTCATATTTTCTCTTATCCTTAATGATTTGATCAAGTTTGCCTGTGCCTTTAGCAGCTTCACCACCAGGGGTAACTGTGGCCTTCTCGCCAATTGGTCTACCCACTACCGGTTCAACATGATGATATTGTTTCAAGAATTCACTAGCTTGTTTACCATAAGGACCTTTGAAAACTGCAAATGTAACAATGACACCAATAAATGGATAAAAATAAACCAATGACCAACATTTCAATGATTTACCAAAATCTAACAACACAAATGGTTGAACCACAAAACCAAATGAAAATTGAGTAATTACCCAACTAATAACATCATAAATCCATTTATTTTGACCAAGGAAGATTGGTCTAAAATTCTTTCGATAAACTTTCATACAAGATTGATATAAAGCACCAGTTGCAAAACTCATATAATAACCAGGCCTTGTACCATGCCAAAATGCACTAACAATGAAAGTAAACATTGTAGATTTGAAACCTGGTTTCTTATTTGGTCTTTTAACTCTCAAATAAACATAATTTTTAAGCCATTTATTGGTATTCATATTCCAAGCTTCCAAACAAACATGAGTGTTTTCACCAGTTTCAAATTTAATTGGATCAATATTTTGAACAGCATCCCATTCAAATTTCTTGGTAGTTTTATTATATCCATTATAACCTAATCCACATAAGATACAAGCAGCTTCTGATATACTCCATGCACCATAATATTTCAATCTGTAAGTGAAACCCAAGAAATACAATAAAAATGCTTTGATGAAGAAATTATAATTAGCAAATCTGGAAGTGAAGATATCATCAGAAGTAATATATTCAGAGGATTTAAACCATAACACTGCCCAAAAGATCCCCTGAGAAAACTTCCACAACACAGTTTTACCGTTTTTTGGAATTAACCTCTTGATTTTACCTTTACCAGGTTTTTTATTATTAGGAACATCAATAAATAACGAACCATTAAGCCATTTTTCATAATCAGCATAATCAAATGAAGGACCTGTAAGTAAAGAAGGGAAAAAGAAAGTATAACTAATAAAATTAAACAAATTTGGATGGGTTTTAATAATTTTCGATTTTTGGAAATTATTTAATTGATCACAATTTGAAGCAGCAGATCTCCCATCATAAACACTCCAACCAAATGAAGTTAATTTCATAACTAGCACCATTTGAGCCCCGGTTATATCTTGATTATTAGGATCATATTCCCCAGAGGTGAAAAATTGTGCCTTTAAATGATTCATAGCTAAATGGCCCATAATTAATATAAAATTTACCCATGGCATATAAGAAGTTTTCAAATATCTAGTAACCAAATAAGTAATCATTGAACTCGCAAATAACGTTAAGAATCCACCAGTAAGATTTAAAATCCCAAATAAATAGAAACCTGAGACCCCAATAACATAGATGTTCTTTAATTTAATATTATTATCTGGTAATCGTTTCAAGATGGCAGCAAATGGGAATGAAATGAACAAACAAACCAATTGTTTGAACACCCAGGGGTCCATCCCAAGATTTTCTGCTACTTGACTAATATAATAGCCAGGATTGATATAATCTAGCATTTCGAAGGTGAATCGGAATAATTTTGAATATAAATATTACAAAATAAAATGGTCAATTTGAAGATTATCGCGTGGCTGATTGGAGATCTGAATTCAGATGAAGTCGATGATCGGCCAAATATTGATGATCTAACCCAGTAAATGCTGGGTAATATTTTTGCTTCTGAAAGAACAAAAAAAAAAAAAGGTGCAGGTAATTTTGAAAATCAATTTAAAAGAACAACTCATAATAAATAGAACAACGATCAATCAAATATCAATAAATATTCACTTGTATTATGTCAAGGTTCCCAGATGACTTGAACGACCCTTGGTCAGACCCAAATATTAATTATTCATCAGGCTCATCATCATCAAAGATTTTGGAGGATCCACTACTACCCACAGCCCCACCAGTTGCAGGTCAATCGGTATCAGAATCAGTGCTACAACCAACTTCTATTCTAGCAGCTGGTGATAATAGTTATATCTATGATATGGTTCGTCAAAATCTGGAATTATTAGATTTAACCAATGAGATTAAAACCGTTAATATTCCATCTGGTTATGTTTCTTTGTACAACAAAAGCATCCGTCATTCCTCTGATGGATTGATTGATTTTTTACTGATTGAAGGGATCCTTGAAAATTCAGGTTTAAATCAATTATCTAGTGATAATATATTGAATTTAATTACAATGAATCAGAAATTACAATTCACTTTGATTGATAGTCATATCTTTTATGTTATATTAGGGTTAATTGCCCTAGAGCAACAGAAATTGGGTTCAGGAAACTTTCAAAATTTAAAGGCAAAATTACATAACTTGCCAGATTTGGCGCCAGCTGAAGGTATCCCTGAATCTCAGTGGAATGATATCACCAATAATACTAATAACAAAGAAGATGGTCCAGTGAAATTTAGTTTGTCAAGTAATGAGGTAATAACCGTTGTTGAAATCCCAGAGAAAGAAGGATTAGTGTTTAAACATATTAATTATTTAGTTTCTCATTCAATTGATTTAAGTAGTTCAGCTACAAGTAAAAAAGTAATTCGAAGATATTCAGATTTTGTCTGGCTTTATGAAGTATTAATGATGATATATCCTTTTCGAATGATACCATCATTACCACCCAAAAGATTCTCAGGTAAGTTAATCCAAGCAGCACCACCGCCATTTGCAAAAACATTTACTAATCTTTTAGTAGGTCCAAGTAATGATAGTTTATTCTTGGAAAAAAGAAAACGAGGGCTATCAAGATTTATAAATTTAATTATGAAACATCCAATAATGAGTAAAGAACCAATGGTTATAATGTTTTTAACCGTGCCAGCAGAATTGTCAGTATGGAGAAAGCAAACTGATATTGAAGCAATTGAAGAATTTGAAGGTCAAAGAATTTCCAAAAAATTTATCACTGATTGGAATGACGATACAGAAAAATTATGGAATAATGCTGAAAGACATTTAGGTACCATTGAAAATAAATGGAATAAAATTAGCTTATTAGTTGAAAGATTTGAAAAAAGGAAACAATTATATAATCAAGATAATGTTAAATTTATTCAATTATTAACGTCAATAAATTTTGACTCAGTTTATTCCATAGAACCACTGGATGTTAATTTAATTAGTCAAGGGTTAAGAACTATAGGGAAATATATAAGCACATCTGCACAATTAATTAAAGATGAAACTCAATTAATGGAAGATGGAATTTTAAAAGATTTTAAGGAATTTAATGAATATTTACTATCATTACAAGGGATATTTGAACGAAGGAAAAGATTTGGTGGTAACAATATTGAAGAAATAACAAAAAAAATTGAAGCTAACCAACAGAAACTAGTACAATTGAAAAAAAAATCAGATGTTAAAGGTTCAGATATTGATAGTTTAGTTTCAATTATAAATGAAGATAAGCAAATTATTATCAAACAAACTAATAGAGATTGGTTAATTAAACAGTGTATTCAGCAGGAATTTGCATTATTTCAACAAACTCAATATAAAATTACCAAGATTTTCCAAGAATGGGCTAGTGATCGATTAAAGTATGGAGAATTACAATGTGAAAATTGGGGTCAACTTTGTGAAGTATTACAGCAAATGCCAATTGGTGGGGGTTAGTTCTAATCTAAGCTATTTTTTTGTTTGTATTTAAGAATCCCATTCCTTTAACCACCAAAACATAGTGATTCTTATCGCTTTCATTTAGATTAGCTGAAACTTCACATAAATCATAAATATCATTTAATAAATTGACAAATTCTTCATTAACTTGGCTCTTATGAATTAAAATTTGTCCCACGTTTTGTTTACCTATAACCATAAAGCATATAGTAAAATGTAATTGATTATTACCAACAGTACCTGAATTATAAATTTCATGATACAATTGAAAACTAGCTTCTTCCCCTAATCTTTCAGGATCCCCGTTTGATCCACCAATTTTTTCCACAAAATATCTCCAACCATTTTTACATTCACCAACTAATGTCACACCAAATCCCGGTGATTTCCCGCTAGATTCACCTCTCCAAGCATCGGCGGTGATGTCAGTTTTACAACCTCCAGGTTGAATTGCATTTCTTGCTCCCTCAACGATTCGATTGACCATAGTTGGACTCACCCTGGTAGAATAGGCAACCCCTCTTATCGCCAGTATCTTGTGAACTTCAATATCATTTATAGTTAACGGGCTAGCCAACAATTGATTCACAATAACGTGACATTCAGCACCACCTTTCGGAGGCGCACCTCTTTTCAAAATATGAATATCGACATCTCTAATCCCAAACTTCTCCATTATTGGTATAAACCCCCATTTAGCTCCTTCAAGTCCTATTGAACCATGATGATCACTATCTAGACCTTTGAAAATTATTGAAAGTTTCTTCTTCCCAAATGCCGCTAGTAGTAACGTATACTCAAGGAAGTATCCAATAGCACGATCCTCACCACAGTTGAACGTAATCGACCCACCTATTAGAATTCCTGGTTTGTATACTACTGTGGTACCCGTGTAACTAATGTCAATGGTTGAACCATTAGTTAGTTGATCCAAGAGTCGCAAGAACTTCACTTCATAATCCTGAAGACCGGGGTTCATATTGGAGCTTCGAATATTTTCAATCTTGACAGGGGTACGCGTGAGGGTCGCTAGAGCGAGCCTCATTCGAAAATTTCTATGACCACTAAGAACCTTCATATTAACACTGATTGATTATATGGTTTAATAAAAAAATTTTTTTTTTCCACGATGAGCATCCTGTGAAAAATGCTTTTTTTTGGTGGCAGGGCTTACCCGGTGCGATGTTGGACACGAAAAAAAATCAAAAGTATCAAAAATATTTGATTAACATACCACGATAATTATCTGTTAAATATATATTTGTGATGAATAATAAAAGGGAAAACCCAATTAATGAGGAAAATGAAGCAAAGAAAATCAAATTAGATAATGGCAATAATGGACCAGAGATTATATTACCTAGGGCCCCAATAACCACGGCGGTCAGCGGCGCCGCTCCACAATCGATAAACAACAATAGTGGCGATGGTGAGGCCCCCTTATCACCCACCGATCCAGATAAGATGGCAGATACTTTGTATGGGACAGGTATCGAGTTAAAACAGGAAGAAGAGGCATTAATGAATCGAGACATTGGCTTGAAGAAACAATCAACAAAAACAATTTCAAATAAACCAGTACGTCAATTACAACTAATCAATCGTGGCCAGGCTTTAGGCTACGCGAAACAACAGCTTAGTGTTAATGGGCTTCGGATCCCGCTTGGTCAAGAACATCAATTTGCTGATTTCTTATCAGTTGCCTGTGAAGAATTTTTGGCACCAATTTTACAAGAAGTTGTCATGTATTCCCGTCATCGACGACGAAACATCAAGACAACTAACGCAAGAAGTGAAGTCTCTAGAGCATTGCGTGACCAAGCAGTTAAATTGAAAGAATCTGAAGAGAAGAGACTGACAAAGAAAGTTCAATGGGGAATCGAAACTACTGCCGAGGGCGAAGAGAAAAAGAAGCCACGAGCTGAAGAGATTTCACACAGAAATGCTAACGCAACTGCGGCATTGATGACTTCTGGTAGAAGTAAGACTTACAGTTGGATGACTGGTGGCGCCGGGGCATCTGCCAAAACTAGCGGTAGTGGGACTGGGTCGGGCACCGGTAGTTCGGGAAGCAACGACAATGGCGTGAGGTATAGGGAAGCAAGGCAGGAGGAGGTGTTCTCAATCAGGGACTTATTGCGAAGCTTGGAGAATCGAAGAATTGGTGTCAACAAAACCTTGGTTAAAGGGTACGCGAAATTGAAAGACTAATACTACACAAACAAGCAACCCATTCTCTTTTTCTTCTTCTTCTTCCCTGTTATTTGCTTATTTTATGTGGGGGCCAGCCACCACACCCCCTGGCTCGCTTCACTCTGTATAGATAATGTAAAATTTAACGTGAAATGAAATGTCCTTTGTTCTTTTTTTTTAATACATGTCTTGCAATTGGCCAGTTGACATGGCCCTCAATGCATGGTGAGATGGATGTGCATAGGGTCGGCTGGCGAACGAAATTACCTTTGCCACGGTTCGCATTCGCCATATATATACACATATACATATATATATATATATATATATATATAATTCCACTGGTCGCTGTCCAAACACAAGAAGGATTGCTATTATTATTATTCGTTTTTGTAATGAGGTGTGGATTCACGGTATTGTTTGGTCGTCCGACTCTCACGTGTAATGAGATGCCATGCATAAAAAACAACAAAAAAAAAAAAAAAAAAAGACAAATCAGTTGTTGGGTATTCATCAATTATGAATTTCATTCGGCAGTTCCATTGCTGTGGGGTATTGCTACTGACTTTCAAACCCTTAGAACTAAAACGACAACTTACTCACTATGAGAAACTCGGGATCACGCCCTCCGCGACAACTAAAGAGATCAAAAGTAAGTTCAAGAAGATGTCGAAAGTTTATCACCCCGATATCATCAACGCTCGAGAAGATATCACTGACGAGGAGAAACAGGTCAATAAAGATGGGTATATTGAACTAGTTGAAAGCTATGAGACTTTATGCGACCCAAATAAGCGACGACAGTACAATCGAGAAATTGGCGTGGCTAAAAGCAAGGTGAATAGTGGGAGTGGTGGAGGCAGGTTTGGGTTTTCGCAACTGCCGGCTACGCCGTCAGCGAGTCGGTTCATGAGGGCCAGAGTGAGGTACTCTCCCGGTAGTCATGGGAGTTCGTATTTCCATGGGATGCCAGACATCAATGGGAAATATGACGTACCTCACTTTGATTATGAGAGGCATTTGAAACGACACTTGAAATTTGAAGAACGAATGTTGGATAAGAAAATCGCCAAGGGGCATGATTTACGAGGCGAGGTTAGGTATCAATCAATTTACAGGCAGAAATTAAGTAGGGAAAAAAATTAAATTTGTATTAGGGTAGGGCATCATATATAAATATTTTATAGGCATAAATAAACATTGCATAATTCACAGTTTTGTATTAGATCAGGAACGGGTATTCGCTCTTTTATTTTATTTGTTGCTTAATAAAGCCAATTGGAGCAAGCTTCTAGCGGCACCAATCGAAGTTGGCGTGACTTGGGTACTTGCCAAATCTTTGACTGGTGTGGTAGGTGGGAGGGTTATGGTGGTACTGGCAATCGAGGACGAGGATTCATTATATTTGTCAATCCTTGTAATATGTTTTGTAGTAATTTTTGATAATTTTTCAATTGCATGAGTAATATCAAATTCTTGATCTTTAATTGAACTCTTTCGTTTCTTAATAATTTTATAATGACTAAAATCACTCAATGTTGGCAAATTTTCCAATCGACGAGGTACTCGCGATGGTCGATGAAATATTGAATTATGGCTAGTAGACGGTTTGATTGTCAAGCTATCATAATTTCGATCATTATTGAAATATTTCTCATTAAGTTTAGTCAATGGTAGTCCAGTCTGATTGGTTTTCAATTTATACAAAGCCAACTGAAGACGAATTTTTAATTTCCTTGCATGGTCATCTTGAAACTTGGTGGAACCAGAGGCAGCAGCACTGGTAGTTGATAAGTTTATTGGTGGCTGTAATTCTGTCATGTTCTGTGTTGTTATTCTATTATAAAAAAAAAATGATAAAATGTTGACGACGAAGAAAAGTTTGTAATGACAAGTGATAGATTGGTCGTTTTAGGTTGTTTTATTTTTTTTGGTAAAATTTTTGTTGTTGTTTGTTTTGGGTAACGCGGTGGTAAATGGTGGTGGTAATTAAAATCATCGACCACCTCCGAATCGAGCAATAGCTGAACCGCGATCTCATGCCGGTCAACTTGTAATGATGTGAGACAATGCTTCTATATGCATCATCGTGCAAAAGAGCGTGTTTCGAACGTGACTAGTGCGTGATCGCTTCTCAATTCGGTTAATCAAATTGGATTGACAACCAATTGATGAATACCTCCCTCGTTCATGATATTTCAACATCAGAGAAATTGTCGTTTTTGTATGCGGGCACTGCCTCATAATTTCCAAATATAAAACCTAACGAAATTCGATTAGTGTGTATGTGTGGCGGCTGTATCAATTCAATTATGTTGAGTGTGGGCCTGCCATGGCTCGTTGAAAGTAACTATTAGGGTTATAGGTTTTTTTTCCATCAGAAAACCTATGAAGAATAACCTTAAGTTTTTGTATATGGGCAAAGAAACAAGTTATTTTTTCAACCAGGTATGTGGATAGGTCAATTAAAAACCCTAAAGACCTTTAACCAAGCAACCATTTCTCGGCCCGCAACCCGTCTTGTCTGAAATAAATCATCCTTGGCTTCTCTGATTGAAATTAATCTAGAGGGAAGTGTAAAATTCTATTCTTTTTTTCTTCCTGTTTTTGTTTTCCTTTTTTTGAGGTTATCAGCAAGTCTTGTGATGGATGGCATTTTGGGTGGTGCCGTTACGCCCTGCCTCTGGGTATATGTATGTTGATTTTTCTTTTGTGGGGTTACAATAATCTACGGCGATGTGCCAGAGAACAATGCCACATATTGCCAGATTGGACATCTATCTATTGTAAGGAAAAACGACAACCCCACCCACTATGTGTATTCAAGCAAGAATTCTGGTTGAATCTATTTCAATGTCTAAACAACAATCTCAAAAAATAGAATAGGTTCAATTTCTTAGCATAGTATTGGGAATACCTAATCGGAATTGTGCGAAATTCAATATAGAAATACGAGATTCCAGACCCCGTTTGTAATTAGTAAGAGAATATACAATATACTATGGAGAAAAAAAAACAGAAATGCTGGGGAAGAAGGCTTACTTCCCGGTATTTCCGATGTATTGTTGATTGTTTATGGCTAGGGCATATGACATAAGAAGCTTTCAGTAGTGTGACGATCAGCATTTCATTTGGTAGGCTGTAAATGCTTTATGATATCCCAAAATTCATTTTGATGGACCAAATAATATTCTACTAAAAGGGGGAAAGGCAGTTTCTAGGGTGCAATTTTTTAATTTGTTTTCGTTTTTAAGTGGTATAGCGTATAACTGAAAGAGATGTCGCTTTTAGGTGTGGCTGGAATTGAAGGAAATGAATGGGGATTATTAGAAAAAATAAATATGTCAGCAGCAATTATTTCGCATATTCAATCCTGTATAAATTCTGCAATTCACGGCAATCACCATATACTACAGTATACCAGCAAAATTTCTTTTTTCAAAATTCCTTCGGGAAATTTCGACGATTCCATTTTGATGATGCCTTTGGTTCATTGTGATTATTTCATTGGCTGGTACAACCGGAATAACAATAAGCAACGTGCAACAAGGCAATCATCTAAAACTACAACCTTACTCTGGTTGCCTTTTCTCTTTTCCATTGTTGTGGCTGTAGTGTGTGGTTGTATTGTGTGGTTGTAGTTTGTGGTTATAGTTATTTATTTGTTCCTTACCTTGGATTAAATGAATTGAATTAGGTTGGATTGAAGCAAGTTAATTCCAAAAATAGCACAGTTAGGTGTGTAGAGGATAGGTAACTCTAAACGATAATTTGTTCCTCCATGAATATCGCTTGTTATTGTTATTATATATTTCCCCATATTATTGATTTGCCTCGCACTAATGTGATTTTTCAATTGTTAGTACGTTTGCTGTTGCCGATGCTGATGTCAATGTCGATGTCGATGCTGGCGACAATGTTGTTATTCTGTCAAAATGATATTAATTATCTGTACTGTCTATGGTTTCTGTTATGTTATGCAATTTATTTTAATGAGCTGGTGGGATCGCTGCAGCTACGCATTTAGTTGTTGTTCTGCCGTGCTGCGGCGTGCATTTCTGATTTTAACTGGTGATCCCCTCCTAGTCTAGCTAACCCTCTAATTGGGGCGAAAATCATCTCCCACTAAACGTGGAAACTGCCGTTTTAAATTTATTTTACACCTACTAGCAATTTTTAAGCACTATACAGATTTAATATGATGTGCATACCAAGATGATATATTATGAGACTAAAAAAAAAAAAAAAACTATTTAAACTAGTCGATTCCTTCTCGTTTCAGAACCAAGACTTATTCTCTCTTTACTTTTTTCATTATTCTATTATCCAGATCACTAATAATACCAAATCAACACTTGTTATAATACACAAACAAAAATGAAATTTGCTGCTATTTTATTGACTGTCATTTCTTCAGCTTGTGCTATTGAATTAGCAGTTTTGTCTGCGTTGTTGTCAGATTTGCAAGCTCACTCAGCTGAATACTTGTCGTACGTTGCTGCTAACCCAGCGTTGTATCCAGCTTCTTTGATTGCCTTGGCTAACTCTGCTAAGACCATGAGTGACTTGTCACCATTCACCAACAACTTCCCAACTGCCGAATATCAATCATTCATCACTGGGTTCCCAGGGTACTCGAGAGTTTCTTCTGAAACTGCTGCTGCTGGTGCTGCTGCCGGAGGTGCTTCGTCCACTCCTGCCGGAACCTCCTCTACTACTTCCTCAGCTGCTTCTTCCTCAGCCTCTGCTTCCTCAGCCGATCCAACAACTGTTACCTCCAGCCACACTTCATCAACGTCAGCTGCCCTTACATCCTCCGCTCTTGTTTCCAACGCTACCTCTCCAGCTTCCGGTGCTGAAAAGAACGCTCAATTGTTGTTGTTACCGATTGTTGCCGTTTCATCCTTGTTCTTTGCTGCTTTATTATAAGCTTAGCTTGGCAATGACTACCAACAAAAAAAAAAAATAATAAGAAAAGACTAAGCAAGCTTAGTTGCATATATGTATTTTTTTTGTGCTATTTTTGATCGTTTTTTCAATTTCTTCTGTTATATTTATGTATTTACCTAGTTAGGTGTTTTAAGGCTTCTATTTACTGCGCTTTATTAAAAAAAATTCAATAAAATTATCTTTGTAGTTTTTTTCTGTTACTGTTCAAGCGCAATATCGATGGGCATCAACATGTCAGGTATTTTTCACGTGAAATAGGTTTTACAGTAACCTCGAGACAAGTATTGCCTGAGACAATGGGGGAACACTTTTCATTTTTATTCCACTGGTAAATAAAAAATACAATGGGGTGACATAAGTTTCAATCGAACGGGAGCAACTTCCATCTAGGGTACACAAAATATAAAATAATAACATAAATATATAATATTTGTATAGTTGTCGAGGGAATTGGAGCAATGTATGTATGATGAAATCAATCAATCAATCAATCAATGAATGTGATGAAAATGAATGATTGATTTACTCAATTTTGTGCAGTCTCACATTTTATTCGACGATCTGGATTAATTAGGAAATTAAAGTTGCCTAAAATCAGCTGTCAAAGGCGGAAAAAAAAAGTGAGGGTCGGCGCAAGCCCACGCGATGTACGTGCGTCGCTTTTTGTTTCACACCCTATTAGCTTAGCCACAACATGCAGAAATTGTGGCGGTACTACTCACGTGATTCTTGAGTGGCTTGGTAGTACCAATGTTTTGATATAATTCAAAAGAAAAACAAAACCTAATTTGATTTATAATAGCTAATACAATAGAATGTCACGAAGAAGTCTGTGGAATCCGGTGGCAGATACCACGACGTCGACGATGCGAAGGAGCAGCGGTGCGAGTAGCTGCATGAGTATTGACAACAAGAAAGTATTGATCTCATTTAGCCATGCGAAGATATATAGTTACACTGCGTCAGCTAGCCAATCACGACGGCAGTCCGAGTCGGGGGGCAATGGTGATAGCATTCACAGGGTTGCGTCGGTTGAGTCGATACGGAATATAACTGATATATTAAGCCCAAGGGGTGAAAGTTATGGCGAGGAAAATGACAGTTCTGGCCGCTTGGTATGCCACGGGGTTTTCCAGATCTATGAGATTGAAGGCGGGATTTCGTATTTGAGTTGTGGAGGAGGGTTGAAAACTACAAGGGAGACTTTTGTTCACCCTTTGTTGCCGCGGTTGAAGACGTTTAAAGTTAATGGGTCTACGTTTATATTGATGTTGTCACATCCAGAGCGGTTTTGGAAGATTGTGATCGAGGGGGAAACCGATGAGGGTGATGGAGTTGACAAGATTGGTGAGTTGGAGAAGATATTTAAGAGATTGTGTGTTTTCATTGATATTTTCCCATTCCTGGAGGACAATACTGGTGCTACTGGTGCTAATAATGGCGTTGCTAATGATAAGAAGAAGTCAAGACACTTGAATCGGTTGAGTAAGCTATTTAAGACGAAGAAGTATCCTGCTGGTCCACCAAAATCATCGAAGCAGTTGATACAGCCATCACCTGAAGAGCCGACATGTAACAATGACAGTCCATTGCCACAGAGCATGGTCCAAATCAGCCCGGTTTCATCGACGCAAATTCAAGTCGCGAAGCGTGGTGGTAGCCATTTGAGAACCCGTTCATTAGTGCCAAACGAACCAATAACACCAAACACCAAGAATAACCGCCGGTTAAGTATAAGTTCCCGTAGCTCAACTTCATCTTTGTTAAAGATAATTGAAGAAAATGATGATTCATTGGCTGACTTGAGAAACCCGGAATTATTGAATTGTCTAACCGAACAATTGAACAATGAAGTTAATGAGGAGATCTTGATGTCTAAAGAGCGGGAAGTTTCGTCATCGTTGCAGCCATCAGATAACGATATCTTTGAAAAATTCAGGCATAAGCGAGGCGGCCCAATGGCTGGTCGGGGCGGCTTGTACAATATGACAAACACATCGTCATGGATGGAACCTAATGAATTGCCAATCAGACTACAATACAAAGGGTATTTCAGCAAGACCGAGTATGAGATGAAGAGTGTTCAAAGTACGAAGACTTTTGCGTACAAAAACTCAAGAATGGCAGATTACGCAGCTGCTGACAATCGAAGTGTCTACTCGTTGTTTGCCAATCAGAATTCATCGAAATCAAAGGAAATTTATGATATCATAATGGACCAACGGCAGCAGGAACACCAACTGCCGATGTTGAAGCAACAACCAAGGGCCATTGGAAGTTGGTTTGGCTGGTAAACTAAATACGCAAGCAAACAAATAAATAATTAGTAATGAATGTACAATATTAACGAAAAATCAATTGTTGTAATAAATAAACTATATACGGCTATGCGACAATGGCACTCGGGATAATTTGGAAATTACTGGACCCCAGTGATGATAGTATTGGGTAAAAGATCTCATCAATCATCGAAGCAGTGTTCCCGTCGCTTGAAGAAGTAACCTCGCTATCTGACAACAACAACGGATAATTGTCATCCACACAAACAGTGACTGCCTCAGCAATTGGCAATTGCAGTTGCAATTGCAGCTGCAGTTGGGGTTGTTCTTGTCCCTCAATGACAACACCCCTGGTGATCCCCATTTCCCTAAGCAAACCTTCAACTTCCCCTGGATCGTAATTAGCAAGAAAAATCCTAAACACAATCTCACCTGCGGTCTGATTCATAGAAATTGGTAAACATCCAATATTTTCAAAAACTTCGCTAATCTCTCGCTTGATGGTAGCCAATTCACCTTGGTAATCCTCAACAATTTCATTAATCTTATTCAAGTATTCTTCATCCAAAAAATTCTTACCTGGCAAGCTGTCAAAATTTGGCAATTCAATTCTAAATTCAACAATTGAATTAATTGAATCAATTGAATGCTTGTTAATAAGCTCAAAAATCTTATCGACGTTATTTGATGAACTAGTTGCATTGACAACAAGTTGCCCTCTGTTTGCGTCTCCGCCTTTCTTCAATTTAAAGCTCTCATTGAAAAACGCTCTTGTAGCCGCGGTCAAATTGCTTACAGCTTCCTTGGTAACTGAACCTGTATAACAAGAAAAAAATCTAGCATTCGTCTTATTGAAATTTCGATACAATGTGCTTGGGAAAACTCCATTTTTCGAAAACTTAAAAGAATGAAAGGATGATCTTGCTGATTGATGATATGCTCTAAACGAGCCGTTTTGTTGCTGAATATTTTTAGGAAGATTATATTTAAGTTGAGATTTCGTCAGGCATTTCAAGTAATTTAACCAATTTTGCCAAACAGAAACTTGGAATTGATTGATTCGATGTGTACATAACGTTCGTTTGAATAGTGATGACGACGGTTGTTTACCAGACGCCTTAACTGGGCTGTACCCGTAACTATAACCATAACCATAGTTATATTGGGTTACGTTATCAAAAGTTTCTGAAAACTTTCTCAAGCCCTTTTTAGTTAAGGCGACCCAAGATTTAAAATCAAATCGACTCATTGAGGGTGCCAAAAGCCATTCACTCTGGTATAGTTTCAAAGTTGATTCAAGATTAGTTTCGGATACCTAGATTTTTGCCACTCATTCGATGAGCCGAGCTCGGGGGTGTGCGCGCCACGCCAGAATTACAAGATGATGAAGATTCCTTATGTTCACGTGACTGACATAGTTTTAAAATTGTGACAACATTTAGAGTTCTGCTTTTTACCGGATTTGGTCAAAGTTTATCAGATATATTTATTTATATGGATCAAAATAGTGATGAAATCGAGGCGACACCAATATAAAAATATAACAAAACCTTCAATAATAATTTTGATTCCTGCTTTCCTTAGTTGTTTATCTAAATAGATTTGCCATGGTACTGTGTTGGCCGAACTCATTATGCATTTTTTAGGGTCATAATGGAAGTAGTATTGACAGCTACAGTGGATCACCTGACTGGGCCCTTCGGCACCAGCCATTCCAAAATATCGATATTTTTTGTTTGACGTTAAATGCAAGTAAAATGATATTTAATTCCTAATTTGGTAAATATTCCTGCAAAATAGAATAAAATAGAATTGAATTGAATTAATTAGATCAATTAACATCATTTGTACCGGCTGGGAATAACCACCAACAAGGGCAATCATATATTTTGTTATTATTTTTATTACTTTCCGCCAAGGTCTCAAACAAGTTGATAGATTGATTAATTTTATTTCAATTTATTTATTTAAACAGGTAATGCTGTACGTGTGTGAAACGTTATAAACGTCTGGCGGCTGAAAATTAATATAACATAGAATTATATTATGTAAAAGAAAAAAAGAGAGAAAGAGAAAAAAAAACGAGAAAAAAAAACGAGAAAAAAAAAAGAGAAAAAAAAATTACAAAAGAATACAATAAAAGAAAGAAAATATAAAAGAAAAAGCAGGAAAACTTATTCTGGAATTCAAAATCACGAACATATTTAAATATTGTTATAGATTCTGAACGTTCCCTGGCACAAGCGAAAATTTGCTTGTCCACCACCAACAAAACATGATAAATCTATTCAAGAAGATCAGGTTCAAGAAAAGCAACAACAACGTTACCGGTCGGGCAGCTCCTGCCCCTGGCCTTGCCCCTGGCCCTGGCCTTGACTACCATTCAAAAATGACTGATATCCCCGTTGTATATCTAAGCGATTCATTGACGTCGACCAACAAGAAAATCATATCGAAAACTTTTGGTGATACATCATTCAATGGGGTTATCCATTTCACTAGTGCTAAACAATTATTGCTTGTGTTGTTGGATATTTCTCAAATTGAATATGACTTGTCGTATCCTCTTGTCATTATCATAAACACCAGCCAGGACGATGATGTTACTCAATTACTTGAAATGTTTTTTAGTAATTTGAATTTAACGATAATTGATTATAATCAGCTAGGTGACAAAAATTATTGTGCTGAGACCGTTACTTGCCATGAATTTTTCTTACAGAACCGGTTCAAGAGAATGATATCTTGGATAGGTTTGAATAATTATGAGAATAATTTATCGATCAATTATTCCACTGCTTTAGCGAAATATTCTATGGAGAAACAAACTGAAGAATTCAACCGTACAAATTATCCAATACTACCATCTAACATCCCATCAATGAACAAGACATTATCAATATTATTAAATTATAATAATTTGCATGATCAAAGTTATGATCAAAACAATGTCAAGGATCCTAGTTGTCTAACGTATCAAGAGGCATATCACAAAAATTACAGGGCGATTCTTGACACCGTCAACTTTAATGTCGATATGTTGAAACTAAAAAGTTCAAGGAAAATAATGATTGAAGAATTTTTAATTGAAAGTTGGAATTTCCCTGCGCACAATTTAAATTATAATGAATTAATCTATGTTTGTTATTTGATCTTTAAGCGAGTGTTTGAATTGTTTGGCAATGACCAGAAGATTATTCTTAGTGACGAAAAATTATTATTCTTTTTATTTCAAGTTCGAAATCATTATAATCGAGGCAATGGGTTTCATAACTTCCGTCATGCGGTTGATGTATTACAATCAATTTTTTTTTATTGCATCAGACTCAAATTATTACCAATAAAGTCATTAATCTCAAAGAAGATGATCGTTCATAGATACAAGAAATTGAATCGAATTAAAGAAGAGTCGGAAAAGGCTAAACCCGCCACGGCTGAAAAAATTATATCGGTTAACGAACAAACGATTTTAAATAATGATGAATTATCTAAAGAACCGGAAGAGTTAGATCCAATTATTGAGTATCAGCATTATTCAAATTCTCAAAATTTATATGAGAATCAATTGTTAACATACAAGGAAGAGCTCGGCAAGTATTTTCCGGTTGATGGCAAGGAACCAAATTATTGTGAATTTTTAACGCAAGATAGCTTATTAAGAAGAATTGATGTGTTGTGTGTTGTTATTTCTGGTTTAGGTCATGATACTGGACATCCAGGGTTAACTAATGCATTTATTTCGGAATTCAATTCCCCTCTAGCGAAAATATTCAAACAAGAATCAATATTGGAGAATTATCATTCGATTGTTTTCAATGAAATATTGAATTTACATTGGCCTAATCTCTTCAACCAGAAAATCATTAGTCGCTTTAATTATGACGAAAATTATGATGTTTGCAAAGGTATAAATTCCACGATTATGGCAACTGATATGGCAAAACATTTCCAATATATTAATGAAATTGATAATTTGCAAAAGAATAACCGAGAATTGATTTGTCAATTGTTGATTAAATGTGCAGATATTTCAAACATCACCAGACCGTTACGGTTGAGTGCTAAATGGGGGTTGATTTTAGGCAAAGAGATGAAGGAGGCTGCGATTTTGACTCAGATTTTCAAGGCTAATGAGAGATTGAATGGTGTTAAGACGAAGCAAGACGTTGAATCAACAATAAATCTGAAAGAAATCATCGAGTCGATTAGTTATTATGAATCGATTGATTATGAAAGCATGAGGGAATTGAATAACTTTTTATATGGTGGATTAGCCGAGGAGCTGCCTAAAGATGATATGCATGATTATCTGGAACAAAGTTTACAGGAATTGTTAAAAGAAAACCCCAAATTATGTGATGGACAATGTTTTTTCATTGAGAAAATTAGTTACAATTTGTTCAAGAAGATGGCGGAAGTTTTCCCAGAGATGAAGTTTACTGCGATTATAATGGATCAAAATTTGCAATTTTGGAAATTAATCCAAGAAGGTTAGTGGATTCTTTTTTTTTGTGTACATGTATCAATCAATAATATAGTGAGCCTGGGTTATGGTCAGCCATCGGCTTTGTACAATGGACGAAATATAGACCAATATACAAATTTACAAATACTTTAATTTTTTTTGTGGCTATTTTTTGTCGTGACATTTTATTTTCCCCTTTTTCTGATTGTGGGAATCTTTTTTGGTGACTGATTTGTCCCACAGAGGAGGAAAGCTTAACCTTTCAAAATAAGTGTTTCCTTCTGTTGGCTTTCGCCAATTTAGTGTCTAGAAAGAATTTTCCTCGACGACGGATAAATTGTATATTTAGATTTGCATTCATTCATTTATTCATAAGTTCATTTCTTTTCTTAATTTTAGTGAATTTCATTTCTTATTCCAGAAAGGAATATTCTGTAGAAAATATCTATATGGTTGACATGAGATCTGCTAAAAAAATAAAACAGGAGATAAATATGCCAAATGCAGTCAGCCGTCTCAGTCAGGAGAACCGATTGGGTATTTGTTCCAAGAGACTGAGAAAGGAATTAAATTAGTAGTAATAGAAATCGAGAATAATCAATGATACTCAATGATAATCACTATAGGGGCCAATATTGAAGTACCACAAATAGGACGAGGTACGTCTTACGCAAAGTTAGACCCCTGTTTGATAATCAATATGAGACTATTCTGATCAACATCAAAATAATAATCGGTTTTAGTTTTATTCCTCTATTTGTTTATCTTTTTTTGTTTGATGTAGAATTGTTGATTGCCGAATTGGGCTTGATGGCAGGGTAAGCAACCTTTTCCGCACTGAGTAGCAAGCAGGTTATTTTTTTTTAACTCTCTCCACCCCCGCACCCCTAAAAAAATACACTATAATATCGGTCATAGTTACTTTACTATAGTTAGTGCAATTTAGGTTCACTGCGAAGAGTGCAAACTAAAATAACACGAGTTTGTATCAACGGGAATGCTACTGGGGATTTTGATAATAATTGATTATAATTTGGTACTATAATTCAAATAACCGATATATATTGTATATCTATATATATTTAGGTTTCTTGAACAAATAGTAATTGTAGCTATAGTTCTAGTTGTGGTTTCAGCTGTAGCTGTTGTGGTTGTAGCTGTATTGGTTATTGTCATATTTGGCAATGTACATCTATGCTATGTGAATCTGCAATTCCCTAATTGGTAAATGATTTTCTCCTATTACGGCTAATCCACACTTTTCGTATTTTTTTTTCTCAGTTTTTATTATCTTACATTGTTTTATATTATTTGTATTGCTGGTAGCTTTTCCTGCTGCTGGTAGAGTATATATAGCGATGTCCCACCTACCGCCCAATTGGGGTTTACTATTACGGTTCACCCTTTATGCAATTATATGCACAGTCATGTCCTCCCCTTATAATAGGCTGATGCTTTCTCAGGAAAGCGTCCCAGCTTAGTTAACCCTGCAAATTTAAACTTTTATACTGTTTTAGTACCATGCATGACAGTACATAAATAGGGAACACACACAACAACAGCAGACAAAACAGACAACGAAAAAAGAAATGGACAACAATAACATAAAACCGGTCTAAAAAAGGTTCTTTTAGTGTGGGTGTGTGTGGGTGTGTGTGTGTGTGTGTGTGTGTGTGTGTGTGTATGTATGTGTTTCATTAAAAGAGAATAAATTATTATAATATATATTTAATTGAATGTCTCATATTTTTTTAATCCTCTTCTATTTTTTTCGTCTTTCTTTATACTATTATAGTATCTATTTCTCTCTATCTATATTTGTATCTTTTCCTATTATAACCTCACTATTAAGATGTCCCGTCCTGTCACTATCACTGCCAAACCAAAACCATATCCTCATCAATTAATGGAGAATGAATTGAAAGCTCATACCAACGTTATCAATGAATACCAACAGGAATTAAGTATATCAATGTTTCAAATTGCCAGTTCTTCATTACCCGATGTCTCGTTAATTAATCAACAGCCAGAATTAAAGTCAAGTTTGAGAGGACCATTATTAGATTTTTTATTTAAAGTCGCTAAGCGAACAAAAGTGACTCAAGGAATTTTTTATAAAGCTGCAAAATTAATGGATAGATATTGTTCAAAAAGAATTGTTCTTAGAGATCAAGCACAATTAGTTGCTGGTACTTGCTTATGGTTAGCTGCCAAGACTAGTGGGGGTTGCAATCATATCATCAGCACTAATTCTATCCCAAGTGGAGGGAGATTCCTTGGTCCAACCGTGAGATCAAGAATTCCAAGATTGAGCGAATTAGTCCAATTATGTGGACCAACTTGCGGTTACGATGAAGGAATGTTTATTCAAATGGAGAGACATATCTTGGAAACCTTGAATTGGGACGTGTGCGATCCTCTGATATATAATTGGTGTTTCAATATTCAAGATTATCAATGTTTTAATGATAAGGACTCGCAGGACCTTGATGATAAAAAAATTGCCACTATCAAGAATTTCTTGATCGAAAATAGCATATACAGTTTAGATCTAGTCAGTGTTCATCCAAACGAAATGGCATTAATTATCAAAAAAATCTTGGTGACTTTAATATTAAATGATGATAAATATTTTAATATCAAATTAGAGAATTTAACTAAAATATTATCCAGAAATTCGATTGATAATAATCCTGCTAATACCAGCGACGATTACAATGGAGAATCCAATAACAGACTTCTCAACAATTATAAAGAGTTTAATATGAACTTAGCTAATCGATTACTTTTATCAGTTGCTAACGTTACCCCAACGGTTCTTAATGCTTATATTTCATCAGAAAGTAAAGAAATTAATGATATCATTTTAAAAGTTCATAAAGTTGCAATTTCTCATATCATGGCATTACATGAAGAGAATAAATCAAAACACAGTATACACGCATCACCACAACAACAGTCTCAACAGCAGCATAATCATAACACATCATCAAGCAATTCACCACAGAATTCCAGTAACATTAATGACATGCATTGTTCAACCACTCCAGAACCAATCTCTCCATTCCGTCAAACCCCAATTTCAACTCCAGTTAGATATCATAATTCTAATAGCAGCCCAGGAAGCGAATCTGATTATTACAGTGACGTTGATTCAGTAATGTCTAATGATCATCCAAGCTCATCAGTTTCTTCATTGTCATCATTTAATTCCCCTATGAATAGTCCAAATAACACTACAAGATTAGGAAAGTTTAATCGAAGTCAAATCTCATTGAATAGAAAACCAACTTATAGAACTTATTCAAGGGGAGCTATTGGCAGTTATCAATAATCGAACTCTACAAACACTACACTTTTTTGTTTCGTTTTCTTCTTATAATATATTTCTGCGTTTTCTCTGTTATAGAATAATACTTTATCTTTTGCTTTTTTTCTCACTGTTTCTTTGTTCTCATTTTTTCTATATATAAATTCACATTATTGACTAATGTGAGATATTCAGTTCAGCATAATACAAAAATTTTTCCTATTTAGTTTATACAACACACAATAAATTATACGATATCAAAAAAACCCTTACTATTTTTGTATTCAGTTACGGGAACCACAACAACGAGCTTATTTCATGGGTGTCTCGTAAAATGAGAAATTCCCTTATCCTAACCTGAGCTAGCGAAACTCTCGATTATGATTGTGTTTTGTTCTTTCCTTATTTAGAAATCAATTTGACTCTGGACCAAAAGGGATAACTTAATTTTATTTTTATTTTTATTTTTTTCGTTTCGTCTCAATTTGTGAAAAATGGGATGATTGTCGATCAATTTTGATCGTCGGATGGTTGGGTGTGCGTCAAGGGGCAGGGGGACACCTAAAAATAAAATTAAAATTAAAATTAAAATAAAAATAAAATAAAAACCAACGTGTAATCACTCACCTATATTTGGAAAATTGCAATATTCCATCAATAGATATTCAGCCATGGTTATAGAAAAGCCTACTCTCGTTTCTAGCAAATAGAACAACGCCATTGAAAATTTGTAGTTGCTGATTCACTTTGGGTGGCTGCTTGATCTGGTCAATGATAACAGTTAGTGGGACCGCAGATCTAGGTCGTGAATTTAATCCTAGCCATTCAGCAATCTCGATTATCCAAATTTGGAATCGACTTCCTGCATTTCATGCATTAATTCTCGTTCCCTGTCATATAAATAAATAGATTTGTAGCAAGCATTTTCGTAAGGCTCTATTTTAGTAACCAAGGGTCTCTTTTGAGCAACGTGCTTTGCAAGGCACACCCCCAGCTATGAATTAACATGCTTGATATTCGTTTGACTGATAACATACCCATTCAGTTTCAATCCGGGGATCTTAATCTCGAACCCTTCGCTCTTGCCTGATCCATTACTAGTCTCCACGAGGATTCGACCAATTAGAACTTCTGCGTCGTCACAAACTGGCGTGTACAACGGTGGGGGCACATCATTTCGTAGCAGCGGTGCTGGTGCTCGTCGTAATTGCTTATCATTCGCTATAGGGATCAATTCACCAAAATTTCGTCTCGCAGCAAACTCCTGCGAGTGATCAAATACCTTCATCATATCTTCTTGAGTCTCATCGCTGAACCAATGCGGAGACTTTTGTACATTGAATAATAATTGAGCAATTGACGAATTAGGTGGTACATTGACTATCGCTGAGGTAATGAAATTATACATTAATCTG
Organism: Saccharomycopsis sp. KB-2023a; assembly: GCA_030450195.1. Taxonomy (NCBI): domain Eukaryota; kingdom Fungi; phylum Ascomycota; class Saccharomycetes; order Ascoideales; family Saccharomycopsidaceae; genus Saccharomycopsis; species Saccharomycopsis sp. KB-2023a. The sequence goes on along the minus strand of JASJSC010000043.1, from coordinate 46,474 downwards.
GGATCTTCATCAGTTCCTTTAATACCATTTGTGATATCATTTGATAAATACCTCATCTTAAACGATGATGCTTTTTCATTCGAAAGTATTTTATTTTTAATATTGACGACACTATCATTAGTCATTAACTTCTGAACATTTTCATTTGCTCTAATCTTCGCAATCTTATCCGCAGATAATAGTCGATTGTTACCGTTATTACCAACTCTTTGGTTACTCTGCATTCTCCCAATCGCAGCTAGATGAACATCACCGCTAACTATAGTGATTCGAACTCCATATTTAGCTTGAATCAATTGAAGATTAGCAATAAGTCGATTTCTTTCAGGTTTATGATTATCGCTGCACCAGTGGTCATTCAAATCATCAATAATATCTATAGTCCCATCAAAATCTTGAGTTAACCATCGCTCACCTAATTTTAATTTCCTTAATTGTGAAGTTATCCCTTTAGTTATGGAATTATTTAAGGTTGTCTCCAAACTAACTAATCTTGGATAAAAAATTGGAACACCCAATAACATGATTAAATGTTTAATTTCAGGATTTAATTTTAGTTCATATTCAATTCGATCATAAATTAAATTATAAGTTTTATCACTAATAATTTGATTTAGCGTTCGCTCGGTTCGACAGTCAAGTCCAATAAATGCTAATTTTAATCCTAATCGACACCAAATCAGCCTGGATTGTTGCTTAATATATGGGCCTTTATCAATCCCGTGTATCCAACAAGAATCATCGTCATTAGGCAATGAATGTTGTTGGAAAATCATATAATATTTAAACGCAGATTTCCCTAATGATTGGAAAATTGGTGATCCATTTAACCTCGAATCATACAGTCCAAATCCATCAATAATATCATGATCATCCCAAATATTAATCTGAGGAACGGTTGACATAGCCTTTGGAAATTCACAAACAAAAGCGTCGCTCCCTTGTTTAGTCCCGTCGATAAAGCCATACCCATACCAATTAATATAATGTGTTAAATAAACTTCATCAAATTCAATTCCTTTCAATTCTATTTGTTTCCTAGCAATTGATTTTTCGTCTTCGGATAACCATCGTTTAAATTCCAATTGATTCCTCCTAATCACATCACAATAAATTTGATCACCACCACCGATCATAACATGATACCTTTGATGACAATGTCTTAAAAGAACTTCTTTCCATAGACTTCCTCGGAATTTCCTAATATTGGAATTTAATGAAAATCCATTACATGAATACGTCATAACGTTCATTGATTGCTGCCTCCCTGGCAAGTTAAAATAATATTCTGGTGAATAATACCCATCAAGATAATATTTGCACTTCTGTTCAAAATCCTCCAATAATAAATTAATAGAATACCTCCAAAACCAGTATTCTCTTTCTTGATAAAACAATTCCCCCTTGAAAGCACCTTCTTGGACAATCACATATTTTCTATTATCATTATCAGTATCATCAGTCGGCCCTAATTGATAGGTAATTACTGGGGGTTCATTCATCGTGGGATTACTAGTGACAAGCAATATCGTGGCTCGATAATTATTACTTCCTTTCTCTAATGTCCCCACTAATCTTAACATTGGCCCACATTGTAATTGTATTTGACTGTGTCCAATTATTCGTGGCGCAAGTCGCTCCTTACTATGGATTGCTGTCAAATTTTGATAATAATTAACAACAGCTCCTCCGTCAAACCATTCATGTTCTGGCACTTCCACTTGAATACGGTTGGCCATAGCTGTTACTGTGACTAGTATTTATTATCGGAGAATGGTTTTTTTTTTGGGTTGATATTATCCTGGTTGACAATTTTATGGATCTGTATTTATTTATAACAGCTTTCGCTTGTTTGTTCAACGAGGCAAAGCCGATCGATGCCAAGAAAAAGAAACGCCTATGACAAGCTCGACAAAAGCTTACTCAAAACAATCCATCATCATCATTAAGAACCTATAACCCGTATATTTAATCTATTTTATTTTATTTAATTAAATTAATGTAGCTTTATTTTATTTTATTTCATTTTGTTTTATTTAGTCTGGTTACCTCCAGTGGCCTCGGTGAATTTCCTATAATCAGGAACTGAAAACGTCTTAATCAATTTCTTCTTGTCCTTTGGAACATTGGTATCCACTTCGCTCAAAACGTTTCTTGCCCCATTATTGTTGTCATTACTTTTATTATTATTATTGTCAATCACAGTACTAGCTGATCTCTTAAAATTACTAGCTTTCTTTTTCTTCTTAGGGTACGCCTCACTATAACTGGATATAGATTTTATATCAGCAAAGATGATCTGTAATTTGTGACCATTATTGCTATTGCTATTATTGCTGCTGCTGTTCGTCTTTCTCGCCAATGGTGCTGACGTTGACGATGCCGATGTCATTAGTTTCTTCTTCTTCGTCTCACCAAATGTACCCATGACCGGTATTAATGGACCTTTGCTACTATTATTATTGGTACTATTCTCGGGAGTCGGACTAGTTGGGAACTCCTTGTTCATCAAAAATCCTTCACTTTTAGCATTCTTCGCACTAGAAACGGGGATCGTAGATGGTGATTGTTCATTTGCTCCAATTTTATCTTTACTTGGGGTTTGGAATCTATTTGGCGTTTTAGTTTTCTCGGTCCTTGGTGGCGGTGGTGCCGTCGTTGGCACTGCCGTCTGTTGTTGTTGTTGAAATGATCCTGGAGGTGGCCCAACAATTTGAACAACCCCTGGTGGTGCAGGCCCAGTAATGTATTGAGGGTTCATATACATTGGATAATAGGGCACTGGCATAGGTGGAAATTGACTCAAAAATGGTGGCCCAAACGGTGGTGGTGGTGCTGACACACCTCCAGCCATCATTGGATGAACACCAACTGGCCCAGGCCCCGGTACAAACGACGGTATCTGCGCTGATTGACCAGATTTAACATTACTAAAGCTAGCCATAGGAGGAAGGGCAAACTGATATGAAGGCGTCGCCGTCGTTGCTGGTAGTTTCTGTTGCCGCTCATTGTTATTATCCTTTAATTCTTTCAATTCTTCTTTAAGATCCTTAATTGCTTCTTCATCAGTATCATCATCAGTTGTTAAATCCTCCTTATTATCAATCAATTTCTTTCTCAGTTTCTTAGGTTTATCATTTCCATCATCGTTATCACTATTATTGTTTTTGTTGCTTTCAAGAGTAATTAAATTCAACTGTTCTTGTAAATTTTCATTTAATTCTCTAGAATTGAAAGTTTCTATACGTTTCTTTAAACTTTTAGGGGTCTTCAAATTCATCAAAACGTTAGTAATATCATTGTCAAACTCTTCTCCTCCACATAAACTGCCACTACTACCAATTGGTGCTTTACCAAATGGCGTGCGTAATGGCGAATCCATTTGTGACATTTTTCTTTTCTTGCCGCTACTTTTAAAATATGGTGATAAACTCCATTCACCAACATTGATCTCTCCACTAAGTAAATCATCAGATTCTCCATTACTGCCAGCAACTCTGAATTTCTTAGATAAAGATTTCAATATCGTGTTTGGACCACTCATAGTATCGACTGTGTTCCCGCATAGTGTCGTGGAACCTCCTCCGGGTTGCTGTTGTTGAAGGTGGTGTTGCTGCTGTTGCTGCTGCTGCCGGTAGTGTTGCTGCTGCTGCTGCTGTTGAGGGGTATCAGTGAGAAAATCTGAAAATTGAATTGCTCTATTCAAGTATGGAGTGTTTCCGGGCAAATCTGCCATTAACAATTTATTCCTTGATGGCGATAAACTAAACAGAAATTCAGCTCCCCCTCCTCCTCCAAAAGTATTTGAAATATTGCCCTTCTTCGCCGTCGATGTTGTTCCCGAACCATTGACAAATTTTCGACTTATTGAAGAGGTCAATTTCGAATAAAATGGAGAATTCATAAAATCTATCGAGGTTGAATTTAAAATTTTATTAGCAAATGGAGTATTAGTAAATGGGAAGCAATTCGAAGTATTATTATTGAGAGCACTAGATGGCATATCATCACTATTTTCATTTTTTTGCGAGTCATCATCGTCTTTCTCTTTAGACTTTTCATTATCTTTATTTTTCGTCATCCTCTTCTTCCTCTTTGGCTTGTCATTATTCAATGACTTAAATATTTCTGGGTCCAATACTTCAGACATAGAATTATCCGTCGCATGAGGCATGGTTAAATTTCAACCTTTTTCTCTATTTTGTTTGTTTATTTATTTATTTTTTTCTTTATATATTTATATCTTTTGTTCCAGCAAATGTTATTGTTTATTAGGCAAGAATTAAAAAAATAAAAAAAAAAAAAGAAAACAAAAAAATGTAAACAAACATTTCAAGAAAGAAAGCCAAATCGTGAAAATTGTCACGTGCATAGGTATTGTGCATACTATTTCTTGACATCTATAGCCAATAGCCAATGAGATTACTATAAAATAGCAATGAAATATTTATTTATCATATAATAATCATTCAAGCCAAGAAGGCTGGATCTTCTTACAACATTCCATGTAATCTTCAAGATTCATGCTTTCTCTTGTATCCAGACCAACCCAAAATGCCCTCCAATGAGTACCAGTAACCTTGACACTACCATTACTTCTTTCATGGTACCATTTATTAACCGGATTATTAGCTCTTGATCGCCATATTAATTCTTTTGGAAACAAAGCATTCACCATTACTTTGAATACAATATCAGCCACAGAAAAAGTCCCCTGTACTGATCTTTTAACTGCAAATTTATCTAAATATGCAACTGGTGAACTCCCGCGATTTTGCAATTGTTCCCAAGTTATAATTGCTCCTCCTTCATAATTTCCAGCAATTATGATCCCAGCAACTTTGCCATTAACTCGTTCCAAATAATGTTTCAAATCTAATTTTCTAGCAAATGAATCGTCTACCAATTCCTTCAATTTATTTAAATCAATTTCACCTTTTTTGTCCATATTAATTAAATCAAGTCCTTTGTTTATTGATTCACTTTTGAAAAACTTCACGTCGATCCCTTTACGTAAAATTGTAGTGGATAATAATGGAGTGTTACGTAAATATACTGGTAATGATGGTGAAATTAAAGGACGATCAGTTAAAACATTATAAATTATTGGATTTTTGATCTTAACACTACTTATAGTTTGTCCCTGTTGATTAATCAATAATGATCCATTAACCTCCAGTGAAAAAGTTTCGTCCTCATCATTATGAGGGTTTTCAACTTCAATTTCTAATTCTAATTCTTGTGGGGCTTGATATTTATAATCCTGCTTATACGTATCTTCAATGGAAATATTTTTAGAAATTATGTCATTCATATCATTATCATCAAGATTAACCTCTTTTATTAATTGTCTCTTTGGGAAATCATTAATTGATGCCAGTTGAGGAGTGGTTATTATAGCAGCAGCTGAATCAGGCAATTGAATTAACATATCATTTATTGATATTAAATTATCCAAATGTGCCTGCTTTTTCAACGGGGTTAGAAAACCTTTTTGTAATTCTTGCCTGATAACATCATACTCTTGCTTTAAATTGACTAATACATGAGAACTAGTTAATCTTTCTAATGAAGGTATACCACCATTAGAATCAATGTAAATGATTTTTTCAATAGATAGTAAATTTGATCCACCACCTTCGGTGACAAAATTTTTATTATGGTAATGCAAATTCAATGCGATATTAGCAACAGCTAAATCACTAGGTATTAAAATATTTTGACAATTATTAGTAGTGAAACCTTGAGGATAAACAATTGGGACGATTCCTTCAATTAAATGATTTAATATTTGTTGCGGTGCTGTCATACTAATTTCATTTTCAGAATTAATTTCAAATAGTGAGTTTAATGGGATAGTTTTAATTAATTTTGCGGGTTGAGTATTTTCAATAATTTTTTGTAAACTGTAAAATTGACAATCTAGCTTATTCTCAATCTCATTAAATTTATTGTCATGATGATGCTGATTTTTTCTTTTCTTGAACATTTCATAATTATCAATGACAACAATTGGACTTACCCCCAATTTAATTAAATTTAGTATTGTTACCCCAATCCCATCTAATACATCTTGAGAAATTTTCGTTAATCCTTTGATTTTAATAATTGATATTCTCAAGATTTTCTTCCCCTTTAAATCCAGTAATTTTTCATGATCACTATCATGATGATGATGATGATGACTCACTAATTCATTTGATCTTGGTGTTAAATCTATAGGCTGATATTTTAAAAAATAATTTTTGGTTTCTCGCTTTGTTGCTGTAGAATTGAGAATGGTTAAGATTAATTGTTTCTTTTGAACATGATCGAACAAATGTAAGCCTCGGATTGATCTCATAAACATTGGATTACTCCAAATGAATCAAATAGATCCAACCAATGATTAAAGGTTAGTGTGAAAAAAAAAATAACTTGGGGTTGGGAGAAGCAGCGATCTGCGATTGCTCTGATATATTGAGAAGAGGGTGGCTACACCACATATTCAAATCAATTCCATTGGCATCAGCCTCAGTTATTGCCTGTGGGTGAAAATAGTTGAATAAATATTCAAAAATAGTAATCATAGAATTTTTTAAGTTAGAATAAATAAATAACGACAAAAGAAAGGGAAGTAACGCAAACTACAACGATTGAATCAATGAAAGCAAACAAAACAACCAAACGCAGCAGGAATTGACAATTGGCTACCTTCTGTGTTTAGATGAATTGGTAACCATTGATTCATTTTGGATAATCACCAATAATAGCAAATAATGCATCAATTGGAATTCCTAATAACAGTGGCAGTGACCAGACCAGTTACAATTGCAGTAGGAGCATAAACAGCTGCGAGCGATTACATTGAATGATGTTTTACATTGTGTCTAAATAAATTTTTAGCTGATCCAAATTTGCAGATAAATTAAGTTGAACCATTCTTTTTGAGACAAATACATTTATTTATTTAGGAATGTTGTTAAGGTAAGATTCAAAGGTTAAAAGATAATACAAAACATTAAGGGATGCCCGCACTTCCAGAAAAATATTTCCATTATAAAACTAAAAATGTCAATATTTAATATGACAGTGTGCAGACGTAGGTAAAAATTTTATTTAGTTATCTTTGTATTAGGTATAGAACTTTAGGAAAGAGTGAAGAAGGAAGCGAACTATAATAAGCAGTTTTTTTCAGTTAATGCAATATTCCTCTCTACATAGTATTTAATAAATCATACATCATGTTGCCACAGAAAATGAGACACATTGATTCCGTTTAGGGGTGGGCAGCGGCGAAACGTTTTACATGTATTGATTTTTGGAAAAGGGAAAAAAACGGAGATGTGAGATAAAAATAAAGCAATTCTGAGTGGTTATTATTTTGAACAATCGCGAACCAGTTTGGGAAAAATAGGGGTTTAGTGAGCTACATTGAGAAGATCTCGGGATAAGAGAATTAAGATTTATTAATTCATTTTCAAAATAAATAGCGAAATTCTGGAACTCTATGAGATACTGAAATGGAAATGGAACATCACAAATTGAATTATAATAAGTAAACTAAAGAAAGCAAGCTACCAAAGGCAACGGCAGGCATAACTAATTGAGTTCCACCAGCTTTTGAATATGAGCTCGAAGATGAGCTTGAAGATGAAGCTGAACCTGAAGCTGAATGCAATGATGAGATAGAAGTACCAGAATGTGAACCAGAAGCAGAAGAACCCGAGCCCGAAGTGGAGGTAGTATTAGCTAAAGCTGAACCGGTGACAGACGAGTTGGATGGAGATAGAGCCAACGTGAATGTACCCATGGAATTTGTAACCACAGACTGAGTGTAATCGCTGTAAATATCAAATGTAGCTACAACCGTAAAGCCTAAAGACAGCAAAGACAGAGCCGCTGATGGGCCGACCACTGTATAGGTCCAAGAAATATAGACAGCAGTGGACACAGCAGTGGACACAGCAGTGGACACAGCAGTGGACACATCTGTCACGGTAGTAGGATCGGTCCCCACGATTCTAATATCCGTACTTCCATCAGTGAGTAGTGTAAGTTGTAGGAGCAGTAACTGTAGTAGTAACACCAAACGCACTAACAACAGTTGCTGAATTTGCTGGTCTAGCATGTATCAAATTGATAAAGGTAAAAACAGAATATAATAGCTCTATTCTCATTGTCTGGCTTAACTTGTGGTGAAAAATAAATCTATGGTGAAAAGAAAAATACGCGTTCCCCCTATTTATATATATTTGATTATTCAAATTCTCGCTGATGCAGGAGTATGCTACAAGAACATTTTTGAAAGGTCGTGAGGTCGGCATCATCCTGCAGAACCAAGCTGATTTTTATAGTGCCAAACTTTGAAAGTCAGTCAGTCAGCAGAAATTGATTCAAACACATATCGCCTGGCGATAATAATGGATTGGTGTAATACAGATTTTAGTATTTCTAATTGGTTCTAGTGACGAATGCAACGAACATTCGTTATGGCCGACTCGTTTTGAAGGGGCTATCTCTCCTGCTTCCATTGGACATTTCAATTTAATCAACTTAGCCGTTGCACTTGCACTGGTTCTTGAAGAACGGGTATTAATTAAATTCTTTGCAATAAATTGAACTGGCTAACTGATAATCAGATCTGACCCAATTGAAATTTAAAATTTATATTCAAACACAAAAAATATGGATTACCTGGATTATAGTGTCCGCAGACAAGATGACCAACAATCAAATCAAGAAATTTCAACTTGAAAGAGCTAAAGTAAATCATCATCTGAGAATTATCACTTGAGGATTTTGTAGTGTCAATAAAAATAAAATGATTGCAAAATTATTTCAGCGAGTGTTGAGAATTACTGCATACAACTAGCAAAACAGGAAAAACATCAATTCAATGAAATTTAATTAGTCAAGATAACTATTGTTTTGGTGAAAAGATAAAAAATAAGGGGTGGGCCGAGTATGTCTCATATATGCGTGTTGACGCACACACTTAACTGGTGTCCAAAAATACATCTCATAAAAATATTACCAAAATGCAACCTCAGGTTTCACCGTATTGTTGCTGCTTGCCGTGATATCAGAAGAAAGAACTATGACTAAAATACCATAATTTACCACCACAACTGTTTGCCCAAGTAAATTTTGATTCTGTTACAGGTAGTGGTAAAACGCATGTCAAATTTGATGTTAATAACGCAGTGAAACTGAAGCTCCGACCAACGAACGCACTGGTGTTGATGAATCTGCTGATCTTAAAAACAGCAGTGGCTCATATTTCCAAGCATCATATTCTAGTCCAACACCATATTAATTATATATGTCTAAAATATTGGCCGTTGTTGTCTTGTTGCCCGCAGAACCGCCATTTGGGAAACATTACAAGGGATAATCTTGAAATGTGATGATTTCGAGACCAACAATCTTTCATTCGAATCTGATTTTGGATCTACGGTATATCTCGCATTATCGAGGTACCCTGCTGCCATGAACTCAACTTGCTGTATATTGAATTCAAGCATTGTTAATGCTGCAAGGAAAAATTTTGGGTAATAGGGTCCCATTTTTCAATGAAGTTTATGCAATTTCATTTTGGCTGCCAATCATGTCACTTTAGCAAGAGCTTAGTAGTTCTTCAACTACCACTACTTCACTGTCTTCTTCTTTGTCTTATTTACTTGGACTATTGCCGTCTAGTTAGCCGGCGACTTCTTCTTCAATTTTCTCGTCAGCTTCCTTTTCTTCTCCAGCAAAGAAAAGAGTTCCGCTTTAAAAGTAATTAGCAGATTATTTTTACGGTATTCCTTATTTATTTTCTTTCCACTTTGGATTTTAGATTCATCTTTGGTTAATTATTTAGAATGCTTTCCTAATATATACAATACTTCATATGCTACACTCTCTAACAAATGGAGATTTCGCTCATGCAATTATCAACAGTACGAGGTAATTAAATTGGGATATGTTAAGAGTGGTATCCATCACATGATCTCGCAAACTCCTATATCTCGTATATGCGTCAAGCCTTACATAAGTGCGCATTAAATGATACTTTGGCTGCTGATGATTGCCAAAAATAACCTGACTCAATTCCAATATTGGCAAATCTTTCCATGCACTAACATGCAAGTATCTGATTTAAGTTGTTTGTGCCACAGTAATTTTAATTTGGTTTAGTTTTTTTTGCTTTATTTTTCGTGCTTGACCCTGCAAGTGCCAAATTAAGGAGAAATGGATTCAATTTCCCAAACGTTTTTTTTTATTTTTATTTTTTATTTTTTATTTTTTATTTTTTATTTTCTAGTTTTTAGTACTTTGGTTTCCTTTATTTAAATAATTAACTTTCCCTTTGTTGCTTCACCATTTAACATTTCCTATTCAAATGATGAATTCATTTACAGGGGTTTTGGGATTATTGTTGTTTTTTTTACTCCCTGCTGCCTCGGCAGACGGGATTACTTTACCAGTTTTTTATAGAAATAATAGTTGGCTAGCCGATATAGGGGTTGGATCTAATAACCAAACAGTTACCTTTGGTGTCGACACTGGCTCATCAGATACTGTGGTAGTTGACAAATCTAATCCATTCTGTGCAGGTGCCAGTAATGCTATTCTGGGATATGATGTTAGTGGTTCCAATGTTAGTGGGGTGTATCAATTATACCTCGACTGGGCCGAAGGAATGGATGTTACTAACGGAACTTACTTGAAACTTAATGTTGATAGTAATTCAACTGTTCCATGTGATTCTACTTATGATTCTTTTTCTGGCAGTTTCAATGCCAATCAATATGATTTTTTCACGATTTACGGTGGTGGTAATTTCGCTTATGGTTATTACGGCACTGATGATTTATATTTTGGGGGCCAACAATACACTAATTCTGTTATGGCTCTTGCAATAGAGTCAACCTTGACTGATTCAGTGATAGGTCTTGGTATGATGGGTGCTGAAAGAACCATTTCTAAAGTCGGTCGTAATTTGACTTATTATAATTTGCCTGCACAATTATTTTTTGATGGGGTTGTCTCAAATTATGGATTCTCTTTGGATCTTGATACGTCCACCGCCAAAGGCACCATTTTGTTTGGTGATCAAGATGTCAGTAAAGTCGACACTAACAACATTGCTAGTTTTCCTTTTCTTCCGACCGATGGGTTAGTCTATCAATACATAGTTGGTGCTACCGCTGGTATTAAAAATGGTTCAAATTTCGAACCATTAGATTCTGGTGTTACCAATTACTTGTTAGACTCAGGTACCGATTCCATTGTGTTAAGTTATCAATCTTACCAGCGAATGATTTCGCTTTTCCCAGCTACTGGTTGGGATGCTACTAATGGTCTCACTGCTGAATGTGATACCTTCAAAAATTTGTCTCTTACAATTGAATTTGATAATAACTTCATAGTTAACCTTGCATTATCTAAGTACACCACTGCCATCAATTCTAGTTACTGTGGTTTGAATTTATCTACAGTTAGTGTTGACACCAACAACGATGGATATTCAATTTTGGGGGCTCCATTTTTCAATGAGGTTTATGCTGTTTTCAATTTGCAAGCAAATCATGTTACTTTGGGTAGAAAGGTCGGTACCACTTCTGCTGGTTATGCCAACGATACTTATAGTCTATCGTCTACTAACTCTTCTTCTGGATCATCTACTACTTCTTCATCGGGAAGTAAATCATCATCCTCGTCCTCTTCATCGTCTTCATCATCTTCATCATCCGCTTCAGCAAAGAAAAGTGCTGCTTCAAAAGAAATAATTGATAAATTACTGTTTTTCGTCCCTTTTTTCATGGCTGTTTACTTTTCATTTCAGTGAACGCAAAAAAAAAAAAATAAAAAATAAAAAAAAATAAAAGAAAACAAACCAATATAGCTTATTAGTCACAAAAGTTTACCTAGATTTTCTATTTTCTCAACATATTAATATATGCAACCTTTGACTTATTATTTTACATAGTGTAAGCTAAAAAGGTCGACAATATACATGAATTTCTTTTATTTATGCTGAATTTCATCCTTGTACCACATTGGCTAAAGCACTTCGCAAATTCAATGAAGTTACATTAGATATTACTAATTATACAGAAACCACTGGGTTGTGCAAGTTGAAAGAAGTGCCATCCCTTGGTATTACAAAATAAATTCAAAGCCACAGATGCAAATGTGAGTGTTATAAGTAGGATTTCTCTGTGACCGATCACCTGTTTATCCAATTATCCAAATACATGACATCAGGATCCTGCTCGCTTGGAGGAACTTGCGTGTAAAAGTCAAAGACACTGAATGGGGTTTGTTTGATTGCAGTTTCACCTTCACTACCAACACCTTGACCAGCTTCCAACATACTTTGCCAAGTGGCCTTGTAAGCATCCAACAATGGTAAACTTTCAATCTTATCTTCAAATTCAAGGACATTGCAAAGCGATTTGATATCATTGACACTTAATTCCACAGTTGTCACTTGATGCTTGTGAATAAATTCAAGAATATCAGTCAATGTAGGATAGCCAGTGTAAGCATGTGAGTAAATGCATTGCTCTTTACTAAGCTCTTCCTCTCCTTCAACCTGTTTAGGATATGATTTTTGTGCAATAAATCTCCACACAATACTTAGCAAACTTTCAACAAATTCTGTATCCAATTCGCTATCAGTAAACCATGGCCCTCCCGTCAAATCAACAGAGGGTTGCAAATTATACAACATATAAATTTTTCTTGTAGGGTGTTTCACATCTTTAATAGATTTAATGTAACGCTTCTGTTCTAAGTTTTTCAATGATTTAACACACACATGCTGATGCAAGTTCGTCTTCGCTTTGATTGTCTTTTGCCAAATTCCATCACGACCAGCAGCTTCAATATACCCATAAATCATTTTCTCTTCAGTTGTCATCTTGGAGACTTTCTCGGCTTCTGTTTTTTGAGTTGCTGCGAAAACTGTATTTCCATTTTTATTACCAACCTTCAATAATCCAAAATCTATTAATTCTTGCACCAATGACAACAAAAATTTCTTGTCGTTGATGTTTATGAGGGATTCCATCTCTGATTGACTGAAAAACATCCCCTCTGACCCTTGGGCCAACATCTGCTTGTGCAATTCAGCGGCCTTTTCTGATAAATTGCTCATAGTTCAATATGATGGTATTCTCCATGCTAGTAGAAAATTTTCATTCAGCATAACAGAAGAGGAAAAAAAAAAAAAAAAATAAAAAAAAAAAAATTGAAACCTGGGACCAATGGGGCGGATTCAAAGCCACATAATATATTGTGGTTGCGCCTGGTACTTTGGAGACGATTTTTATATGAAGTGCAGATCAACAAATATGAGTAGTTTATATTAACAAATTAATAATAGTTCATTCGGGCATGGGTAAAAAGTCATACAATAATTTTCATTGAGACCCTCGACTAAACTAGGGACTTGTTTTATTGAATTTATGCTTCATTTCTAATATAATTTTCCTTGATTATGGCAATCCATTTCTTAGTAGCCCCTCCCTGGTAATGGTAGCGGGATGTCTAACAAAGTTTGGTAACTCCATTTAAAATATATAATTCAATGGATGGCCATCCATAAAATAATTCTACCAATTATATATATATACATGACTTATACTTTATTTTGTTTCTTTAATATCTTCAAGCTTATTTTTTTTTTTCAGGGTCTTTTTTGCTTGGCTTCATTACAATATGCAAATATCTAAACGAGCAACATTAACTTCGTTGCCGTACTCAGCCAATCAGCGAGACTCTTCACCAGCAGCAGTAGCCTCACCAGCGACATCTTCAATTGGCACCGAGACAATCGTTGATTCCGCTAGTGTTGTCTCTGAAATAACAAAATTAAACTCGATGATTGACCAATTGAAAAAAGAGAATCTGACACAAGCAGGTACTATAGGAGCATGTGTTGCCATAATTGTGGTTTTTCTTGTCTTTTCCATTATCCTTGGAGTAATTTTAGCTTTGAGGGTGGTTAATCGGCGTCGTGCAGTGTCTGGATTGGACGAGTTACCAGGGACAGGATGGACAATGTTTAAATTGGGCCCGGATCCCAGAGATTTCAGTAATAATAACAACGGCACAAATTCGAAAGCAATGGAGCTGACAAATACACCAACTTCTAATCCATACGTCACTGAAGTTTATTCTACAAAGTTTGAATCTCCTTCAACCGCTGAGTCTACTGGTACCTTTGTCGAGGAAAATGGGGTCAGCAACTCAAAAGTGGATATACTAAACTCTGAAAGTTATCCATTGAGCCCCGGTGACAAAAGTGTCAGTACGACGGAACCTTCAGGTGTGAATAGATACACCATTAATGTCGAATACGATCCCTACAGGACAAATCAAGAAGAGTCAACACCTAGAGAATTCTCGAATTCTGATCCTTTTGATGAAAGAGAGGAGGATGAATATAAGAAGGAAATTTACACACCGCAAGATGTATATCAGGACCCTTACAAAGACATGCGGGACCCATATGGGACCGTGGAAGATCCTTATAATGACAATCTCAACAATGACAACAACCATAATAACAACAACTCCACTGATAGATACAGTAACGTAGGGGCCTACAATAATAGGAAATCACCCCCAGAAGACCCAGATGATCAGGATGATACCTTTGACGACAAGAAGTTGTTTTCAAGCGCAAGTAATATTTACCCAAGAAAAGCACGTACTAGAATGTCAATGGTTTCGTCAATTTATGACACTGGTGATAGAATCTTCAGTCCTGATTTAGGTGGTAAGCCGGCCCATAAAAGTTACTAGATAAAATGATTAGACTACCTCTTTTTGTTTTGTGTTTTTTTTAGAAATACAGAAATTTTCCCCTCCATTTGTATTAGATATTGTTAGATCATTAGATTTTAATTTTCGTCCTAATTAATAAACAGTGTTAAAAAGTTCAGTTTCAGAAATAGAATTGTAAAGATTTTTCTTTTTGTGTCCATTGTCAAGTAGTTCCAATCATCCATGGTTAATTCATACATTTTGAATGTGGGCTCATTGACGCAACGCAGGTTTGTCCTTGGATTTGGATTTTTTCCGCTATCTCACTGAAAACAAAAGTGAAAACAAAAAAAAAAAATGAAAATTATTTTAATCTGAAGACTTTTGATGTGCGATGCCCAATAAGGCGAAAGTACCCGTAATACTAGTGGATAATGACAATAATGACTATTCTGATAATGATGGTAATTTTTCCGTTACTCCCCAGTTTCGCAAAAAGACAAAGAAGAAGCGGGTGAAGATAAAGCCTGCGGCTTTGGTTGGCACTAGCCTTTACCAAGATGACGACGACCTTGATGAGATTGTTATGTCCAAAACCAATCCAATAAGTGCCCCAAGAAAGATAACAAGGCAAAAGAATATTGATTATAATGTTGATTCGATAGATGTCGATGGCGGATACTCGTTAGATCAATTGAAGAGATTACAACAGCGGCAAAAAAAGTTGGCCCCATTAGAACATTCAGCAGATTTAATTGAAGATATTGATGTAAAACAAAAGCCAATTGAAGATAATCTGGAGAAAAACTATGCTGCCGAGATTAAAGTGTATGATGATAAAACTATTGATGATATCAAGAAGCGCAAACAACTATTAAGACTTCAAGAAGCTGCAAAAAATGAAAAATCGAAAATTATGTCTCTGGAACCAGTTAATGATAATGAAATTCAATTAGATATAAGCAGCGATGAAGATGAAAATAAAGATGAAGAGGGACCGAAAACCAGTGAATTGAGGCCGGCAGTTGCAGAAGTTGAAGATCATGGGCAAGTACAGCTTAATGAGGCAGATGCCTTAAAGAATGCGCAAGAGGAAATTAAAAACACCTTGTATGAATACAACCTAGATCAACAAGAAGAAGAAGTAGAAGCTTGGGAAAGAGAAAAAATCTACAGTGCAATTAAAAATACAGCAATTACTAGAGAGTCAATTGTCAATAATGTGGTTGTCAATGAATTGAAAACCAACCCCACAAGTGAATCGTTTGTACATTTCCCCAAACTGGAGAGTTATACATATTATAATGGTGATGAAATAGCAAAATTGTTGAACAAGTTGCTGATTTCAACCAAAGAAAGCTATGAAGAACAATTGGATAGTTTGAATGAATATGAATACGATTACGGGGAGGCAATAGATGATGGGGAGGCGCTAATTTCGGAGATAGAAGA
This sequence comes from Saccharomycopsis sp. KB-2023a, assembly GCA_030450195.1. Lineage (NCBI taxonomy): Eukaryota > Fungi > Ascomycota > Saccharomycetes > Ascoideales > Saccharomycopsidaceae > Saccharomycopsis > Saccharomycopsis sp. KB-2023a. Next base: position 30,280 of record JASJSC010000043.1, on the reverse strand, counting down.
GTTGGTTGATGAGATCGATGGGAAAGTGGACGCCACAGGTCAGTAAATCTGTTTGCTCTCTTTTTCACTTTAAAGTGGGTAATAACAAGCCTAAGTCCGCCGAATTGTGATTCTTAAACTTCTTTGCGGATCTATCAATCGACCTGAAATTGAATCTTGCTCCAATAATTAGAAATTCTAAATACCCTTGATCAATATTTACATGAAATCCATCAGATGATGCAGACGAGGCATCAACTGCCAGCAGCGAAGACCATGGAACAATAATCTTAAAATTGCAAGTTTTCTTCTCAACTAATTTTATTCCTCCAATCAATTCTTTCGCCGTGAAACTAGTAATGTCAGTATCCAAGAACTTCTCTTGCTGTTCAATTGACACTTCCTCCCCATATTTGAGTCGTTGTGGAATGACAATCACAAAGAAATTTTTGAACTCATACATGATTATCCCTACCAAATTGACTAAAGATTTATCTTGACTAGCGACAACCCTCACCATAGCTCCAATATATTCTGCAGTTGATAGCTTGGCTAAAATTTGCTGGATGTTCAACGTCTTGTCCAATTTTAACAAATCTATAATGTACTTGTTCCACATCAGATTGATTTTTTTGTAGCTGTCAAATGTTGGTATTTGATATTTGGCAATTAGCAGTCGAAGTGCTTTCTCATCGTGTTTGCCATTTTTATTTTTCAACGATGCGACTATCTTCGCCACCCTCCTCTGGTTTAAGGTAGTAGTCTTAATGTATTGTCTAAACTTCTGTCTTGAATCGTTTTTCGCTTTTAGTTTTTTTGATTGCTTCAGCTTTGTTGGATTTCTTGATATAATAGCACCATCCCACTCAATTTTACTGTCTAATTCTCCGATCTGGTTTGTTGATCCCTTGGATACCTCTGATGGGATTTCCTTATTCTCCTCTGATAAAGTATTTAATAGCCCGCCTTGATTGGCTTCCTGACCACATCCCGTGGGTTTTAATATTAAAAAATTTTTTTGAGATCCACCCAATGAGTACCTCTGCTGTAGCAATTCATCGAGGGACTGGCTATCGTTAAAGAACCTTGATCTAGCTAATAATTTTCTCTCCATTGAGTTTAGCCTTATTGAATTCCCCCCAAAAAAAAAAAAAAGGAATAAAAAAAAATCCAAACAAATCCTGAAAAGAGGATAATTTCAATATGTGGACCCAGAATTGCAAGAGTCGCGCTATGTTTTTGTTCATCGGGAAACTGCAGCATCCTTTATAGCGGGTAAGCCTAGACGTACCAGAACCGTTATTTAGTTTGATGCGCTTTCTGAAAATACAAATATATGTTAAAAAGTAATCTTATTGGGTCCAAAAATTAGGAGTCTGTAAATTGACTAATAAAACAACTCACCCACGGTATTTATTTTCTTGACAATGTGGTTTTTGAATTGGCAGTGTGGTGATATCTACGTTGACATTGATATTAATAGCTAAATGAATCCATGAATTCATGGATATTAATTCAATTCAAGAAAGCACTTCCTAATTATTTCGACAGGTATCAGAAGAAGTTATAATTATAATTACAGCGAACAATGTACACTGACGATTCAATTATGAAAACGAACCCTTCATCAGTTTATCGAAATAGCAATGCTTTTACATTTGACAATGCACCTCCTGAACAAATCCAAAAGAAATTCAGTCGGTTATTTGATTTGAACGAAGAACACGAAGCAGAGAAGAAATATTCAACGCTCAATGACGCTACATCAAGCGATTATTCTAAAGAATTTGTAGCAAATTTCAGCATATCTGGAACTATTAATGGAAGTTGTTTTGACCAGACAACATTCGAAAGCAAAGATGCTTTACCAATAAGCCCTAAATCTTGGTATGATAAATTGAATGAGAATAAGGTCTCCTTAGCTTATTTAGGTAAATGTTTGTTTTTCAATTTATTCATCGCATCCATGGAAATATATTTCAATCGGTACTGGATGAGTAGTCTATATATTTTTGCGAATAAGGAAGATCAAACACCGATTATTTACCTAGCCACTGTTTTTGTTTACGAAAATTTATTTGGTATTTTCCTATATTCTTTAGCAATAATGTCAAATAACAATTACATGATATTGGCGAACTTAATTTTCAATTGCACGTTATGTGCTTTGGAACTTGCTGTCTATGGCAAGTCGTTGGGTACTTTTCTTCAGGGGAAAGCACAAGAAGCTGAGATGGAAGCTATAGGAACCTCTGCAGACGGTATCGGCTTGCAGGCAGCAAATGCTAGATTTGCTCTATTACGTGAAGTGTTGTACGATCATCCGATTGTCATTATATCAATTATTATTGGATTTCTAGCGACTTCTTTGGTCATAGAGGTGATTTTATATTTCACTGTGATTGGAAAGTATAACAATATTAAATCGCAGTTATTGCCTGATAGCAGTAAGTCTGGAGCATCATTGAAGATTTTCAAACATTTGCAGGTTTCCCAAATTTCTAGAGCTTTTGTGTTTTTAAATGGAGTCAGTGGTCCAATAATATTTTTTCAAGTTCTTGTTGACTATCACAACGAACCAATATTTTACATTTCTGCGATTTGCATGATACTAATTTTGATTCAACAATTGCTATCTTTTGCCCCGAAGAGCGTAAAAGCTCGTCCGTTAACAAATTTGATTGAAATATTTATCATAGCTTTTAATGTTTTGATGGCAATCCAAGTTATGTGCAATATAGTTGTTGACTTCACTAAGGCTATACAGGCGGTGTTCGTATACGGTACTTGTATTGTGTTTTTTGGAGCTAATATTGGCTACTATTGTTTTTTGGTGAATAACTCCTTTGAAGAAGAAGATGATTTGTTTTATGACCAGGTTGATGTTAATTTTTTGGTAACTCAAGTTTTGAAATACAAGAAACTTTTAATTGCGACGGTTATCGTTTGTACTTTAGTGTTCAATGCAGTACACTTTGGTTGCTATTTCAAGTTCCAATACCAGTTTCAATGGTTTGTTGCGGTAATATTGAATATGGTCTACTTACCATTTGTCTTGATTGTTTTAATTAAGGACAGTGAAAACTTTTACAATTTCATTGCGGTAATGATTTTGTTTGCATTTCAATTACTTTTATTGGTATTCAACTACACCTCGGTGTCAATGATGATTTACTACGATGAGAGAAGACTTCTACAAATTGGTGAAGTTGCAGCGATTTTGTTTTACGCATTGAGTTTTTTGTTGTGTTCTGTCTTTTTCATTAGATTGAAGAGATATCACCTGAGCTACAACGCTTATGTTAGCAAATGTCTGAGTTCCGAAATTCCATTGGATAAGGAAGGTAACGATGACGTTGATTCAAAATTAATTGGCAGTTTGAGGATACTCAAGAATTGGTTGTCACCAATGTTGTTAATTACCGGTTACGTTTCAGTGGTTCTAATGAACTTATTATTGCATTATGATTTTCCAAGCTTAGCATTTAAGGGGTCCAACAATCGTGAAGCGTGGTATTATGCTTTGCTAGCTCTATCTTGTTGTTTTGGATTTTTTGGAATTACCACTAGAAGTCTCAAAAAATATACATTCGCAAGCTTTGCCGGGGTCGTTACTCTCTTAACAACCGTTATTGTTGCTAATGCATTGTTTATTTATCTCATGGTGAAGAAAATTTCATTACTTAAAATGTACATTTATGGAAGCACGAACATAGAAATAAGATTCCAGATTGGTGTGGGAGCATTTGTGATATTCTGCTCGGTAATCGATTTGTTGATATTAGGGATGCTTGGGGCCAGGCATGTACAATATTTTACAAGTCACTTATAATGAATGTGGCCGAAAGAGTTGTTGCCTTAATTATCCGGAACCCTTTGTACAGTTACGATTTTTTATAGATTTTTATAGACTGCAATAAATTTGATTTTTATGTGTTTTAATAATAGGCTGAATGCAGGCACATTGACTGAAAATAAAAAAAAAAAAAAAAAAAAAAATTGAAAAACAAAAACTTAGCTGAATCTCATACACATCAACGTGTTTCAATAGTGAGATCAACTGAGTTATGTCCTTCCCCAAATATCTAACTGAAGGCTTCAATGCTTCAGAAATAAATTTCTTAGCTGAGAATGAACCTGTTGAGGTCATTTCTAATGTGTCAATGGATTCTATTGCATTAATTTCCACAGCATTACCGCAACTAAGGAACATGGCTTCATATCGAGTTCCAATTTGGCTTGCAATCATCTTGAAGAAACAAAACAAAATCACAGTAACGCCGCCATCATGGCTTAATGAAAAATCATTATCTGAAAAATACCAAGAAGAAATAAAACACCCCGGCAAATTTGCAGAGATGCCACCTAAATGGTTGGAAATGGCTAAGATGTTTGTCAAATATTTTGAAAGTGACTTAATAGATACTGTTGAAGGTATAGTTAAAGCTTTACAAGATTTGCGAGAAATTAGAATGGTTAAGCTACGGAAGGGGTTACAGAATGTTAACGAGATCAATTTAAGTTTTAATGGATTAAGTTTAATGGAAATTAATGAATTTCGGGCATTTATTGGTACCGTGATGGGAAATCTTAGTAAATTACAAAATACATTAGTTAGAGAAGATCAATCTGCTAGAGATGAAAACGAACTAAGTGATATGGAGGATGATGATGAGGGAAAGGACGGAGTAGATAATTTGATATCTTTTGCAAGCGACAAAAAAAGACAACGGGGGGAATCACAACAGGCGGAAAGTGTACAGAATGATCAAGAAGACGAAGATATGGATATGGTGGTGAATAACTTTGAGCTATGATCCAAGAGAATCACTTGCTTGTATCGTCGCGTTAATCGACAATTGTTGATTAAATCAGTCCCCATTGATGTATAGAAGCGGCGAGGAAGGTATCTCCATAATTAAGGTCCACACTGAGCACGGTCTGCTGCTCACTAAAATTTCAGGAAAACTTTTCTTTTTTTTTTTGATGTGTTTTTTTGTTTTTACTTTTGTATTATTATTATTATTATTATTATTATTATTATTATTATTATTATTATTATTATCATTGCTAAATGTCCTGGTAATTTGGTAGGGGTCCTCAATTAGGAAAAGATCCAAGGTCATTCTTATTAATATGCAAGAAGTACCTAACTTTGTATCATAAAAAACCAGTTGTTTTCCACAAACAGAATCATAATACTCTTTATGCCATTTAATTGCCATAATTCCATTGACAGTAAAGCAAAAAAGATACTGTCCGTATTTTCTACTGCATGCCATGGTCCGTGTACTTTTATTGTGGTAGTGCCGTGGATTTCTCCCATAATGAATTTTATTTTTATATAGACATGAGGCATCATATTCACCATATCCATGGCCTTCTGGGGCCCTTCTTCCTTGCAATTAACGTTTGCCCGTTAAAATATATCTGTTATGGTTGCCACTTTTTTATTAATTATCCTGAAAAAAAATTATTTTCTTTTTTATTGTTTCGTTCTCTTTATGCTGGGGATTTGATTAAAACATGCCAGTGGTAAAGTTGAATAATTACCCATTAATATTCAAGCAGCCCTTGATGGGAAACATGCTACTACAGAAAAGAACAACACCCGTGACTCAAGGGGGTCCAGATACTAATGGATTGAGATATGTGATACCTGCAATCATAGTACCATTAGGGGTGATCTTTCTCATTGTAATTGGATCAGTATGTTACTGTCGAGGAAAGAAGAAGAAAGAACGCACAGAAAACGAAAAGATAATTGAAGAAGCTCAAAGAGATGTAAGCGGTAATGGTACCGATGATGCTCTTAATATTTCTGGAACGGTAGTGAGAAGTAAAAATGGTAATTCTAATATTGAAATTAAAGTTATTCCAACTGACCCAGATTGTTTTGCATTGAGAAAGAATATGATATTACAAGATATTGAAAAAAATGGTAATTTATCTGAAGAATTAAGAAACAATAATTATTTCAATAATTATATTGATTTATCTAAACGAGCAGATTCTACCAGATTAGCCTCACCTGATCTTATAAATCAATTTCTAGTAGTACCAACAGGGTCTGCGGTGGTTCAAAGGAGATTTAGTCATGAAATAGAAGCAGTCAGTAGAGGTGACATGAAAGAAGCGGCCCTCAATATTAACCAAAGGACAAGTCCTACTTTTGGAATGCAGAAACCAATTAATTATAAAAGAAAAGTTCCAATTTATTCGGTGATATATGATAACAAGAACAAACCAGTAAATACTGCTCATGATTCTGTGAATAGCAAGGATTCACTGGCCATTGATGATGACTTTTATACTCCAGAAAATGGATCTAATAAAAGTATAGCTGAACCTGAAAACCAGGATGCTGTTGAAGTACCAGGCAAATCATTTCCCGAAATTCCACCGGATGACTTGATTCTAGAAGAACCTGAAGAAGAAAGCAATGATGTCGAGTCGTCATTCGAAGAAAAAAAAATTGTTTCCCCATTGCCTTATATTGACTCTCTCGATAAGAAAAATTTAGCTAGTGGAGATTTATCGCCACTTAATCAGCCTCCTTCAAAGATTAATGAATCGCTACTGGAAGATGTCAATATTAGCAGACCAGCTGTTGAGACAACCCAAAGCGATTTGAGACGGACTCAATCAATTAGGGAGTTAAGAGAGGAATTAGCTAAGAACAAGACAGAAATTAATAATCCTAATGACGAAAAAAGAGACTCCTATTTAGATAGAAACACAGGCATTCATAATTATAGTACTGCGGATGAAGAGTATGATTTTGAAGCCAAGCCAAATGATTATGTTAGAGTCAGTATTAATTTGGACACAGAACATTATTCATCGGACTCCAATAGCAAGAAGCACAATTTATCTAATGTTATGGAATTAGAGGAACCAATAAGCCCACCTCAGTCTCAACCACAGACTCAACCAATGATAGCCACTGTTTCATTCAGCAAACCTGATTTGAATGAGGCTCAAAATTTTTTCATTGAAGAGAACAGGGATTCGGTGGAGACTGCTGACGAATCAAAGCATAATTCAGTTATGGATGATAAATTAGCCGAAACCATAAACGATATCAACAAATTTCTTAGAGAGAATGGAGTTTATACCAGTCCAGTGTTAATTGATACAGGGAATGTCGTTTTAGGGGGACTAGTGATCACCAATAATTTATCAGCTGAATCAATAAATAAACATCTTGCCGATAAAAATATAAGTGTGTTAATGAGTTCAAATAAATCACCAAGCCATGTTTACAGCGCCACAGTTGAGCAATCAAGGGGGTTTGGCGAAAATCCATCCGCCAGTTCTTCAAATTATGACTTGGTAAGAAGATCTATGCAATCTAGTACCCTCAAACTTTCACCATTATTCAGTAACAAATCACCAATAAGTAATAATAATATCAAATCGCCAAATTTCAAATCACCAAATGTTCATTCAGCAACATTTAGATCGCCAATGTTATCAGAAACAACAAACAACGCTACTATTTCTGAAGTTCTTAGTGAAAATGGTATGAACGGTCCTACGAGCACCCAGTTTTTGATAATTAATTCGCCAAGTATCCCGAAGAGAAGCAGCAAAAGATCTAATCCTGAGATTCAATCAAATGTTACCGGAGGTCCAATTAATGTTCCTGTGCTAAAAAGTAAACCAAGCAATAATACAATCAAATCAACGTCTTCCAAGAACTCGAAGCAGCTGGAATTATCGCATCTCCGTGGCTCAAGAGCTTTGGGTATAAATTTGAAGCCTCAACTTTCATTGGAAGAGGAAGCAATGTTGACTAACAGAACGCCAGATCAAGTTGTTAAAGATAAATTTTATGATTCTGAAGAGTCTTACAATTATTGTATGGATGAAGAAGGAAAACCAGCTGCACCTCATCCAAAAATAAATTCGAAGATAAAATCACCATCGTTTGTTAGTCCATATGATAAGATTGTGTAATTCTTAATATTTCAATTCGTGCTCTATAAACTTTGATTTCTAATTTTTTTTTTTTTTTTAAGTTGCATAATAAACGCCCCTCGCCTCGAATTATTAATCGCGATTATTGGTTCAGTAATGATAACATCAAGAACAATAAGCCAATAATAAATAATAATGGTGGTTTTGAAACAGTGAGGCGCAACAGTTGTTGAATTGTTTCAATTGCTTCTTATTGTTCACAGGAAGATATCTTGGCAGAGGTGCCATATTTTATTTTGGTGCCCCATCCTTTTCAGATTTCATTCATTTAATTTACTTTTGGACAATGATGAACTGTTAGTAGAAGAGTGAAGATTATCAGATCTGAGTGTTGCGTATTATTGCCTGGCGTATGATTCCAAATCTGATTCATCTTTGACATAGTTAGGAAGATGTGAAGCTGGACACTGTTAATAAGGCAAACGTGACACCCTTGGAAATGACTACTAAGACGAAAACCTAAAGAAAGACAAATTCAAATGGCATTTCAAAATCCATAAGTTTTATGTATTTACATCTATGAAGCCAAATAAGATTAACATAAAATCCGAAAACCAAATCTACACTCTAAATTTTCGAGACGTAAGAACATGATATAGCTATTTTTATATTTAGTCGCAATAAGTATGATAGCGATTAAAAAAGTCCTTGCGTTGTCTTCATAATCATGAATAAATTAGTTATCGCGGCTGAATCGAATTTAAGGGCAACAGCATTCAGATGACCTTGTTGAAGTTCTTGTGTTATGAAATTGTTGAATCCATCCATAAAATTTTGCTCGCCAATATTTGGAGAGGAATGGTATGTGATTTGAGGGTAGGTATAGGTGGTTACCTCAACACCGGTGCCTGAAGCTGTACTTGAAGATATTGTTGAAGATATGCTTGAAGTTATGGTTGAAGATATGCTTGAAGTTGTGGTTGAAGTTGTGGTTGTTTCTGTAATTGTTGGTACCATAACTGCAATGTCCCTGGCCACAATCTGTAATAAGGTGGTTGGCGTAGAGGAGACAATGCCTATGGTCAAAGTCAAAATTGTTAATAAAGAAATAAAAAAATGAGCCATGGCTAGAGTTACCAATAAGTGATTGAACGATTGCTTCTTTTTGGGAGGTATATTATAATAGTTGCAATTATAACTTTTTTATTTCGTGTGAGCAAGTGCCCCCCCCTTTTATATATTTTTGACTTCTGTCTGACAAATGATAGTTTCAATCAGCGCACTAGCTTCATCGAACGTTTGGATTAACTGAGCATCCTTAATTTAGTTCGAAAATAAAATACTTGACAGTGGAACTCATTATCAGTTCATCGGATCCAGAGGTTCTCGGTGAACGCATGCATGAATTTTGTAAGAGAAGCAATGTCTAACGATGGGAGAGCACCGCGCGTTTAACATGTCATAGCGGAAATCTTACATGATATCTGGTACCAACGAAGGGATGATTAGTTTAAGGTAATTCACAATTATTTGTGCGACCTTAATTATATTAGAGGGGACATCAAGTCACATATATCTAGTCACTGGTCAGATTTAGATTTTTCCAGATTCAGGGCTTCTTCCAAAATAGATATATATATATATATATATATAGCTATGGCAGACAATGCTTCTGGATTGGTATGAGATAAATGTTAATAAACAGTTGTTGCTAACCCATTCTGAAACTGGTTTTTCGTCGCTGTAGCTATAATATTTATATACCTGTAATAGGTCAATTAAAAAAAATAATCGTTTAACGGGAGGGCTAATGAAAGACCCTAACTATATAAAATTTTATGTTACATTTCACTGATTTCTTGCAATAATCTTCATAAAGCGAAGTTAAGCAAAACCCATACTTAAACGTTACTTTACCTGCACATAACTGAAAATATCGACAATTGAAATAATTAAATATTAACATCATTCATCATATACAATCAATCATCTTCAGTCTTCAAGAATTTTAGGATCTTTCGATTCCACTTTTGTATTTTATTGTATTTGTTATAGACATACATTTAATATTAACCTGTCGCTCTGCATGGATCAAAAATTCGTTGCCATCCACAAAAAAGCAGTCAACGAATCCGGAAATATCACTGTGATAGTCTGTATCTAAACGTACTAATATGTGTTTGAACGTACTGCAATGTATTAATCTCCCAAAAATTTTGTATGGTCTCAAGTAAACAACTTACACAGACAATTTTCTCTCTCGTAGAAGCTTAAACTAAGTTTAATAGTACATTTTCATAGTGTGGAGAGCCAGAATTTACAGGGAGCCATTATCCGTTCAAGTATAAGTTTTTAGATTATAAAAAGGTTGGCAGCAATATGTGACAATACCCAATAGTTTTCATCCTATATATAAATATGTCGGCGTACGTCAATTCACATAAAGCTGGTAATAAAACTCACATGGTTTTGCAGAACTCTGCGCCAAGAAGATTTCAAATTTATGTAATATAATGCATGGTAATGTTAATGTTCTTATAGCATATTTCCGCATTAATTACAGATCCATTCGTTTACCCTGAATAATCAAAAATATATATATATATATCTACAAATAGGGGGAACGCGTATTTTTCTTTTCACCATAGATTTATTTTTCACCACAAGTTAAGCCATACAATGAGACTCAGCTTATTATATTCTGTTTTTCCCTTCATCAGTTTGATCCATGCTAGACCAGCAAATTCAGCAACCGTTGTTAGTGCGTTTGGTGTTACCACTACAGTTACTGCTCCTACAACTTACACTATACTTACTGATGGAAGTACGGACATTGGAATCGTGGGGACCGATCCTACTACTGTGATGGATGTGTCCACCGCTGTGTTCACTGCTGTGTCCACTGCTGTGTCCACTGCTGTCTCTACTGCTGTATCCACTGCTGTCTATACTTCTTGGACCTATACAGTGGTCGGCCCATCAGCGGCTCTGTCTTTGCTGTCTTTAGGCTTTACGGTTGTAGCTACATTTGATATTTACAGCGACTACACTCAGTCTGTGGTTACAAATTCCATGGGTACATTCACGTTGGCTCAATCTCCATCCAACTCGTCTGTCACCGGTTCAGCTTTGGCTAATACTACCTCCACTTCGGGCTCGGGTTCTTCTGCTTCTGGTTCACATTCTGGTACTTCTATCTCATCATTGCATTCAGCTTCAGGTTCAGCTTCATCTTCAAGCTCATCTTCGAGCTCATCTTCAAAAGCTGGTGGAAGTCAATTGGTTATGCCTGCCGTTGCCTTTGGTAGCTTGCTTTCTTTAGTCTACTTATTATAATTCAATTTGAGATATTTATTTTCTTTTTCCATTTTATTTTCTCATAGTTCGAGAACTTCGCTATTTATTTTAAAAATGAATTGATGAATCTTAATTAAACCAGATCTACTTCTTGGAGATCTTCTCATTGTAGCTGACTAAACCAATTTCGATTTTTTGTCTATACCCCTTAAACCTGTTCGAGTTTGTACAAAATAATAACCAGCCAGAATTCTCTTGTATACAGGGCGACATACATACGACGGCTACCTCTCATCTCCATTTTTGCCCTTTTCAAAAATTATCAATAGAGGTATATAAAAGACCGTCTCACTGGTGTCAACCACTGAACGGAAATCAATCTCTCATTTTCTGAGTAAACGTGTTTTATTAAATACTAAATACTTTTCACATTAATATCCTCTGCATTTGGAGAACCAGAATGGCGACATCAACTAACTTATTATAGATAGAGCTAATTAGCTAGGAAATATACTACAATTTTCGATTGTTGGCTTTTTAAACAGCATTTTTTGTTCGTAATCTTAGAATTTTTTTGTGCCTACAGAAGATATGCCGTCAAATTAAACCAATTTGGATATTTGCGTTAATTGAAAAAACTTTGTGCCACTTGGGAAACGATGCCATGGGAACCTGTATATATATATACATACATGGCACTTACCGCAATGGGTAGATAAGAGAGTAACTACCTGCCATTCCATTAGGAAATAATTCCTCCTCATTTGCTACACGCGCTATTTTAGCTCAGATCCAACCACATATTTGCCCTAACAGATATATGGACCATGGAGTTTGAGTCGTTGTAATAAGGCAATTTGATATTTAGAAGAAGATATGCGAATTCGAGGAAGCTATTACTTCCCTTATTGTTTGCAATTTAAATTAGAGTTTCGTCGTTCAGTTCCTGATAATATAAGGTGTGAAAATTTATGCATCCAATTCTTAATGTTGACCTTACTGCCGGTTGCATGCTGTAGTATTCTCGAAAGAAGTAACTACTACGATTTTATATTTCAACGTGTGATGTTTTCCCAAAAACTCTTGTTAAATGGAGGTTGAATAATACTATAAAATAACAATTATAGAAAGTAACAAATATTGTGTGATTGATTATAGAGTCCAAAAAGGCAATTGCGGTGGCTTGTGTGGCTTATTAATTGGCTAGGCACAACATTGATATTTCCAGGTAAAGTGGGAGTAGATTTTGCGTCGCCGAAGTGTTGATTGACAATTAATTAATCGAACTTGATGAAAAGTTGTGGACCACTAGTCCTTGAATATATGGTACTTACGTCAATCCTCCTATAACGTACAGAGCTGGTGGAGGTGCCAATGGGGGAATCTGGATTACTATTCATGGCAATATTAATCTTTGGCTATCAGATTAATGACTACTGTTTTTACTTTGTTAACACTATCATTATGTGTATGTATTGAGTGGAATACCTGCCTGAGGTCCCATCTCTATCTGTCAGCGACTATTCTAAATCAGTTGTTACAGAGTTGCTGGGAAACATTAATATATATCCAACTGCTTCGCCTCATGCGCTGAAAGTGGATACCTGAAATACTTCACTGAATATGGCTTTTATAAACTATTAAATTGAGCGATTCACTGCGGTGAAATCCAAGCCATTGTGACTTAATGGATATTCGATGATCAAAGAGGAGGGAGCAAGCAAGTCTGCCAAAGGTTAACCATCTTTACTTGGTGGGCCTTACAAAGAATATTATATACTACAAGTCAATAGAATCGTTTTATTCTTAGACAATTTCTCAATGTCGAGGGATATGTAACATATGTAATTTATTAAAAACAAAAGTTAGAGTAATTATCACATATAATCAATGATCCGAATCTAGGAGTCACAATAGCAATAACTTGTGAATTCTCCTTATAATGCTGAAAATTGGTAAGGCATTTTTTTTACAGTACATTTATTATCATGTGTTCTTATAACCAGCCAAACTACTTATCCAGTTATAGTTAAGCAATCGTGCAAACAATAACAAACGCAGTCCTTTGCGGTTATGTGGCACCGCTTTTATGGGCTAGCATCGCTTCACCGCCAACAAAATGTGATACGAACTAAATGTATGTGAATGTGTCAGAGTTATAGTCGAACATACATAAAGACATTTGAAACAAATTGGAGCTTTCAAAGAAATTCTGTAACAAACCAATGTTGACTGCTTATAAACATGCTGGAATCCCTATTTTTCATTTCACATCGTTTCTTATGGTTTGTTAACTCATCAGTTTTAGAGCCATGTTGAAGTTACTCATATTTTTATTACTGCTATCCATTGTTTGGGCTGATGAAAGTACTTACACAGACAATACAGTAGGGGCCAACAAGTACAGAGTTCACAATCTCCCCGGATTAGAGAATATTCCAAAAAATGAGCGTCCTAAAATGTATGCTGGCCAACTACAGCTAAGCTCAAACGACACCCTGAACATCTTCTTCTGGCTATTCCAGAAAAATCGGCTGCTAAATGACAAATTAGTGATTTGGTTGAACGGTGGACCGGGTTGTTCTTCAATGGATGGGGCATTGATGGAAATAGGACCGTTTAGAATAAATCAACAGGGTAATGTAGTTAAGAATAATGGGTCATGGTTGCCTGATGCTGATTTACTATTCATAGATTATCCTAAGGGAACCGGCCTTTCCACAAATAACGGTTCTTATGATATTGATAACCATGAAACATCATTGAATTTCCTTCGCTTTTATCAGACTTTCATTAATATTTTTAGCTATTACTCGGATAAGCAAATTTTCCTTGCAGGTGAAGGGTTTGCCGCACAATTTATTCCTCAAATTTCTGACATGATTCTTCGGTATAATGCGTTAATCGTAAATTATGATCTCCATTGGACATTGGTGCATCGGATCAAGGCACAACCATTAAATGAAGTTGAATTTCAACTTTTAAATTCTAGTCAACCAATACCAGATTATTTCCTTGTGAAAGAACAAATAAACTTAGGTGGCATAATGTTGGGTAATGCAATCTTGTACCCTGACTACCAAGCATTATCATACTTGCCTTTCACAATTGAGAAGAACATCACAGACCCAAATGCTGATTTTTTCAATGACATCTATGCGTCGCATTTGAATTGCGAAGCGGCAATAATGAGCTCAGTTATGAATTCCTCGACATATTCAGTGTTTTCAAGTCCTCAGTGTAATGATGAAATTCTCTCCAAGATCATGTACTATGCCAGCAATGCTACTTCATTAACTTCACAGAAGAAAGCATCAATGATATCTTCTTCTTCATCTAATAATGAAACCGCTATTTCTTGTCCTAATGCATACGATTATTCAATAAATGGGACGTTCCCAGCATGCGGTCGTGGCGATGATTGGACAAGGGATTTGCCTCAGGTGGGCTCATTCCTGAGAAATGAAACAATTTTGAGAATGTTGAATGTTCACTATAACACGAACTGGACAGAATGCAACCCTAACGTCGCTTACTCATTCACCAATTTCAATACTACACCATCGTATCAATTCCTAAATCAATTAACTTCCCAAATCCCAGTTGTGTTATTCAATGGTGATAAAAGCATCATTGGTAACTACATGGGTGTTGACAATGTCACGCAGAAGTTAAGTTGGAGAGAAAATAATCAAACTGGCTGGAGTGCTACTTCCACCTACAAGAATTTTAGTTTGGATGGCACTGAGATAGGTCAAATTAAATCAGAGTCAAACATGACAATAATTAATGTCCATGACAGTTCATCAATGGTGGCTTACAGTCAGCCCTACAATTCACGGGCAATTTTGAAGTTCATAATAGGTGAAGCCACCATCGAAAATGACCAAGTATCGGTGAATTATCAAGAGTATAAGTTTACCACTAATAATTACAATTTGGCATTTGTTATTGGAGGTTCCATATGTTCAACTGCTACTTTAGCAATCGCAATAATTATGATATTTATTGGTAAGTCAGGGCACCCTAAGATGCCACAAGATTAACAAGAAAAAAGGAGCAGCAAAATTTGAATTTAGATAAAGAATACATATGTAGTTTCGTTTTAGAATATAATAAGTCTCTCATTGAGTTGTGGTGTTGTGGTTGTAGCTGGCTAGCAGAATTAGTTAGATCGCATAATGTTCAGCGCAACTGACTTTCTACATTAGCAGTTGGTATTCTGGTGTTCTTCACTAGCAGCCTCAAAATTTATTTCATGTCAGCTTCTGGCCACCCCTATACTGTTCCAAGAATTTTTAATATCAGTCAGTCACAAAATATGCACTAATTCCCAACTCCTGTTTTACCCTCTATAAATGTATTGTCATTGGGCAATTAAAAGCTGAGTCTTTTTCTTAATACTCCAGTTAAGCTAATCGAATGTTCACTTGTAGTTGAATGATACTTGCCAACGTACCAATAATGTAATTATGATAAATCAAAGTACTTTGCATCTCACCGAAACCGATAGTTTAGCGTTAGCTGGTAATTCAGAATTAGTTAAGGGTCGCAAATGGCATAATTTACGAATGAGGAGGTTGTCCAACCCCCTTAGACCTCTGTGCGGTTAGAACTTTTATTGCTAGGCAGAGCAGCATGCTTAATTTTCTGTTTTACACTCCGCACCACGACTTTTGGATCTAAGTGAAACAGTGGTAATTGGCCATGGTAAGTTATAATAGGAAGTTTATTCAACTAGAGTCAACTAACGGATAGCACGGAGTTAAAAGACAAAAATATGATGCGGAATTAAGAAAGAAGAAATTGCTTAGAGATGCCATCAAGATTAAACATTATCGAAATTTGGTTGGACAAATTTACGATAAACGATCCAATGAAGACTATAGCGATGAAGCATTCAATTTAACTTCAGTGGTGTTAGAATTGAACCCCGAATTTTATAGTGTATGGAATTATCGAAGAGAAATTCTCCTAAATGGGCAATTGAAAGGGAAAAACGATAGCGATCAAGCAGAAGTGTTTGAGAAAGAATTGAAATTTACAATGGGTCAATTACGTAAAGTACCCAAATGCTATTGGGTGTGGAATCATCGTACTTGGTGTCTAGATAATAACCCTCATTCTAATTGGCAATTAGAATTGGCGGTTGTCAATAAGTTATTAGATATGGATTCAAGAAATTTCCATGGGTGGCATTATCGGCGATATGTTATTGCTGGGATGGAGGCTGCTACCAACACGATATTGACAATGTCTGAATTCGAGTACACTACAAAGCTAATAAATAAAAATTTCTCAAATTATTCGGCGTTACACAATCGATCAAAATTAATTGAAAAGATATTTAAGCATCCAGAAACTGTTATAGATGAGCAACATAAAGAGTTGTTTAGTTCAAGGAAATATTTCTTGATTACAGAGTTGAAGTATTTTAAAAATGCAATTTATACTGACCCCGAAGATCAATCAATTTGGTTATATTTACAATGGTTGTTAACTTCTTCGTTTTTCATTGATGAAATTCCTGAAGATGACGCTATTGCAATTCTATCTAAACAAATTGAAGAAATTGATGAATTGAATGAATTGGAGAAAGAGGATAATGAAGGGTTGGATAATAAATGGTGTCTAAAAATTAAATCACAAATTGAATTAAAATTGTATCAATACACTCATGATGAAAATTTGAAAAGGGATGTAACTAAATCTTTGAATAGTTTGATCGTTTCTGATCCAAAAAGAAAAAATAGATACTTGGATACAATTAAAAAAAGTTTACAATCATAATCAGTTATATATATGTCTGTGTATTATAGTATAGAGATAATAAGATTTTGTTATTTATGCACAAATTTAGTACGTTAACTCATCTCCCGTAGTCACCAAACTTTTCTCCTTGATAACACTAATATACTCTTTCCATAACTCATCCCCTTTTTCCAAACATTCCACATCACCAATTAAAATCAACCCATATTGAGCTCTGGTCAATGCGACATTCAAACGTCGCTGATCTTTGACAAACCCGATAGAATCGTTACTATTGGATCTAACGCATGAAAAGATCATAAATTTTTTCTCACGACCTTGGAATGCATCAACAGAGGCAATCAAAATTCCAGCAACTTTGTTAATAGCAGCAGATTTCCCGTCAGTGAAAATATCATCACGATCAATTTCAGTTTCAATGTCTTCCTTCAATGGATTAATTAATTCATCATCCGCAATATGTTTCGCTAACAATTCTCGTTGTGCTCGATACGGAGTAATAACGCCAATATCTTCTCTCGAAACATCTTTCTCAAATACCAACTTCTTAATTGATTGGAGGACTCTTTCAGCTTCTCCCAAATTATTGTATGAATAACCAGAGGGTTTATGATACTTTTGAATACCCTTTTTGAAATGGTTGGGAACAACAGTTTCAAGACATTTTTTACCAGTATCCCAAAACACTAAAGGTTTTGCAATATTGTCAAATTTTCGATCATCTGCAGTGATACCATCAACTAATTTATTATCATAAAATTTCTTTCTTGGGAATTCACTGATTACTGGATGCATACGATATTGAGTGTCCAACATATGAGGATCTCTATAAGTATTATTAACAATGATTCTTTCAAATAATGATAATTCCAAATTGCTGACTTTTGAAAATGATGATAATTGCTTTTGATCCCCAACCATTATAAATTTTCTAACCCCTTGCATAGATAGAGGTATCAACGTTGAAGGTTCTGATGATTGTGTACTTTCATCCATAATAATAACTGGCATTTTGGCAACGTTTTTCAATTGATGTGAACCAGCAACAACTGTAGTTGTGAAAATTACTTTAGCGTTACCGACAAATCTTTGTGCAGCTAAAGATTGAGCACCTAACAATTTCTTATACTTGTTTTGACTAATATGCTCATAATGAGATCGAAGCAATCGTTTAGCTTCTTTCAAATCATCAGATAGAATATCCTCGATTTTATGATGTAAACAAATTTTCCCTAATACATGGTCCCTGGTATACTCTTTTTCCTTTTCCATTGATACAATTCTCAATAATGATGGTTCATAGTCTTTCAACAATTTTTCAGCAATGTTATCTATAGCAATATTAGAGGCGGCAACCACCAAAATTGGATAATAGTGCATTCCTTGTAATAATTGCAAGATAATTTCAACGATAGTTGATGTTTTACCTGTACCTGGAGGCCCTTGAAGAACAGTAATTGAATTGTTTAGAGTAGACTGAATAGCTTTCTTTTGTGATTCATTAAATGTACTCTTAGTATATTTCACATAATTATCAAATTTAATTTGTTTAATTGGATTTTTACCCAACACCATTGAAATAAAATCAGGATTATTTAAATTTGACATTGCAAACATAATTCTTGTAGCAGTAGCACTGCATGGTAAGATATTGAATGTAGTAAAATCTTTTTCTTTAGTCGGTAATGGAGTTGTATTCCATGGATACAACACAATGTTTAGTTCAATGATTTTGCCTTGATAGTCTTTTGTCTTTTTTGTTTTCAGAGATTCCACGTAACCATACCAAATTTTACTCAACCCTTGGTTCAAGATGAAACCTTGATCAATGGTAAATGGTGATTTCCTCACAGATTGCATTTTCTTACTTAATCGAGATTCCATTTCTTCTTTATAACTGAAAACTGCTTTATATCCTTTGTCAAAATTTTCTTTCCACCATTCAATATAAAAGTTATCGACTGGGTTATTCTCGTATAATTCTTCCAAATACAAACTGTAACACATTTCTTGGAAATATTCATCTAGTGATGTGTAGCTTAATTTTGTTGGTTTCTTAGAAACATATTCCACCAATTCTTCTAAATTTTTAGAAACAAAATCAGCGCTTGCATCGGTATTATTCTCTCCACTGAAATCTTTTTTACCGTTTTTATTTGGCTTGTTATTGCCAGGTTGCTTCTTCCCAGAAGCTTTTCCTAAGAGTTTTCCTTTCTCTGATTTACCCTTGTTCTGATGGTTGTCTTTCTTTACGTCTTTGCCTGATTTATTTGATTTACTTGTTGACTGCTTCTTGGATACTGGCTTATCTTCTGTGTCACTTGGCTTATTGCTCATCTTCTTATCCTGTGATATCTTCACGTTCAGTAATTTTTCAGCAACTTGTTTAACGTCTACTGCACCATTGTTAACTGGAGTCATTTCTCTAGGCGTTGCAATTTTCGAATTGGCCCTACTACTCCCTCTTGAAGCTGCACTGCCGTCGGCTCTGCTTCTTCCTCGACTACCTCTGGAACTACTACCACCACCACGAGTGCTTCCACCCCTTCCACCTCTTAATCCACCTCTTGAACTCCCTCTACCGCCTCTAGAGCCACCTCTGGAGCCACCTCTACTGCCACCCCTACTACCTCTTGATCCACCTTTCCGTCTCCCGACTTTTCTTTTTCTGCCGCCTCCTCTTCTACCACCTCTGCCGCCACCTCTTCCTCTAGAATTGCTCAGTGTCACCCTTTGTTTGATATCAAGCAACTCAAACAAGAAGTTTTCATCATCTTCACTAATAAATTTCAAATTATTATCATCCTTATGATTCTCCAAACAGCTCTGACAACATATGATCTTATCATTTTGACTATTGCCAATTGATTTCCCTAAGTACAAGTTCTCATCTGATCCACAATTTGCACATTCAATATCTCTGAATTTGACATATTGCGGGAACTTCAGGAATATACTCCCATTGGAGATTGTGTGTTGGATAGAGGGCTTATCTCCCTTTTCTTGGGCAAAGCAGTTTTGACACACTAAAATCATATCAGTGCCACCATATCTAGCGATCAAAAGTTGATGAATGTTACTATCGGAACAATTCTCACATTGAATCACTTCATTTTTATAGCTGATTGTTTTGTGCCTTGTCGAAGAGACATGCTTGACCATCTCGGAGTCTACAAGCGACTGAGAACATGTCTGGCAAGTGAATTGTGACATCTGTTTTTACCAAAACCGGTGAAAAATCGTGCCCTAATTCTGGTTTGAAATTTTTTTTTTTCCCTCTGATCTTCGGAATGCCGGGGCTCGTAACACACAGCGACCAAGTTTTTATTTATACATTTGGTGAGTACATCATGGGGCGCCGGATCAAGGTTCATCCAGCAAAAAGAAAAAAAAAATTAAGCAAACCATAATCAAATATATATAAATTGAATCTATAGATCATCCATATATAGATTCAAAAACGTCCTAGTCGTGATCTTTATTGGCTGAATGTTGAAAATCGTTCATATTACACGGGCTAAAGTTTTTTACCGACAACCACAATTCTTGCCGATTTTACTGAATCGGCTACGGCAGGGTATTCCCTAATGAAATGCCACAAATCCGGCTGCAACAAAACATTGAAATTTATTAATTAACCAAGCAACTTACTTAATCGATTATTTTATTGCGACTCTCCTGAATGACGAATTTCGGCAACGTCTTTTTCTTCTTCGTTTTTCTTTGGCCAATGCAAGTTATCTGCAGTCATCGGCCGGATCAAGTGGGTCAATGCCATTAAATTGTTCGCATATCAACGGACTGTCTATCAGCCAACACCACCCCCACGCCAAAGGAACAATTCCACAAGGTACATGAAAAAAATAAAAG
This sequence comes from Saccharomycopsis sp. KB-2023a, assembly GCA_030450195.1. Taxonomy (NCBI): domain Eukaryota; kingdom Fungi; phylum Ascomycota; class Saccharomycetes; order Ascoideales; family Saccharomycopsidaceae; genus Saccharomycopsis; species Saccharomycopsis sp. KB-2023a. The sequence goes on along the minus strand of JASJSC010000043.1, from coordinate 9,439 downwards.
ATAAAAAATAAAGTAATCGATTAAAAAATCATAGATAAAAATTACTCTATAAATACAATCTAATTTCCTTGCGGTATTATTGGTATTCTTTTTTTCTTTTTTCTTTTTCTTTTTTCCTTTTTCTTTCTTTCTAGTGATGCTAACCAATCGTTTCATAACTCAATTTACAAGAACAATGTCATCCACCGGCACCCTCCCAAAGATATTAAGAATTGGTCACATCAAGTACGCTCATCAAACTTGGGAAGACTTGAAATCAAAGGTCAATGTTGTTGATTTGCCAATAGGACCAGAATATGGCCGTGAAGAGTTCATTAAGGACTTAACTACAAACCCAGAATTCCAAGATATCGAAATCATTTCAAGAGATTTGGAAACCAAGAGATTCGTGGGCATGTTTGATGAAGAATTGGTTTCAAAATTTCCCAAATCCGTTAGAGCCATTGTTCACCGAGCTGCGGGGTATGATCAAGTGGACGTTAGTGCCTTGTCCAAAAGAGGAATTCAATTGTCCAATACTCCAGGCTTAGTCAGTAATGCAACTGCTGACACCCATGTGTTTTTATTACTTTCAGCACTTCGAAATTTCCAGTTGGCACATGACAATTTAATGGCTGGTAATTGGCCAAAATCTGGTGGTGCTCTTGGAGCTGGCACGCCAGAAGGTCATGATCCTGAAGGTAAAGTAGTCGGGATCTTAGGAAATGGGAAAATTGGAAGAGAAATTATGAAAAGATTACAACCGTTTGGATTTAAAAAATTCATTTATCATAACAGAAGAAAATTAAGCAAAGAATTAGAAGGAGGTGCTGAATACGTTTCATTCGATGAATTATTGAAACAATCAGACATTGTTTCCGTCAATTTACCATTGAACAATGCTACCAAGCATATTCTTAACGGAGCAGCATTTAACAAAATGAAAAATGGAGTTGTCGTGATTAATACCGCAAGAGGACCAGTTATTGATGAGTTGGCGATGATTAAACATTTGAAAACCGGCAAGGTATTTGCTGCTGGATTAGATGTGTTTGAAAATGAACCTTATGATGTCAATCAAGAATTGATAAATTTGCCAAACGTCGTCAGTTTACCTCACATGGGCACTCACACCATTGAAACTATTCTTAGAATGGAAAAATTTGTCGTGGAAAATATATTGACATTTATTAGTACTGGCAAAGTTAAGACTATTGTTCCAGAGCAAGAATCCTTAACGTTTTAATACAGTCAATTGATTAGAATATTTATATAAATTGGCTAATATTTTTAACCCTTGTAGTAGTTTGCGGCAACAAATGGCAATTTGTTAACTTTTGCCTCAATGTGTTTCTTTCGAACTTCAATTAAGATATCAGTGCTACTTTTATTGTATGGCAATTTAACATAACCTTGACCAATGTTAATTTTTTCGCCAGCTGATTCACTTAACGATGGACTTTGAGAACCTGAAGTGACAAAACCAACCTCTTTCAAATCACCATTGTCTTTAACAAAGATCTTATAACCAGTTCTAGCAGCAGCACCACCTGCGAAGCTGAATCCAATTCTTTTATAAGGAACCTTACTTTTGTCTTTAATTTGGCCGAGGATTTTGTCGGCACCATTGAAATTAGCGGTTTCACCAGAACGACGACTTTTAGACACAATCCAGTTCAAGCTTGCTTCAATTGGCGTGATTTCCTCCGTCAACTCATTACCGTATAAACACATCCCAGCTTCAAGTCTAAGAGAATCTCTAGCAGCTAACCCGATTGGTTCAACTCCAGATTCACCTATAATTTTTTCCACCAACTGTAACCCGTATTCGTCATTTGGAATTGAGATCTCAAACCCATCTTCACCGGTGTAACCTGATCTTGAAACCAAAATCCCGTTAGAATTTTCGTTAAAGGTCTGTGGGAAACCTTTACCAATTACGGATTGACCATTGTCGACGAAAAAATGTTGACCGAAGAAAATTTTGGTTAAATCGAGGTTAAGAAATTTTGAGAGATGAGCTGCTGCAGTTGGACCTTGCAAAGCAACAAGAGTTTTCTTGAAATTAACATAACTCAAATCATGGTTACCATTTTCATAAGAATTCAAGTTATCCTTAATAAATTTTCCCACTTTATCTGAAGTTGCACCATTACTGACGAAATAAATTTGATCGTCGGCGACTTTGGTGATAATAGTATCATCGATGACCCCACCTTTGTCGTTTAAGAAAGTTGATAAATGTGAGGTGCCGACAGGAATTGATGCGATATCAGTTGGAATCAATTGTTGCAAGAATGAAATAGCATTCTTACCTTGCAATTTATGTTGAAGCATATGACTGACATCAAACAACCCAGCTTGAGTTCTAACATGTAGATGCGATTGAATGTGGGATTGAGAAGCATACGAGATTGGCAATAAATAGTTGGCATAATTAACCATCTTCCCACCGAACTTGACATGAAGGTCATATAAAGAAGTCTTGAGGGCTGACATTTTCCACTGTGAGCTGGTCAATTGAAATTGAGGAATGAGAAGTGAAAAAAAAAAGATTAAAAGCACAAAAGGAAGAACAGAAAACAAAAAACAAAAAAAAAAAATAAAAATTTTTCAGTTTCCCCAATTTGATTAAACTTGTTAGATAACGACTATATATTATCGATTGCCATATTCGCAAACAAAAAACCTGTTGACTCGGGATCAGTAGATTTTGCCCGAGTCAGATCAGAGTCAAAACCGTCTTGAAAAAGAGTCATAAACTGGCCGGGTCAAGGGTTGCGGCGCAAGATCAGAGTCAATAAAAACTAGATGCAGACTGCCAGCAGAGTCAAAAAATGAAAAAAAATTGATGAAAAAAAAAAATATTCAGGGATGTCCCAATATTGTTGGTGTGATGCAACCTTCAACTGTCCCAAAAATAAATTCCTGAACATGAATCAAGTTTCAACATTTAAGTGGGAATTTATACCTGTGTGATTTGATAAGTGAAACAGCGATGTTGAAACAGAATTACATTAGAATATATTGACATGTTCTATTATCTGCTCTACTGTTCGAGGCAGCGAATTATTACTAGTAATAAGGGGTCTCATTATATAAATGATGGGAATTTGTCGCGGAAATTGTAATGAAAAAGATTAGTAAATACCTCAACAAATTACAATTACAAATTACAATTACAAATTATAAATTACAAATGTTACCGTTGTTGTTACCATTAGCTGCTCCTTTGTTATGGATTGTGTCCATTGCTCTCTCGATTTCAACGACATTCTACCCTAAGCTCTTCTACTTCAAATTCGACACAGGCTCAGCAATGTACAAGATGATTGAATCTGCAAACTCCGGCATGGCCCAGTCAGTTATTGAAGTTAGCTTTTCTGAGACTTGCGTTAATTCAGGTTCAATCACCAATTGTTACACTGACGTTCCAGCGCAGATTCTTAGCAATTTCAACGTTACATTGGTCAGTTCGACTATGAACTCTACGTTGAACTCACTCGATTTAGCTGAGGTTTCGCTGGTGTTCAAGTATGATTACCTCGACCCAATTAGAATCTTGTTCATTGTGATCTTAACTGCGTCGGTGATTTTGTTGGCTGCCCAAGTATTGACTGGGTTTTCAAAAATACCAGGCGGTGGCTTGATGACTGCGTTCATTAAAAATGGCTTGAAATTAGGCAAAGTTCAAACTAACACTATTTTATTTCAACTTTTGTTATTGTCTGCCGTGGTTATTCTTCAATTATTCAGCTCAGTGCATTTGACTGTGTATTTGCCTCACCTTTCAAATTTGATCACGTTAACCTCATTGGGTATAATCAAATCAGCAGTCTACAAAAGATTTTTAATGATAATTTGGACTAATTTTGGGGTGATGTTTTTACTATTAGCACTCAAATTTGTTGATTTTTTCCTTAGGAAAGCTACAGTTCAAGTTGACGTTGTCCAACCAAAAGTCTAACCGCAAACCCAAACCCCCCTGTGCCTAAACCTATGTGCACGAAAACTGATCATTTTTACTTGCATTTCCATTTCATTTTTATTTTACTTACTTTATTTTTTTTTTAATTTTTTTTATTATTGCCGTATATTTCGAATGAATTTTTAATTTATTAACTACTTGAATTTTTTTTTTTTTGTTTGTAATCATATTATCTATCAGATAACACTAACTAAGCTTAATCTAATGAAGAAGCACCAGTAATAATATCAACTAATTCGTTAGTAATGACAGCTTGTCTAGTTCTGTTATAAAGAATAGAGTATTTGTTAATCATGTCCCCAGCATTCTTAGATGCATTGTCCATAGCATTTCTTCTAGCAGAAACTTCGGCAGCGTAACCATCAGCCATAGCCGACAAGATAGAGTTAGCCAAAGAGTATTCAGATAAAGCCAATGGAACCTTGGAGTCTTCATCAAATTCATAAGCGTTTAAACCTTTGGATTCTTCAATAACCTTATCACTGTACAAAGGTTTTGAAGTTGGTTCGAAAGAAACTGATGAAACAAATTTGTTATAGTAAATTTCAACTGAATCGTATTTATTTTCATTGTTCAATTTTAAAATTTCTTCAGCAATTAAAGCAGCTTCAACAAAAGTTGGTTCTTGTTTACCAACCCCATTAAAAGCCAATACCAATGAACCAGCATGAGTTCTTTGTAATTGTGCTTTAATTTTATCACCAATAACCACAACTTCAGCATTTGGCTTTTCAGCTAATGCCTTTCTAGTGGCTTTAGCAATTTGAGAGTGAATTGATCCACATAACCCTTTATCAGAAGAAATTGCAATGATCAATGATTTTGGTTCCGCTGGTAATTCAACTTCGTTGGATTTAGCATGTTCATAAACCTCACTGTCAGCAGCATCATAAACCCTTGAAGATGCCATAGCTCTTTGGGCCTTACCTAATCTGGTGGAAGCAACAATCTTCATGGTTTTGGTAATTTTTTCAATATTCTTAATAGACTTCAAACGAGTTTCAATTTCACGTAAAGTGGCATAGTTTCTAAAACGGTCAGTAATTTCAAACAGCAATACAATTTAAATTAATTGCAAACATTTAACATACCTTGATTGAAGGCCAACATTACGGATAGCATTAGTACCAGCTCTTGCAAACATCTTGAAAAATCTATACTAATAAAATATAGAAAAATCTAGTTTCCTGTAGTTTTTTTTATTTTTTTATTTTTTTTTTCTCGATATTTTCCACTGTGTGCGTTGGGTGTGTCCAATCAGACGTGCAAGAAAAACTGAGGCTCACCGGCCTGGCATCCTAACCATGATTGGTTGTGAGCGATTTTCTTGCGATTATGTAATAGATTATGTAATAGTTCGGAATTCGTTCGCGGGATTTAGTGATTATATAATCAAGCAATAATCATACGCAAAACTCTTACGTGATCAAAGGATATTTTTTTTTTTGACATCTGACGGGTACATGCTTCCGCAAGTTGGATCATCATCAGTAATTGTTGTGAAAATTTTCTTCACTTTGGCACCACCGGAAGAGGTTTATTCTCGAATGATATAAAAAGCAAGAAAAGAGAGAGAAAAAAAAAGTTTTTCCTTTCAATTAAATTTCATTTACTTCGGTTTTCCTTTTTTGTTCTGAAAATATATAATCTCCTTTGATTGGATGCCTGAAATTGTCATTGACTGTATTACTATATTTGGGAAGTAGAATAAGCGGAAGAACCCAACAAGAAAGAAGAAAATAACAAAACAAGAAAGGCATACTATAAAATACGAATGACTAACTGCGAAAAAAATCAAACTGGTGAACCAAATTCTGTGGCTGATGCCACTTCGTTACAGTCATCAATTGATGACATTATTGACCATAACCAACCAAACAATGGTGATCCAGTGAATCTCGAGAAGAAACCTACATCCACCAGTCGAAAATTATCATTGAAATTAACAAGAACATCTTCAAAGAACATTCTCATTGTGCCTCGCAAAAAACGGCGGGGATTACTTTCACAGATTTGTATTTTACCAGAATATCATGATGCTAGAAATTATTCAATGAATACAAAATATACCATAGTTTTGGTTGTTGCTATTGCTGCAATGATTGGCCCCATGGGGACATCAATCATCTTGCCTGCGATTAATGATGTTCTGAAGACATTACATACGCCAACGTCAATTGTTAACATTTCAGTTGGGATGTACTTGTTGGCACTTGGGATTTTCCCACTTTGGTGGAGTTCAATAAGTGAAAGAAACGGTAGACGTACAGTATATTTAATTTCATTCCTGTTGTTTTTCTGCTTTTCCATAGGATCAAGTTTATCACCTAATATTGCTAGTTTGATCATTTTTAGATTCTTAATGGGGGCAGCTTCCGCAAGCGTTCAAAGTGTCGGAGCAGGCACTATTGCTGATTTATTTGCCATGGAAGAAAGAGGTACAGCCATGGGGTATTTCTATTTGGGACCGTTATTGGGACCTTTGCTAGCACCAATTATCGGTGGTGCAGTTGCTTTGAAATTTGGATTTCGAGGGACTTCGTGGTTCTTGGTGATATTTGCTGGCAGTTTGTTATTATTTTTATTGCTTTGCATGCCTGAAACATTGAGACGTCAAGATAATGGTGCTGCAATCGCAAACATTTTATCGAAACGAATGAAGAAAGAAGATAATAAAGATAGCGAAGAAGAAGAAGACGAAGAAGAAGAGGGGAAAGAGGAAGAGAAAATAGAAAACACAGGAATAATCCGCGGGGCCACCAAAAATCAACAAGTGATTCAAGACAATCAATCAGCAGTTTCAAGCATTCAATCGTTACTGAGTGATTCAATGATATTTAATAGTCAGCATCAAGCTGACCTTAAGAAATTGGTCTCTAGAATTTCCACCAACATTTCCGAACATCGAAATGAAAAAAACGCCGGCGTTTACGATGCTGATATTCCGGTACTTTCAAGAATTAGTACGGTTGATCGCAAGCAAGCAAAACAACTTGAAGATGCTGAATTGAAAAAAATTCAAACCGAGGTGGAAAGACAATTAACAAAACAGCCTATAAAAGAACAACAATATGAAGTTTGGAAACACAACGCATACATTTATTTATTGAAACCAACAAGATCATTAGTATTCTTAAGGTATCCCCCCGTCCTTTTAATGATTATTTACTCTGCAGTATCATTTATGGGAGTCTATTTCGTCAATATGACAATCAGTTATAAATATTCCAATAGCCCATACAATTTCAGCACAATGCTTGTTGGGTTAACTTATCTTCCCAATTCTGTTACTTACATGTTAGCTTCGATATTTGGAGGTCGATGGATCGATCGCCTTGTTAAAAATTTCCAGAAGAAACATGGTTATTTGGCACCTGAAGCAAGAATTTCTTGGAACATTTTAATCGCGGCATTAGCATTACCAGCAGCATTAATTCTAATTGGTTGGAGTTTTAATGAAAACACTCATTGGGAAGTCCCATTAGTGGGCACTGCAATTTGGGGGTTTGGTAGTATGATGGTTATTGGTGCAACCGTCACTTATATTGTTGATTCATTGCCAGGAAAAGGGGCCACTGGAGTTGCGTTGAATAATCTTGTGAGACAAATATTGGCAACTATCGCATGTTTTGTCAATGAACCTTTAATTAAAGCATTAGGGGTGGGTGTTTTGTTTTCTATTCTTGCTGGGATTTTATTGGTAGCTTCTTTGCTTTTCATTTTCATTAAGAAACGTGGTAATTATTGGCGTGAAAATTATGACCTACAAAAGTTGTACGATATCGTTGATAGTTAGAAGGAGTTTTCATCTTCTTCATTTCCTCTTATCATTAGTGTTATTATTTCTTTTTTTGTTGACTTGCTTTTTCAAATTCATTCACGCCAGACAAATAACCCAGTTCAAAATGAGATTGCAATTCATGACCAAAGCTTTTAATGAATTCCACTTTTCGAAGTTTCTGCAAATCATAAACTTTACCAACCTGTGACTTATTGAATTGGAAAAAAATTGTTGAATCTGCCCAACCTTTAGCAAATCCTATTTTAAAATGTTCACATTCAGATTGTTGACGTAATCCATTTGGAGCACAATCATACTCTGCATAGTTAATATCCGCATCACAATGGCTACTCTCTGGTTTCTTCTCACAATGCAGTTTGCAATGTTTCACTAAACAAACTCGTAAACTATTTTTATACTCTTTAGAACTTGGTAATCTTGTCTTTCGATAATATTTATTCAATTCAAGTCCACAGTTCTCTACCATTAATTGGTAATTCACACCTATCCCAATAAGATCTTTTCTACTTCGACTAGTCTTGAATGCATAATAGAAACTACCAGCTCTTGCTTTACTATTAAACACTAATGACTGGCTTATTCCATGTCTTAAATTTTCATACGGATCAATATTACTAGGGATTCTTGTACTGGAAATTGCTCCAATAGAACAATTGTATTCATCAATGATGTAATCAACATGGTAATTTGAAATGTTTGGTAATAGTGCGGAGGTCAATTTAGTTATTACATCTTGATTATTAGATTTCGAATTTTTTTCAGTACCAATATCGGTTATTATTTCCTTTAACCCCTGGAAATGAGACTCCAAAGTTATATTTAGACAACAATTATCAACATTCAAACTTTCTTGTTCAAGTACCCATTGACGCCATTTACTAGAATTATTGCCATCAGATATTATTGTAATTTCTGAATTTTTTTTTTCTTATTGCATTTATTGCACGTTTATAAAAAATTGTCGTTAAATTCATTTCATCATCACTTAATATTTCATTAAAGTTACTAGAAATTTGAATTCCTATTAAGTTTTCATAGCTTCTCAAATCATTGGCCAAGAATTTTCAATGACTCCAATACCTGCAATTGATAAGATTTATTATTTAAGAAACTTGAATATTTTGTTTTATGGTAGTTTCGGTGATGATCATCAAGTGCAAATGGTTCAGTTCCTGGATAAATTTGATAATCAATTAGTACCGATATATTATAGCTTGATGCAATATCTAGAAAGTGCCGTTTAAATATCTTCCAAGCATCAGAATAAACTTCAGAGATAGATCCAAATAACGTGCGTATCGTGGATGATCCACCTTTGATTATCCAATACCCTATTGGTACTCTAATCAGGGTGATACCATTGGCTAATAGCCATTGCCAATTTTCGACATTTGAATAAGTTTTCCAATGACTCTCCAAAAAATCTCTAGCAAATTCCATCCCATTATCATGTATTAGCATTGCAATTATTGCTCTTCAACGAGGAATTCCTAGTAAGCGTAAGTCATCAGCTTGCGTTGATTACGTCCCTGCCCTTTGTACACCCGTCGCTAGTACCGATTGAATGGCTTAGTGAGGCCTTAGGATTAGCTTAAAGGAGGAGGCAACTCCACCTTGGAGCCGAGAATCTGGTCAAACTTGGTCATTTAGAGGAACTAAAAGTCGTAACA